>JANRMT010062814.1:31228900-31252349 GCA_026402145.1 Polypterus bichir lapradei | reverse complement strand
ATAGATAGATAGATAGATAGATAGATAGATAGATAGATAGATAGATAACTTTATACCTTGTTCTGTCTTCCAATCTTTGTTAAGACAGTTTTTTTTCAGTCCAAATATACCTTTTTATTATCTCTCTCTCTCTATTGTTGGTCAAAAATATGTGCTCTCAGGCACGGTTTTTAATGAACCACATGCCTGCGCTGTAAAAAAACAAACCTATAGTCTTTCAACTAGTCCAGAACAGACATGTTTGTGCAGGCGGCGTGAAGGGCTCTTATTCATTGACTTCAAACTGCCACAGTCCAATCTGCACTTCCCTCTGTAGCCTAAGACAGCAGCTCCGTTCAAGTCTTGTTAGAATGAGGATTGTGTTACGTTACCCCTCATCTGGGGTCAGCTGAATGAAAAGCATTGATCTTACACGATATTGTTTGTCACTCAAGTTTATGTCCCTGGATCATACTGTAGGTGTCCCCACCACCCACAAAAATGGTGTACTAGAATCATAAGTAAGGGGTGCTGCTAAGCTAAACTGGGCATTATGAGTGAGTTAGAGAGTGAAAGCGTCTAAAGGTATGCACACAATGAGCTCTCACCGTACTGTATGACTGAGGAAATATTCTCATTGTTCTTCCTAGATCATGTTTCACAGCATATACACTTGTGCTGAGAGTCTATTGCCAAGTGCCAGAGCTGGTTAATTGTAGCATCAACAAGTCAGGGAAATTGAAGAGCTGCTGTTATTCTTAAACTGTAAAGTAAAAGTTATCACTTAGCATTCTGGTAAAAAAAATACTGAATTGTGTTTACTTAAAGTGGTGGCATAGTAGTTAGTATTACTGCCTTATTACGCAAGGATAAGAGATTCGATTTCCACACATGCAACTGTCTGTACAGTCTGCCCAGTCTTAGTCTGCCTTTCTTGGGTTTTCGTTGGGTACTCCAAAATTTCCTCCTTTGTGTATTGAAATGCTAGCTTTCTTTTGGTATTAATGCTTGTGCCCTGTAGTGGGCTGGTATTCTCTTCAAGGTTTATTTTTAGCTAGTATGTGATGTTTTCAGGAAAGGCTCCAGCACTGTCCCCCATACCTCTGATTAAGCATATTTAAAAAGTGGATGCATGCATTTACATTTTACAGGATCATAAAAAAAGTGTGCAGTTCTTAATATTTTGTCGTGTGCTGAAATATTTGCTCATCACCTGTTATCACCTTTAACAGCAGATAAAAATGTTGACAAATAACACTCAGTAATTGTTTGCCCATCCATCCATCCATCCATCCATTTTCCAACCCGCTGAATCCAAACACAGAGTCACGGGGGTCTGCTGGAGCCAATTAATTGTTTGTATTTTATATAATTTTCTAAAACCTGCTTAATTTTATTCTGTGTCAAAGGGTGCTGGGACATACCCCAGCCACACTAGGAGTAGGGCAAGAACAAAATCTAGGCCAAATTATTGTAGGAAGGTCTTTTATGTAATTTTTACTTTAAAAAAAAAACCCTTCTTCTGCTTTACAGATCTTCAAGTCTGTTTTCCAGACTTGGCCTTTTTCCTGTTGTACTGAATTCTCAATAGACAGTTTTAAATTGGGCAGTGTGAGTGTGCCCTTCAATGGGCTGGCATCTCATCTGCTGTTGAGTCCTGACTTTGCATCATTAACAACGTATAAAAGACTTTGGCTCCCTGTATTGTAAATAGCCGGTTCTGAAGGACGGAATACAAGAAGGAATAAAATGAAGGAATTAAACAGGAACATTTTTAAACCATAAGAATCTTATGCTGGTGTGCTGATTTTTATAGCAGACAGTATTTGTATATGCCTTCATGCAAAGTGATGTTAAATATATTTTAATAGTAACCTTATTAAAGTATGTATTGTGTTATAATAATATAATATTATATAATGCAGTATAATAAAACCTTACTTGTGAGTTAGAAGAATCCATAAGCATTCAGAAGCTTGTCTCAACATAAGGTGAGAAGGATTTAGGAGTCATAGTGGATGCTAAACTATCGACTTCCCTTCAGTTCAGAAGCCTTTAAGAAGGCAAACAATGTTCGGCTATATAGCACGATGTGTGCAGTACAAGTCCAAGGAGGGTCTGCTCAAGCTTTATAACACTCTGGTGAGGCCTCATCTGGAGTCCTGTGTGCAGTTTTGATCTGCAGGGTACAAAAAGGACATAGCAGCGCTAGAAAAGGTCCAGAGAAGAGCAACTAGGCTGACTCCAGGGCTACAGGGGATGAATTATGAAGAAAGATTAAAAGAGCTGAGCCTTTACAGTTTAAGCAAAAGAAGATTAAGAGGTGACGTGATTGAAGTGTTTAAAATTATGAAGGAAATTAGTACAGTGGTTCAAGACTGTTATTTTAAAATGAGTTCATCAAGAACACGGGGACACAGTTGGAAACTTGTTAAGGGTAAATTTCACACAAACATTAGGAAGTTTTTCTTTACACAAAGAACGATAGACACTTGGAATAAGAGACCAAGTAGTGTGGTAGACAGTAAGACGTTAGGGACTTTCAAAACCTGATTTGATGCTATTTTGGAAGAAATAAGTGGATAGGACTGGCAAGCTTTGTTGGGCTGAATGGCCTGTTCTCGTCTAGAGTGTTCTAATGTTCTAAAGGCTGGACCCAACCCCAGGTGGGGCTCTAGTCCATCACAGGGTATACACACTCATTTATATTGGTCCAGTTTGGAGTCACCCATTAAGGTAATATAGACATATTTGTAACAAATCCTACACGCTGGTCAATTGCCAAAAATCCTGGGTTCCAACTCGATATTATTAACATAATCACAGTACAACATTATTTGTACTGATGGAAAACAGCAGAAAGAGAAAAATTCAACTAACCTTAATTGTAGTTTACCCATTACACCCACCAATACATTGAAAAGACATTTACATAAACAGCTCCCGTGAAGTTTCTTTGACGATCCATAGTGTATTAGTTCAATAGGTTTTTGAAGACACTTATCAAATGTTAAAAATAAGTCATTGTGACTTCAACTCGCCAATATAAATTAGCTTATAGCATCCTGTTATACTCCAGTATGAGTTAGTAAGAGCAGTAATTTGCTTGTTGCATGTCATTCCTTATTGGAGACTTTTCACCTGTCAGCTCTTAACTGGACAATAACATGGCCTTAGAAACATTTTGGTTAACTATGTCACAGCATGTTCTACTGTACTTCAAGGACACTCCAGGAAGAAAATAAAGTTAAAAGTTGCTGATGTCAATGTAGATTGCAATTATGAGAGACATAAAAATCCAGAAGACAAATATAATCTCTTAAATATAGTCAACTAAACAACATTTGGCTTGTAGCAACAACCACAAAGTTATTGGGGTTTGCAACTTTCATATGGTTATCTACACAGACAGACTACTTGGATAAGTTAACATGGAGAGACAAACTGCTGGGCATGAAGCATATTCCAGAAACCACTTATATGTTAGGAAGATAAAGAAGACCAGCCCCGGTACTGGCTGTGTTCTGAGCACGAAGCAAATTGTGGAAGCTGATTACACTGAGTGATACACACTATTATGACACAAAGAAAAGTAATGTCCACGGCCCTTGCTGACCATCAAGCCAAATGCGAGAGGTGCTTGCTATAAGGGTTCATGTCTTTCAGACTGCTGGAGAAGGTCACAAGGCAGAGAGGATAAAGAAGAGCAGCCCCATCTGCTGGTTGGGAAGTATATTGCAGAAACCGCTTACATGACAGGAAGAAGAAGATCATCCCCAGCCAAAACCAAATCGCAGAAGCCTCTTACTCAACTAATACACACCATTACTGGCATGAAGAAGAACAAGGGCAGCGACCCTCACTGACCTTCAAGCCAAATACAGGAGGAGATTTCACTGACGAATACTGTACATACAGTAATGACTTACGACCTAATAGGGCTACAACCCTGATCTTGGTCTTAATTAAAAGCTTATGACGTGATATGCACTGTTTCAGTTACACATTAAGGAAGTGCAGCTTAATGCCAAAACATATTTCACCCGTGTGAAAACATTGCTTTTACATCCTTAAATCAATGTTTGCTTGATGAGTAGTACTTAGGCAGATTACATTGCTCACTATGTGGTGGTCTTTTTTCACACTGGACAAAAAAGAAAGTGTGGCCAAAATATAAATGTTTAACATCCTGTATATAAGCTACCTTTATTTGGGGTGTAAAGGTCCACATGTTTGCTAGTTCTGTTGAAAATTGTAGTGGTAGCATGCTGAGCTGAAAAGATCAGGCCACTATCCTGCATTTTACTACTGGATTCATTTTATTGTAATCTGTGATATTTAATAAATACCTTCTTATTTTTTCAATGTGTTTTCTTTCTAAAGGTGATGTGGTTAACACTGCTGTTTCACATATCCAGGGTCCAGCATTCAAATCCCACACCAAGTCCTTGTCTGTGCGGAGTTTGCACATTCTCCCAATGTCTGTGAAGGTTTTTCTACGGTCAGGATTGCTTTCTGCTTTTTTTCTGTAGGCCTTAGTGACCCTGACATGGATTAAGTGGGATTGAGAATATTTTTTATGGTAAAACATACCCACTTAAAATGATTAATGTATGGTAAATCTTTGGGATATGGCAGGAAAACCAGAGTGCTCAGAGAAATTAATGGACAATATTGGGGAGCTGGGATGTGGCAGTGCCAAATACTTCCCAAGTCTCAATTTAAAGCCCCATAGAAGAACCAATGCACACACACACACACACACACACACACACACACACACACACACACACACACACACACATCTAGAGTGTATCAAAGTAAATGAACCATACATGTCTGTAAATAACTTTTTTTCAGACTGATGACATTGCAACATTTCAATCTGGTGATGTGAAGGCGTTTAAAGGTAGTTTGTCCACTCAGCATGGCGCTCATGTGTCGGATTCCACAGAGCCAAAGCTGAGCCCCATTAGCAAAGAACGAGACGGCGCCCTGTCCCGCCCAGCTGGCTGCGTGAGTCATACCGTGGAGGTGGATGCAGATGAGCAAATGCAGGAGTAGAAGCGATGGCAGAGTTGGTGCAATTTGTGATAGGACCATTGGGAACATGGACATATTTGAGATGAAAGCGGGTACAGTATTCCATGTACTTGTAAGCCAGACTTTCAGCCTTTAATTATTTTTAGGTATTTAGTGTTATAAATTTGACATTTTGTACTGATATGAATGAATAAATGAGATGTTTTTCTGAAATTATGTGAGAAAAAATGTATGTAATTATGGTTCAATGTAGGGTGTTGTAAAAGCGTGTACAGTATTAATGTTGGCATTCCCTCTTGCTACTCCATATTTTATACTGGGTGTAGTTTTAATCGAGGCAGAGATGTGTCAAAATATTGCAGCTAAATGCCTGTGGTTTCATATTACTGTTATATTTGGCTGACACCTTTATCAAATGTAACGTTAGGGATGTTTGAACCATAATTATAATTTACAAAGCAGTGTTCTGGCCAACTTTAAAATGTACTGGCAGCGAAGACAGTTTAATAAATAATTTATGATTCTTCAGATGGTATAACAGAAGATCTATCTATAGGGACTATAGATAAAAGTACTTGACAGACAACAGCAGTGGCTCCCTCCTCGCTCATTGACACCCATGGACTCCCAACACTTAATGTCATTCATCTATCTATCCATTTTCCAAACCCACTTTTTCTTGAGTAGGGTCGCAGTGATGGTGGAATCAACCCCAGCAACCATTGGGTGCAAAGCAGGAACAATCACTGGAGAAATTGCTGCTCCATTGCAGGGAGAACACACAGGCCCACTTAGCAATGCCAGCCCACCTAAGCTGCATGTCTTTAGACTGTTGGAGGAAACTAGAGCACCCAGGAAAAATACCAAAACATGAGGAGAACAAACAAACTCCACACAGAAACGTGAACCCCGGCTTTCTTGTAAAATTAAAATGCAGTGTTCTGGCGTGTGTGCGCCCTGTGGTGGGCTGGCGCCCTGCCCGGGGTTTGTTTCCTGCCTTGTGCCCTATGTTGGCTGGGATTGGCTCCAGCAGACCCCCGTGACCCTGTAGTTAGGATATAGCAGGTTGGATAATGGATGGATGGATGTTCTGGCCCATTTTTAAATATCCTGGCAAGGATGACAACTTAATAAATAAGTAATGATACTCTTGGTGTAATTATTCCAAGGACGATGTTGTAACAGAAGAACGCATCGATAAAAGCACTTAGAATAGAGCAGCAGTGACTCCTACCTCGCTTATGGACTCCCAACGCACAGTGTCAATCAGACCTCTGCAGACTTTGGTCTTTTTTGAGGTAGATTGTGGTTCAAGACCAGAGACACACCTGAGAGCTTTGGGAGGGTGGCTTCTGAAGTTCTACATGCCTGTCACCCATAGGTGGTTCCAAAGGGAAGCTTAAAAACTGTCCAGACCCTGCCATTTGAGTTTGGAGAAATTTAGGCAAAGAAAGTGGCAAAGAGCATGCCTGGCAGGAGGAAACAAGGCCAGTGAGGTTCACGAGTGGGTATTAGGGAATGCTCTTATGGTTCTTGACTAGTCAGATAGCCAGAATTATAGAAGAAAGGTCCAGAAAATGTTAGGATTTCGCTTTGTTTAGTATTGCATAATTGTATTTCACTGAGGGGCCAACACTAGACGGTACAATGTTTTGGGGGTCTGAGAACATTTTCTCTACCCCCTCCACCCCATTCCATTATGTAGGCTTGAAAGTGTCATAGAAAGGTATTTATAAATGCCTTCATCAATGCACACATCCAGCCATCATTTGCTTTACTGTCATCATAAAGTACTTTTCTGGAGTCAAGTCATTTTTATAATGGTTTTCATATTTTGTTTAATTGTTATAATCTTATCCTTCTATATAAAAGCGGTCGGGATTGTCCTTCCGTCCCGTGAGTGCTACGCAGGCGTGGAGTTTCACACACGCCCCGTCCATTTTGCAATGCACAATGGGATTTGTAGTTTCGTTTTTCCAGGTAAAAGATGATTTTCTACTCCAGACTGTGCGATATCTTCTTCTTCTTTCTTACTATATAAAAGCGGTCGGGATTGTCCTTCCGTCCCGTGAGTGGAAAGTGTAGCGGTATTCCGCTTATCACAGACTTGCTACTTGCAGCTTGCGGTACGAAGCGACATGATGTGAGCAGAGTTCTGGTGCTCCCATCGTTCCCTTGCTTTTGTGCGCGATGCGCTGGAAAAATAGACAAAATTATGTCTCTGGAAATAATTAATGTTGATGGAGTACAAATGCCTCACCGCGTAGTAAATATCAGGGGGGTTCAAAAGGGCGACCTCAATATAGAAAAAAATTTTAAATTTCATCACAAAAATAACAGAAACTACGAATATTAAAGTAATACCGCTCAAATGCAATATAACCAAATTAATGAGTTTGTATAAAATATCAAATTGATCTACATATTGAATTGCCTTAAGAAGTGGTCAACTTAAAAGTCGGTCGCCTTAAAAGACGGGTCAGCCTAGTAAATTAATAAATAAGCTCATTGGGAAATTGTGGTAAGGTTTATGTAATAATTATATGAGGAAAATGTATATTTTGGTGGCAGTTATTTCAAGTATAAGTAATATGCAGGAACTGGAATAATACTGATCCAAGAACCCAAAACTAAGGATAGCTCTAAATCCATTACTGTATTCCCACAGCAACCTGACACATTTTTTCCTCAGGTTGGCCTTTGAAAGTCCAACACAAAATTGTTTTATGTGTAAGTAGTGCAGTCGCTGAAAATGTATCCTTGCGTGTGTGTCAGCATTTCCAGAATATGAAAAAAAAAGTTTAAAACTTTTATCAAAGTATACATTTACAAGTAAATTACTTGGCCTCAATAGAAGTGTGACATCATATTATTAGTGCTGGACATTCCAAACAACATTGCTTTGGACAGTCTGTCTGGAAAAAACACTTTCACTGGATGCAACATGAGTAACGGAGAACACAGGCCACAAATAATGGCATTCATGTGAAGTATGCTGCATATAACAGATTGTGGCCAGCAGAGGGTGTTGCTTAACTAGACGTGTAACTTCAGTAATTGTAAATTCTTTAGAAAATCACTGGATAAACCAAATGGACACATTGGTCAAAGCTTTACATGTCATCGTATAAATTTACTGTTTTCAGTTTCAAAGATTCAGGCTGAAAACATTTTAATGTAACTTATGAAATGAATGTGTCCATTGCAGATTTGTTTAAATTTGAAGGAGTGTTCCCTGTGATTGTAAGGACTTAAATGATAGTGCCTCATCTTGTTTGGTATTTTTCTTTTAACATTTCTTTTTCCAGCTTTCTTTACTGTTTTGATGTTGCATGTTGCTAAGCAAAGGCGGCACGGTGGTGCGGTGGGTAGCGCTGCTGCCTCGCAGTAAGGAGGCCTGGGTTTGCTTTCTGGGTCCTCCCTGTGTGGAGTTTGCATGTTCTCCCCGTGTCTGCGTGGGTTTCCTCCGGGTGCTCCAGTTTCCTCCCACAGTCCAAAGACATGCAGGTTAGGTGCACTGGCGATTCTAAATTGTCCCGTGTGTGTGCTTGGTGTGTATGTGTGCCCTGCGGTGGGCTGGCTCCCTGACCAGGTTTGTTTCCTGCCTTGTGCCCAGTGTTGGCTGGGATTGACTCCAGCAGACCCCCGTGACCCTGTAGTTAGGTTATAGCAGGTTGGATAATAGATGGATGGACGTTGCTAAGCAAATACATTGTGCACTCTGTGTCTTTCATTGAGGTCAGATGCTCAGTTTCCAATTCAAGTTTATTTAAGCCCAGACCGTGTATCAAGTGGTGTTCAAACATTGTGCTAAAAAAGGAACACCCTTGTGAAAAAACTTGAATAACTAAAAACGAAAGAGGAATTCAACTTTGACCATTGCTAGTTCTGTGACCACAGGTTTTGTTTCGGCTTTGACTTAGTTTGCCACTCTCAGATCTTGTGTATCAGCCATTGCTTGTCTGAACATTGTCTGAAATGAAGACAGCTTAAAAGTACTCTTAGCCACATATATTAAAAAAAAAAAAACAGAAAACAATCACTGTCATTATTTTGGATTGCATTACTCTTGACATCGGATAGGAGTAAATGTGAAATATTATTGTAAAAAACTTTTTTTATCATTTTAACTAATACAAGGTGTAAACGCTGGCCCAGACACACACAGACAGACATCTTAAATTCACCACACACGTTTATTTACAAGGTCTATTTACAAATACGTCACGTGCACAAACCCCAGTGCCTCTTGCACCGATTCCCCAAAGTCCAGGGCTCACAGTCTTTATGCCTTTCTTCTGGCCGCCTCCAGTCCTCTCCCCAGCTCTGTCTCGCTACCTCCCGACATCCACCAATGACTGGAGGGAGGCGGCCCCTCTTATAGGAACCCGGATGGGCTCCAGTTGCTTCCCGGCAATTAGTCTTGGCCACACCCCTGTGTGGCGGAAGTGCCGGCTGCGCACCCGGAAGCTGTCCGGGTGTCCCCTGTCGTCTTCCCCCCGGTACTTCCTGGTGTGGCGGAAGTGCCGGGCTCCCGGGATGATAAGGCACTGGGGCGCCGCCTGGCGGTGGCCACGGGTCCCTAATGGGCTGGGCTTCCAAGCCCCCAACCCGAGGCCTCCTGCATAACCAGGACGGACGCCCCCTCTCGGTCTGGAGGAGGCACACGACCTCCTCTGGTCCTCCAAGACGTCCCGGCCGGGGACCACACGGGACAAACCGGCATCGGGGCGCCGCCTGGCGGTGGCCACGGGTCCCTACAGGGCTGGGCTTCCAAGCCCTCTACCCGAGGCCCCCAACATAACCAGGACGGACGCCCCCTCGCGGTCTGGAGGAGGCACAAGCCCTCCTCTCGTCCTCCTGGGCGTCCCGGCCGGGCTCCAGCCCCGGCCGGGGACCACAAAGGCAATAAGGAGCAAGCTGAACATTTCCATTTTGGCCACACATTTGTTTGTTTTCAGTATGAATAAATACTACCCCACAGTGACTACACTGCTGATGTGACCTCTGAAAGTAGTGCTCCTCAAGCAAACATTGAAGTAAGGATATAAAAGCAATGTTTGCATACAAAGTTGTGGGTATTTGACCTTCTTCTTATTTGTTGGCATATATTTCTTTGCAGTTGTCATTCTAGCATTCAGTATCGATGAGCCAGAGTTTTATCCGGCAGTTCACAGGTCAGTTTGTGCTGGCACTTGGCTCTGATTGTCATGTGTACTTTCTGTTTCCCATACTTGACGCACAGCATAAGGTGCTGCTGTTCTTGTTCTTCTTGGTATGATTGGCCTCAGCAATGCACTTGACAATCAGCGGATGTTGCTACTGTTCTTTTCCTTTCTACCATGTTACCCTCTTGAGCAGTTTGCCATAAGAAAGACGTGAACCCTGAAAACCGTGCAGAGGTTGCCATGACTACAATTTTTAACTTTTTTCACCAGTGTGTATCACATCATAAGCTTTCAATTAAGACCAAGATTAAGGTTATAGCCCCAGTGGTTAGTGAATAATCGTGTGACAGATCAACAAGACCCTTAGCATCCACCTTATTAAAAAGTCAAGTATTTGTGTGTGTCTGTGTATCTGTGTGACTGTCTGGTTGATATGTCTTTGTTATATGTCACTTGGTATAGGATTCGTAAAAGCAGTGCCTATGTTTGTGATGTGCCATCTGTTGAAATAAAAAATACAGTGCATTTCAATACCACATGCATTACAAAATACATTCCAATAAATGGTGCACTAAAATTTACATTTCAACCTGTTTTAGATGAGTAGCACAGCTAGTCCACCTTAATAAATGGATGATTATACGTGTGTCTGTCTGGTTGGTATGTTTCTATCATTCCAAAAGATGACACATTACAAACATTAACATTGCTGTTATACAGTAAATCACCAAATCATGACACATACCAATCAGTGTGTTTACATGCACACATAATTGGATTAAGGCGAATACTCTGGTTTCTTAATAATCTGCGTTTACCTGCGTAAGTACACTTGGAGTTCTTCTTTGGCGAAACGCTCCAACATCATTAAACTGTGCAAAAAAAGCTAAACATCTTCATTAGATACCATGCGTTCAAAACTAAGCATGATGCCTTTGATAATTTTCTTGTGTTTTATAAATATGTTTAGTCAAATCGATAATTTGTTTATAGGTTTCTTTTACCGGATAGCATGCAGCAAACTATTTTATGCTTCAGTGCGTTCACATGCACACAAATAATCGGGATAAAGTAAATAACCCGATTAAAGCAGAAATCTGGTTTCTTAATGATCTGTGCAAGTAATCTTCTAAAGTTCTCCTTTGGCAAAACACTCCAACCTTATTAAACTGCACAAAAAAGAGTTAAATGTCATCACCACTGTGATTCTAAAAATAAGCATGATGCCTGTGATCATTTTCTTATGTTTTATAAATGTGTTAAATTAATACTTTATTTATAAGGTTCTGTTACCGGATGCAGCAAACACTTTTCTTCTTGGCTGTGCGATTGACCCTGCAAAGACTCGTAGGCACGTGTGCTTCCTACCTTGCACCCAGTGCTGCTGAATAATAATAACCAAGGTGTTTTCACTTCAGTAAAACTTCAGTTACTTTAAAAAGTAATAAGACTACTTAATGCACGTTACTTTTTGTGTGGTATCCTACTGCTGTCAGGATTGTGTTTCTTTGTTTAACACTGTATGTTCAGCTCATCAGCATACATTTTGCAATTTCTGAAATACTGAGACAGATTATTTCAGCCAGGAAAAGGAATAATGTGATCACCTGAACATTTGCTTCTAGAAATGTATTTTATGGACATGCCTGCTGAAAACGTGAGCAAAGTGAATCCATATGCAGGCTGACAGAGTGCAACGGACATGCACAGAGTAGAAAATTGTTAACTGTAACCCAGTTAAGGGTTTACATGGCCACATAATCTGATTATTCGCTGAGAAACTGACTTCTGTTGATCAGGTTTCTCAGAGGCTGATTTCTCTGACCAGGACAATGGTTTCCATGACATTTTAGAAGTCAGGTTTCTGACTAGGTTTTTGAAGCACATGTAAATGTGCTGAATGTTAGAGTTCTAATCTGGTAATATTATTTATTCTGTGTGTTTAGTGGCTAGTGTCAGTGGTAAAATGCCTTTCGGGAAGAGTGGAGGCAGAGTTGACCCTTTGATACTGTATGCTAAAAATAGTAATGCTGAGAGGAAATGCCAATGAGTGAATGCTTGTTCACCTACCTAATAAGAAAAAAAGAGAGAAATAAGATTAATCAACAGGTGTCAGTCATAAGAAGGCATTGGAAAGCTAGTTACTGGGAGGCTAACTGACATACTGTGCATTTAAGAAGGCTTGCCAGGTCTGGTGCCCACTGACATTGGAATGTGTTTAAGAGGGATAAAGAAACAGTACAATGTTGCATTGGCAAAACTATTTTACTATAGGGGTGAATTATGAAAATGTATTAGACTATATTAAATTTCTATTGCCTTTCTAGATTGTGTTTCTGTCACGTTTACATTCCTAAAACAAGTTGGAAAATGTACAAATGAAGTAGGAGGTGCATTCCAGGACGTCATTAAATGACTTAACAGATCGAACATTTTCAACATTTTCTTTTACTTTGTCAAAGAATCAGTTATCACATTTTCATTTATAAAACTAGTGGGCTTTGCCGCCTGCTCGCTTTGCTCTCCAACCCCCATGCCTGCTGTGGCGAGTGGCTGGGGGTGGTACTCAGCTGGGATGCCTGTAAGGACTGAGAGAGGGATTACGCCTCCTCCGGACCATGAGAGGGCAGCCGCCCTGGTTGGTATGGGGACCATGGGAACAGAGCACGAAGGCTCAACCCTGTAGGGGCCCGTGGTCCCTGCCAGGGGGCGCCCAGATGCCTTAAAAGCCCTGGACATCAGCACAAGGAACACCAGGAAGTGCCGCAGGAAGCTCATCTGGAGGCACTTGGAGCACGTCCGGGTGGACATAAAAGGGGCCACCTTCCTCCATTCATCAGCTGGAGGCGGGTGGAAGAGGACAGAGCTCGGAGGAGAGGAGTGGAGGCGGTCAGAGAGAGAGGCATTGTTGAAAGAGGCCTGGACTGAGGGTGCTTGGTGTAGGGGCAGGGGCACTGGGTTGTGTGCTTTGGATCACTGTAAATATGTATAATAAATGTGTGTGTGGTTTTGAACCATCGGTGTCTGCCTGTCTGTGTCCGGGCTGCGCTCCACACTGCGTTATGCGCCAGCCTCTTTGTGGTTCTGTCACTCACGTATGGGGATGCGGTTGTACAATTTAAACAGATTGTTATTTTCATGGGCATTGTTACATATGCATAATAGAACTATTTTACATTACAGCAAGTAATTAACCATATTAAAAAAGAGTAAAACGTAATAATTTGAAAGTAAATTATGTTTCATGTTGCGTTAGAGTTATTCGTTGCGTAACACAATTTTGTTCTGTTTGGCTTTAAAATTAGCACGCAAATACTTTTTAAACTTCCAGTTTTACTGTAAAACTTCAATAAAAACAATTTTTTGAATTTAATTTTTGTCAATAGCACATTGAATTGTGATTCTGTGTTTGTGACAACGCAACATATAACTGCCTGTGATTGAATTTAGTTTCTTTCCCTGTATTAAATAAATGACTTTATCGAATGTTTGGCTCTGAGATTTATTGTCTTTGCAAAAGCTATTCTAACGGGAAACTGTTACCGTTTTAATACAAATGGCATATCAAGATCTCCTTTGTTGTCTAATGTTATCCCCTGAAGATGTACTGCATTACCTTTCTTGGATACATCTCTCTTTCAACAGTAATTTGTGCAGTGGAAGACCGGACGGTGTTAACAGTTGTAAATATTCTTCGGGATATTGTAAGTTGATGTTTTCATCTTCCGCACCATCAACACCAACTATTTCAACAGAGTCTATTGATATGTATTTAACCAATTTGCAGTGTAACCGATCATCATTTTTGGCGTTAATTCATTTGACTTCATTGCTTCTCGGTGCTAGGATTGCCCCTGAACTCATTTATTCTATTGATAAACTTTGTGATGAAATTCTTCAATAAGATTTGGACACAATACGTTGTCTTTAATTGGGAACTTAAAGTGAGGAAAATGTTAAAATTTATAAGAGCTGAGAGAGCAAGAACTGTGTCTGTCAAAAGCATTCGCACGAATGAGAGGTGAGATTACTGTGTGCGTGGCTGAAAATGTTTGAGAGGAGGATGTGACTTGAAAAATTCTCATGGCCAAGGTCTCAACCTGCGGGACTTGAACAAATCTTCCAAAAAGTCTTGTCTTATTGCAGGATTTTTTTATATAATAGAGAGATATTTTTGTAAAAATGAATCAAATTCAAAAAAGAGCAGTGATAATAGAATGCAATTACATGTGTTTGTAGACAACATTCACAGTGCATTACAATATTACAAAATTAAAATGCAGTACAAATACACTTGTGGTGGCTCACTAATTTTCAGCAGATTCCAATTCAAGTGTTAAAAAATGGAATTGACTGGTGTCTTGTTAGCAGAGCCCACATTTTTTAGTCTTAAGGTATAATTGTTGGCTGCTTCACCCCATCATGGAGTGCAAGTCTGGAGCTTTGCTGATAAATTGTAGTGTTAGAGAAACATTGAGTCATTAGAATGTGCAGATAATGCAGCTCTGAGATTGTCTTTAGTTTAACTTACATACTGAGTACGTATTTGTTCTCTCTATACTTACAGTGCATCCGGAAATTATTCACAGTGCATCACTTTTTCCACATTTTGTTATGTTACAGCCTTATTCCAAAATGGATTAAATTAATTTTTTTCCTCAGAATTCTACACACAACACCTCAATAATGACAAAGTGAAAAAAGTTTACTTGAGGTTTTTGCAAATTTATTAAAAATAAAAAAACTGAGAAATCACATGTACATAAGTATTCACAGCCTTTGCTCAATACTTTGTCGATGCACCTTTGGCAGCAATTACAGTCTCAAGTCTTTTTGATGATGCCACAAGCTTGGCACACCTATCCTTGGCTAGTTTCGCCCATTCCTCTTTGCAGCACCTCTCAAGCTTCATCAGGTTGGATGGGAAGCGTCGGTGCACAGCCATTTTAAGATCTCTCCAGAGATGTTCAATCAGATTCAAGTCTGGGCTCTGGCTGGGCCACTCAAGGACATTCACAGAGTTATCTTGAAGCCACTCCTTTGATATCTTGGCTGTGTGCTTAGGGTCGTTGTCCTGCTGAAAGATGAACCGTCGCCCCAGTCTGAGGTCAAGAGCGCTCTGAAGCAGGTTTTCATCCAGGATGTCTCTGTACATTCCTGCAGTCATCTTTCCCTTTATCCTGACTAGTCTCCTAGTTCCTGCCACTGAAAAACATCCCCACAGCATGATGCTGCCACCACCATGCTTCACTGTAGGGATGGTATTGGCCTGGTGATGAGCGGTGCCTGGTTTCCTCCAAACGTGACGCTTGGCATTCACACCAAAGAGTTCAATCTTTGTCTCATCAGACCAGAGAATTTTGGTCTGCCATGTGCCTTTTACTAAGGAGTGGCTTCCGTCTGGCCACTCTACCATACAGGCCTGATTGGTGGATTGCTGCAGAGATGGTTGTCCTTCTGGAAGGTTCTCCTCTCTCCACAGAGGACCTCTGGAGCTCTGACAGAGTGACCATCAGGTTCTTGGTCACCTCCCTGACTAAGGCCTTTCTTCCCCGATCGCTCAGTTTAGATGGCCGGCCAGCTCTAGGAAGAGTCCTGGTGGTTTCGAACTTCTTCCACTTACGGATGATGGAGGCCACTGTGCTCATTGGGACCTTCAAAGCAGCAGAAATGTTTCTGTAACCTTCCCCAGATTTGTGCCTCGAGACAATCCTGTCTCGGAGGTCTACAGACAATTCCTTTGACTTCATTCTTGGTTTGTGCTCTGACATGAACTGTCAACTGTGGGACCTTATATAGACAGGTGTGTGCCTTTCCAAATCATGTCCAATCAACTGAATTTACCACAGGTGGACTCCAGTTAAGCTGCAGAAACATCTCAAGGATGATCAGGAGAATCAGGATGCACCTGAGCTCAATTTTGAGGTTCATGGCAAAGGCTGTGAATACTTATGTACATGTGATTTCTCAGTTTTTTTATTTTTAATAAATCTGCAAAAACCTCAAGTAAACTTTTTTTCACATTGTCAGTATGGGGTGTTGTGTGTAGAATTCTGAGGAAAAAAATGAATGTAATCCATTTTGGAATAAGGCTATAACATAACAAAATGTGGAAAAAGTGATGCGCTGTAAATACTTTCCGGATGCACTGTACAAAATGTCTTTCCACTTATATTAATTCTTGACAGTTTACTTACCTCAAACAGCAGGACAAGAGAGCTGGTGTAACAGAGGCTCGTGTGTGCTCACCTCTCCGGCTGTTCTACTAACTGTATTGAGGATCTGGTTTGCTGTCAGGAAGGGATGTCAGATGAGTAAAACAGGAAAATATACTAAATAAATATACAAGCAAAAGTGACCTTTCTCAAGGTAAGTTTGAAACAAAAAACACTAATCTGTTACTAATATCACACAGAACAGTCAAGATAGACAAGTTTGCAAATTTGCAGATGCTTTTCAATAGGAGGCTTTAACATTTCGAAACTTTGTACAGTGCACTCTATTCGAGATATCTCTCTATTATAAAAAAAAATCTTGGAAGGCTTGGAAGGAGACGATATTCTTGTGATTTTCTCGAAGACAATTTGACATCCCGCTAGAGACACTTTAACGCCACGCAAGACAAGGCAGTGAGATAAAAGGACAGCTGCTGTACAGGCTTTTAAATGATCGATGCGCAGCACGACAAGCAGAACACATAGCTCGGCAGCAGCAGCAAGCCAGCGGCTGATCAGACCGCATCTCCCCCAATTGACAACGAAGTGGCTAGAGTGTAGCACACACTATATGGGGGAGTGTTAGGGGGTGGACGAGCGAAGCGAACACGGGGCAAAGCCCCCTAGTCTTAATGAAATTGAATTTTCCCACCACCTTTGAAGATTTATTGTGCCACATTTTAACAAAATCGGTTCACTGGCAGTCGAGGTGTTTTTTGCAGACAGGCAGACATGGTGAATGCAATAGGTACTTTTTACGTTGTATGTAAACACATCTAAAAAGAGACCCAGAGTAAAAATGTAAACTGGAAAAAGATACAGTGATTTCTAAACAAAATCTAACCATTCATTGAGTCTTTGAGCCACAACTCAGGCAGGTAATATCACAGATACAAGCAGAAAAGCCTCTGACATGGTGAAGACAGCAAAAAACAAGTGGAGCCATTACTTTGTGAGTCCTGAAAAGTGCAGAATCAGCGTGCACAACTAAAATAACCAGAATATTCCTAACACTGAATCAGAGTATTGTTGGTTAGTGGCCTTAGCAGGATGTGCTAACAGTCACCCAGGCCTCATTTCACCATGTGAGATTCCAGCAGCATTACTTTAACCAGATCCGTGGCACTATTGTAACTGAGACATTTCTATGGCAATTCAGTCTCTCTCTGTTTTAAACAGAATAAAAGAACTCATTGCTGGAAGTAAACACAAAGCTAAAGGAGGATTACAATAGTGTTTGTCCAAAACTGCTTGACCGACAGTGCATTTTCCTTCAGTTCACATAATTGATGTCCCCTCAGTGCCACCTCATGCTGTGGGAGGTGAAGCATTAGAACAATTTCCATCAGTCCTTATAGCTTTCTAACACAAGGACTCAATGTTTGCTTTCTCAATGGTCCCTGAGCTGACGTTATAATCAAGCCTGTTGTTTGACAGTCTATGAGCAAGTAAAAGCAGCTGAAGTGGAAACAATAGTCTTGGCAAAAACATATTCTTTCAGTTTGTCACCTGTCCATGAAGGATTTATGCCAGTCTGTCCTGGCTTTTTAAACAGCCAACAAAAAAAAAGGGAAACTGGCATCGTTCATCCAATAACAGGCAGAGTTCAAAATACACTGGGATGGAAATTGCCCACGCAGTTGACACCAGAGACCAAGGAGATGGAAGCAAGCAAATAACCAAAAGCATAATGACATTCATGTTAGAGGAGTTTAAAGAACAGTAAGGTCAGTTTTCTGAGGTAGTCTAGTAAAAAGCCCAATCTGTTTCTTCAAAAATTTGCTGTTTGCCGTTAGTCCCATCCAACCTGACACCGTTTCATCGATATTACAAAGATGGACAGGCAAGCTGCTTGGGTGTCGAAAGCTGAAAAGCTATCTGGAAAAAGTTTCAGTGGAAGTTGTAGCAAATAGGAGTTAATGACCACAGGAGGTCTCATTTATGTTGTTTGAGTCTGAAGAATTTGATTTTGACCTTGAAACTACAGTGTGTGTTAACATTAAATCCATGGAAAATCTACTAAAATAAAAAAATAAAATCTAAATTATATCATCGACAGATGTGAAGGAGGTGTGGGGTGAACGCATTTTGTAGCCCCATTATTTGAAAATGATGTAAATTAGTCTCAAAAGCAGATGGCCTTGATAGTATGTGAAATGTAAGTGAATACCTGAATTTCAAATGGGAAGAACAAATGAATTGCCTTAGGCAGGAGAAAGAAGCTGTGCATTAAATCATTTAAAAAGAGGTGTGGCAGACATACGAGTCACTATGGTGCTTGGGGAAAAAAGTAAAAGAAAAATCTCTCAGTGCTTTGTGCTACCACTACACTCCAACCAGAGGAGACAAGCAGAGAGCCATGATGACATTTGAATGAGGTGAACTCACCCTGTTCACTGCCAACTAATGCAGAACAAGAACAGTAATCTAGTGGACATACACTGCCTGACCAGCACCACTGTACTATGACCCTCTACTATCTGTTACTTGCTCAGATATTTGTTATTTATGTATTTACATTTTGTTTGGAATGGCTGTAGCCGCCCCCTTGAATGTATGTGTTGTAGCAGGATGAATGATGAGGTAAGGGGAATTCAAATGATTGGAGTGTGAACCAGGAAAAACCCTGTTTTATTTTAACAAACGAAATATAGGCTTTGAAACAAAACAATTTGGGAAAATTGCCCTTTTCGACTGGTCAGTCTTAGCGAGACACACTCTCTCCCTGTCTGTCTCTGTCTCCACCTACTGGGAGCATCTCCCATTTAAAGTGAGAGGACCGAACAGACTGGGGCTGCCTTGGCTTCGTTGCCCTCAACGGGAGATTTCTTAAGGCTGTGAGGGGAAAAGGGAGACAAGACTGTTATTGACAATGACCCCACCACGTCCAGGGGTGGTACCACATACATAATGTGAGCCCGGAAGGCAAAACTCTGATGCACATGTGTGACAATGTATATATGTGTATATGTATAATATATGTATATATACCTTTCTTACTGTATCAGTTGTGTGAAAATGACTGCTCACAACCACAGCACCCGGAAAACACTTGAGCATTATAGCACACTTGCTAAATACATGTCTTCTTTGAGCTTCACTAAACTTTGTTCCATTCAGTTTGCTTCTGCAGAAAGCTTTTGTTTGCATAAACTGGCACGCTCCATTTCTCTGCGTGATTGCTGTCAGCACTGTGGTGAAAAGGGGATGCAGAGCATTAGAAATTCCCACTCACTACAGCATTATTAATGTCAAATATGAACAAATAAATAAACAGCTGTCAGCTAATTTTCTTTTTTCTATGCCACCAAATTTCAATCCGATCCATCTCAAGGCATTTTTGACATTTCCAGGTATCTCGTTTTTCTATTGTGGGGGGGTTACCCCTAAATATTGATACATCTAAAAATCCTCTTTTTAGTGGATATCTACTGTTCTAAATATACCACCTGCCAAATTTCAGATTTTTAGCTAAATGGAAAATATTGTTTTTACTGATATGTGAGTGAACCCAGCCTCCATTTGCAGTCAGTCCCACTTGTGTCAGGAAAGGCATCCGGCCATAAAAATCTGTTAAACATTGACCTTAATTAGAATTGGGAAAAGATGAATAAGGAGAAGAAGAAGATATTCATGAGTGAGTTAGTGAACTTTGCATTACAGTAGACCCCGCAAAGTCGCGGTTCAGTGTTCGAGGACTCAGTCGTTCATGGATTTTTCCTTAGAACCTAACTATTAATTGTTAGCAGAAAGCGCAAATATCCTCCGCAATTTTTTATGGCTTTTTTCGTGGCAATACTGTGCTGTAGAGAGAACAGGAAGCAACCGCTGAGGGAAACGCGGTTTGGGATGGTGACAGTAGCCAATCCAAGAGCGTTATTCATAACTCCTTTGTTATTGTATTCATTTTGTTATTCTTAAACGCACAAGATGTCGCCGAATCGTTGTGTACCTTCTAAGGCTTCTGGCACTGAGCCTAAGCACCAGAAGAAGTTTAAAACACTCCAGGAGAAGGTTGAACTACTGGATTTGCTCCAGAAACTAAAAAGTTATGCTGCAGTAGTGCGCCACTATGGCATTAATGAAAGCACCGTACGCTACATAAAGAAGAACAAAGCAGTGATCCGGAGTACCGTATCTGTACGTTTCTGTGATAGTGCCAAAAAGGTAACGACCGTAAGGAATAAAAATATCATCAGGATGGAATCTGCCTTGGCATTGTGGATCACCAACTGCAGAAAGAAGAACATCCCCTTGGACAGTAACATCATCCATGAGAAAGCACGGAAATTTTACCAGCAGTTCGCTACAGAAGACAATGACAGCAACTTCCCATCACAATGTTCGTGAAAGAAAAGCCAGCACGAAACCCTACCAGAAGAAGACCCGTCCAAAGATACGACTCTTCGTGAAGCGCCTGAAGAAGAGGGGCCACCCGAGCAGTTTTAAATCCTAGGCATCGTACTGCACAGCTACTTCATCATCATCATCAATATCATTCATCATTGGTGAGTACCCGTACATTTTACTGTATTTTAATTAAATAAAATTATTATGTATTTACTGTACTTATAACAAAGAAAAAGACAACGCATACCAAAGAAAAAGCGCTTGCATAAATTACAGTACATATAGCGGTGACATCAGTATTTTACATTCTAGCACCACGGGAGACATAGCAGTACAGTACTGTACAGTATACAGGTTTACCTTTACATTCTGTTTTTAGGTAATGTATTAAGGTCATTTTTTAGGTAATCTTTTAATGTATTAAGCTGAGTTTGCAACGAAATTAAAGTGCTTTGGGGGCATATGGTATTTAGGGTTTAAACTATAAAAATAGGCATTTAAAAGTCACGGTTTTTCACAATTCGAGGGTTCTCTCGGAATGTAAACCCCGCGAATTTTGGGGGTGTACTGTATATGCATGTTCATTAGATGAGAAATTGCTCATTTAAGACACTAGTTGTAGCCTTCTATATGCAATTCAGAAATCTAACATCAGGGAATGACAAAAAGTCTATCTGTCTATCTATCTATTATATAATGCCTTTCATATCTGTCTATTGCCAGTGCGTCCGTGTGTATGCTGTGTCATTATGTCATATACTATACTGTATACTTACTGCAGAGTTCTGCATCAGTGAGGCAAATCCATTTCATAATGACAGTATAATAGATCACTTTGTTACTTTTTTAAAAATGTGGAACAAATACGTAAGACAAAAGCATGTGACATTTTTTTTGCTAGACTTCTAAAGTGGTGAATTAATTATTAAACAGCCTTTAAGATAATTCCATTCATGACGGCATCTGGCCAGTGAGTTAACTTCCAGACAGGAATCAGACAGTGCAGATAATGTAAGGTCTGGTGGGAGGCCGTTAGTGAAGTCCTTCAGAAGTCTGTTCTCAGACTATAAGGCTTTATTATAATGATTCTGTAATATTATAATATATATGATAATATAATTATAATAATATAATATAATATAATAATAATTATAATATAATATAATATATTATAATATCTTGGTCTGGAATCCCTACAGATTTTATTTTTTTTTCTCCAGCCTCTGGAGTTTTTTTTTGTTTTTTCTGTCCATCCTGGCCATCGGACCTTACTTATTCTATGTTAATTAATGTTGACTTATGTTTATTTTTTATTGTGTCTTCTATTTTTATATTCTTCATTTTGTAAAGCACTTTGAGCTACATTTTTTTGTATGAAAATGTGCTATATAAATAAATGTTGTTGTTGTTGTTGTTATTAACTCTGCAACATGTGAAAATGATACTACACACTTTTAGTTCTCCAAAATTACTTTGAAAAAATACACTCTGACACTTTGACATAACAAGTGTCCTGGCCACAATTCGAATATCAGCCCCACTATGCCACAAAAAGTAACCTAACATTGAATGATGCACATTGAATTCAGTTTATTAAAAAGCAAACGTCTTTGGCAATGTGAACATCTCAAGAAATAATATAAAAGAAATAGTAGTATATATGTAGTATATTAGCTATACTACATATAAATCTAGAAACTTCCTGGACTATAATGTCTTGACATTACATAGCTGATCTCAGTCCCCACGTATGCACACACAGAGTTGCCAACTAACTAACACAGAAAAACACGCAGGCTCCATGTGTACGATAACTGGACATCAGATTCAAAAACCAAGACAATGGATGCATAAAGGCCCATTTCTACTCAGGCACAGGCAGCTGCTGTCGCCCAGAGGATGCACGCCTTGGTCTGTCTATACTTAACGTGTTCAGTGGGCTACACTGCGCTGTAGCCTATGGCTTTTCCCCCAAACCTTTTTCTTTGCCTTTAAATATCGATCTCATAGATATTTCCATTTCTGTCTGCACAAACTTTCATCTTTGCTTAAGTGTCTAGGCGATGTCATAGTATGAATTTGTTCACATTTGGGTATCGCTGTGTGCTTTTGATGTTGGATTGTGTAGGTGCGGGTCACTGCACTTGACACAACTGTTCCACATTGAGCATGCATTCCTGAATAGTGCATTTACAGTCAACGTGTGCAGATGTGCACGGGACTGCGTGGTTACAAAATTCTGGACGTTTATGTCAACGCACACCACAGAATAAACATTCTGTGCAACTAGTTTACTGTTGCAATTTGACCTTGAGAGAGATCACAAGCCAAATTTTATTTTTATCTCTTTTATTAATCTGGGAGCCACTCCTGGTGCCAAAACTAATCCCAGACACAAAATAGTTAAACACCAGGACAGGTATGCACAAGCTGCTTAGGCACCACTGCTCACTTCTCCAACTGCTTCGGGTAAATTAACCATAAAAGTTTTTCTTAAAAAAAGCAAAGGGGAAAGGACCTGTTAGCATCACTCCATAAGCACAGAGTCGACGAGTATACATTACGTTGAAGTCTGCATCCTCTGTCTGACACACGAACACTGAGTACTTCCAGCCAATGAATCATTCAGCAGACGTGTGTTAAGAAACACAATGGGGCTTCTTTATACCAACAGCAATACTATCTATCTATCTA
>JANRMT010062814.1:31182935-31198803 GCA_026402145.1 Polypterus bichir lapradei | reverse complement strand
ATAGATAGATAGATAGGAAAGGCACTATATAATAGATGGATAGGAAAGGCACTATATAATAGATAGATTGATAGATAGATAGGAAAGGCACTATATAATAGACAGATAGATAGATAGGAAAGGCACTATATAATAGATGGATAGGAAAGGCACTATATAATAGATAGATTGATAGATAGATAGGAAAGGCACTATATACAGTGGTGTGAAAAACTATTTGCCCCCTTCCTGATTTCTTATTCTTTTGCATGTTTGTCACACAAAATGTTTCTGATCATCAAACACATGTAACCATTAGTCAAATATAACACAAGTAAACACAAAATGCAGTTTTTAAATGATGGTTTTTATTATTTAGGGAGAAAAAAAATCCAAACCTACATGGCCCTGTGTGAAAAAGTAATTGCCCCCTTGTTAAAAAATAACCTAACTGTGGTGTATCACACCTGAGTTCAATTTCCGTAGCCACCCCCAGGCCTGATTACTGCCACACCTGTTTCAATCAAGAAATCACTTAAATAGGAGCTGCCTGACACAGAGAAGTAGACCAAAAGCACCTCAAAAGCTAGACATCATGCCAAGATCCAAAGAAATTCAGGAACAAATGAGAACAGAAGTAATTGAGATCTATCAGTCTGGTAAAGGTTATAAAGCCATTTCTAAAGCTTTGGGACTCCAGCGAACCACAGTGAGAGCCATTATTCACAAATGGCAAAAACATGGAACAGTGGTGAACCTTCCCAGGAGTGGCCGGCCGACCAAAATTACCCCAAGAGCGCAGAGACGACTCATCCGAGAGGTCACAAAAGACCCCAGGACAACGTCTAAAGAACTGCAGGCCTCACTTGCCTCAATTAAGGTCAGTGTTCATGACTCCACCATAAGAAAGAGACTGGGCAAAAACGGCCTGCATGGCAGATTTCCAAGACGCAAACCACTGTTAAGTAAAAAGAACATTAGGGCTCGTCTCAATTTTGCTAAGAAACATCTCAATGATTGCCAAGACTTTTGGGAAAATACCTTGTGGACTGATGAGACAAAAGTTGAACTTTTTGGAAGGCAAATGGCCCGTTACATCTGGCGTAAAAGGAACACAGCATTTCAGAAAAAGAACATCATACCAACAGTAAAATATGGTGGTGGTAGTGTGATGGTCTGGGGTTGTTTTGCTGCTTCAGGACCTGGAAGGCTTGCTGTGATAGATGGAACCATGAATTCTACTGTCTACCAAAAAATCCTGAAGGAGAATGTCCGGCCATCTGTTCGTCAACTCAAGCTGAAGTGATCTTGGGTGCTGCAACAGGACAATGACCCAAAACACACCAGCAAATCCACCTCTGAATGGCTGAAGAAAAACAAAATGAAGACTTTGGAGTGGCCTAGTCAAAGTCCTGACCTGAATCCAATTGAGATGCTATGGCATGACCTTAAAAAGGCGGTTCATTCTAGAAAACCCTCAAATAAAGCTGAATTACAACAATTCTGCAAAGATGAGTGGGCCAAAATTCCTCCAGAGCGCTGTAAAAGACTCATTGCAAGTTATCGCAAACGCTTGATTGCAGTTATTGCTGCTAAGGGTGGCCCAACCAGTTATTAGGTTCAGGGGGCAATTACTTTTTCACACAGGGCCAAGTAGGTTTGGATTTTTTTTCTCCCTAAATAATAAAAACCATCATTTAAAAACTGCATTTTGTGTTTACTTGTGTTATATTTGACTAATGGTTAAATGTGTTTGATGATCAGAAACATTTTGTGTGACAAACATGCAAAAGAATAAGAAATCAGGAAGGGGGCAAATAGTTTTTCACACCACTGCAAGTAACAAGCTGGTTAAGTTTGCAGATGATACCAAGATAGGTGGATTAGCAGATAATTTGGAATCTGTTATATCATTACAGAAGGACTTGGATAGCATACAGGCTTGGGCAGATGAAATTTAATGTCAGTAAATGTAAAGTATTACACATAGGAAGTAAAATGTTAGGTTTGAATACACAATGGGTGGTCCGAAAATTGAGAGTACACCTTATGAGAAGGATTTAGGAGTCATAGTGGACTCTAAGCTGTCGACTTCCCGACAGTGTTCAGAAGCCATTAAGAAGGCTAACAGAATGTCAGGTTATATAGCGCCTTAATGCAGTGGTTCTCAACCTGTGGGGTGGGCCCCCCTAGGGGGGCACGAAGATGTGAAAAAAAGAAAACAAGAATCAAAAATATGAAAAAAACATGTTGACACCAAAACAAATTAACTTAAACTATATTCTGATACTAGAACAATAAATAGAGTTAGATAAATGTTGATAAAAGTTAAGTAGGTATAATAAAATATGCATCTACATTTCAAAAAAATGTTAGTGGGGGCACAATTAAAACTGTTATGAAAACTCAGGTCGCAAATACTTAAAGGTTGAGAAATGTCCGTTCAGCTCATCAAAATAAACGCAGTGATTTTTAAAATACTGAGACCGACTGTTCCAACCAGGAGGAGGAATAATGCGATGCACTCGAGTATTTGCTTCAGGAAATTGATCTTTGTGGACGCTTCTACTCTTTTTACCATTGGCTGCCGCCAGCGTGTGTGAAGCTAAGGGAGTGTAAGTGATGTGCCAGCTACGAGATCGCTAACCAGAGAAGCAGGTCACTCCCTGATGCGAGTAAGAGGGTCTCTCAAGCGCCCGAAACGCACTCCGTGTAAATCTGAATGGTTTCTCTCTCAGTTCTTTCCTTTCAGTTTCTGTCTTCTCTTTCAGATGTGTTCTTCTCTCTTAGCTGTTTCTGTTTTATTTGGGCTTTTTTTTTTTTTTCCATTTCGTTCAGAATGATCTTTTTCACATTTATATTTTCATGTGTGCGGCCCAGTGATGATGTCATCTGTTCCATCTCTGTGTTTAGTGGGTTTCCTCTTTTCAGAAATGACGTTTGGTGTGTTGGTGTGTTTGTCCGTTTTCAAACGCAATGACTTCTGTTTTCTTTTTTTCTTTCTTTTGACAGTAAGAAGAGACCAGCAATCACCGTGAGCTCCACCACGTTCTCTGGGCCTTCCCAGACGGATTTCACAGTCGGTGTCTGAAAAGCTGCAGTCGTACGTCTCACAAGATGAAATAAAACACTTGCTTGTTATGTCCTGAGCATCGTAACATTCTTAGAGCGGGGGGCACAAGGAGGTCCCAGGGGGCTGACAGACACACATCTGCATACAGCGGCCCGGTGGGCTCCCACAGCTCCCTGATCCCCCTTAGTTATTGATAGGCTTGTATCAAACTCCCTCTACGCGCCGATACTCGTTTGTGTATTAAGACTGAGCCACCGCATTTCACGTTTTGGGCCTGCGTGATTAGAGAAGAGTTGCGTCACGTTGGGCCGTCTTCATCTTTACACTTTAGTGACACGACAGATGCATCTGCTAAATTATAATGTAAAGAGTAAAACAGCATCATTAGGTAAACATCACAGCGAACTCCATTCATTAGATATGATAAAGCGCCAACGTTGCCAGTCAGTTTCGCTCCGGTGCCTGCATCAACTGCATTTTAACAAAGGCATCCATCTTGTCACAAAACTGTGATTGTGAAGGTGAACCCAACATGGCGTCCTGTGCACATCCATCAAGTGTGGATGGAGTTTTGATTTTTTTTCAGATAATGAATCCATTTAAATGGCGCACGTGCTGTAGAGTAGTTTGTCTTGTTAACGCTGAGTAAGTAACCAGCCGCCGTACCACCTACAATTCAGACGATGCCACCCACCTCAAGCTTGGCCTGTTCAGGCCTGGCCAGTACTTGGATGAGAGACCACCTAGGAAAAGCTTGTGTTGCTGCTGTACGACGTGTTGGTGAGGCCAGCAGGAGGTCTGTGTGTGGATCGCAGTGCCCTAGTGCAGTGATGGGGACACAGTGCTGTCAAAATGGTGCCATCCTTCAGAGGAGACGTAAAACTGAGGCCCTGACTCTGTGTGGTCATGAACGATCCTTCATAAATTGCTGGGTGTGTCCGGATGGCCTGGATAAATTGCCCACCATGGCCTAGTCAATCTGGCCCCCTAATCATCTCCTGGTTCTAAATGGTTATCTCGCTCTCTCAGCTAATGTGTGGTGTGCTGACTGGTGCAAAAATGGCAGCCGTCACATCATCCAGACGGAGGCTACACATTAGTGGTGGTTGAAGTGGCTCCTCACTCACTAAAGCACTTTGAGTAGCGAGAAAAGCGTTATCTTATATAAAACGTCTACGTGTGGAAGTGTGTGTGTCTGTCCGGCCCGGAAGTGAGAGGTGGAGTCGGGGTAAGGAAACGGAAAACTCGCTTAGCCGCTAATAACACAAGCGAGGCCAGCACGTCGGCAAAACGAAACCTCAGAAGAAAGACAAAGTCACTTAGCCACTAACATCGGCAGAATGGCATCCCTTTTACTTTTCCTCCCGCCTAGTCCTCCTAGGAGAGCGATAGTTTCTAGGACCAGCAGGGGCTTACACAGCGTTCTGTAATTATAAATGTCAAGCCTACGCTCTCTGTGCACGTGTGCCCTCAAACTCGCATCCACGGGGGTCAAACTCAGACCCTGGAGGGCCGCAGTGACTGCCACTTCCTCTGCTAATGCTGACGCAGCCTTTCATGGTTTTTTTTTTTTTTACCAGTAGCCAAATAATGAAGCAGTGCAATGGCAGACGCTCGAGCCCACAGATGACCAGGCTAAGTGAGCAGCAGAGCGGCGTGAGGGGTGAAGTGACGTGGCAACGGCCTTAGGTGGTACTTTGGTCAGGGCAGCATAGCAGTTTACACGCAGATCAAGTGCCTCATTCATCCCTCCAGCTGCCAGTTCCACTGCGTTGTGACCCAGCAAGCGTCCGATCGTCAAATCAGCTCTTGTGTAGACGCGTCAGTAACGACCAATCGTATTGTGTCGTGCATCGAGTGTCACCAGTAACAGAAGGATGAGCAGTCACAGAGCTCAACAGCTCAAACAGAAGTGGGGGAGATTTGTTTGTAATGCCCACCTTGTGTGTCTGACGCTGGTCTCCTTCATTCATTTGGAGTGGGTGGGAGCAGTTAGACGACTCACTGAGTGACGTGTTTGTAAACCAATCCAGTGCCTCGTGAAGGTAGGGGCGGAGACTCTGAACTGCACTGTTAGTGAATGTGATGAGGCAGAGAGCCAGCGTCTGATTACAACGTCTCCTATTAAACATAAAAATGTGTGGTGTGTGTGTGAAGAGCGCATTGCATGTGTTAAAAATAAATAACCTGTTGCAAGCAGAAGACATTGCTGTAAAATCAGTTTACATATTGGCACTTGAAGACATCAGTGGACAAGTAGTAGATGTCAATGATGCATGGTCACAGTACAGCTGGAGTCGATGGAGGCCAAAAGAATTGGCAGTTAAAATCATGATATGTGAACTGAAGAAGTTAGCGATGTGCCACACTCCGTCTGCCATGAAGAGATGCGGATTTCAGTACTCAAAACACCCGAATCAACAACAGCAGTAAAGCACAGGCCTTGTCATGGAGTGAAGAGAGTTAACGTGACTGTCTAACTGGAAATGCCAACGGGCCGTACGTCTTAACACGCCATCAGTGACTCATTAGTTAACGTGGCAGACAGAAGGACTTCTACATGCTTGTGTCTGTCTCCGCTGCTCATTAGTTTTTATGCTTCGGTTACCTTGAGCTCCTGAATGGACAGCAGCAGTTTTAGCTTTTGATTTTCTGTTCAGTTTTTTCTGCTCTTCTCTCACTGAAATCCCAGCAGTTTAAAGTGCGCGGACTGGAGGGATTGTGGGCGGGCGCTTTAGGAAGAAGCCTTTGGCGGATTGTGCTCGTCACTACACTCCTTGTAATGCGTTGTCCCCAGATGTCAGTTCTCATTTCAGAGTCACACAAAACTCGTCTTCATGTAATCCTTTTAATTTTTTCACATTTTTTCAAAAATCGTGATGTTTATTATTTTGCCAGTTTTTACGAAGGCGTACTGTATTTTATCATGAAGCCTGTGTTGCATTGCATGTGGATTTAGTGGCCCTAGTGTTCCCCAGATGACATTATTTAGCACACCGGCCTTGTTAGATCACATTTGCACCTTCATACGTGATCTGTCCCAATAAAATATCTGAAAAGAAAAAAGTGAAGGAATTTCTGAGGAGTACGGATCTGCTCTGGTCTGCAAGGCTTTTGGGTGACAATTTAAAAAAACAAAGGAACTCCATTTTGGAAATGACGAGGGATTAGAGGGAGGGGGGCTGGCATACGCTGATACATGGCTGACACCTCAGCACCATGGAAATGAAGTAAAAACTAAAGACAAGACTTGCTGGAGTAAAAAGGTGGCCTTCCAGGACTGTTGGAGACCCCTGATTTAGTTGGTCATCTGCTGGCTTGCTTTACTTCTTTGTATTGTTTGGCTGCCAGTTAAGGTAAAAAGAAGCAATAAAGCAAGTCAGTTATAATTAAATTAATTAAAGAAATCTATTAAGTTAGCAACAGTAACTTACTAAGACAGTGAATGAAATGAAAAGCGGAACCAGTGGGGCTCTTAAGCGCTACCACCCTGGGACAAGAGGGGGCGCTGTAGCTCACCAAGCTTGGCTTTCCATCTGCAGCTGAGACAATGCCTGGCCACGCCCCTGAAAGCCTAAAGGCCACGCCCCTTCCCCACATATATCAGCTGTCCTGATGGAAGTCGCTGTCTCTTAAAGTGTTAAGACCTCCTCCGCCATTCATAGCATTGGTGCTTATTGTTGCCAGCAGGGGCCGATTCTTTGCTTTTATATCTTTTGTTGTCTTTTTATTTTTTGTGACATTTTATTGGGATTACTGGGGGGGACCCAAAATCTTGAATCTGCGTCCGACCAGTCTGTTCACATATGCAGTTTTACCACTTCAGATGAAGAGCAGTTGGCTCTTTTTGTTTTGTTGCTAAAGAGATTTGAAGCAGAACAGCATTTTAACTTGAGACTTTATACATTTTTACAGATCACTCTGATAAAAATAACAGCTTTGTGGCGGGGGAGTCCAATGAAGTCAAACAAGGGGGGAAGCGTATTTTTAGGAGTAGCCGCACATCTCAAAAGTTGCAGCAGACGTGTTTGAGCAAGTCGGTCACACAGAGCAGGACTGCACTGACCACAAAAAGCTTTTCTTCCTCGGCTCTGATGCCCATGCTGTAGATGTGGCCGACTGTGCAAATTCAGGAGCAACGAAGAAAACCAGAGAAGCCCACACAGACATGCCAGCCCACTTCCAGTGCCCAGTGATAAACCCTGGCTATCCACGTCCCTGAACTGGGTAAGTATGCCTTGTGCAAGAGCCATCTAGAGTGGCATGGAGGGGGCACCGGTGGTGACAAGTCTGTCACCAGAGACAGCCAGGGTAGGACTGCAGCTGTTCATCGAGGTGGGAGAGGAAGGAAAATGTTCAGCGCTGTGCAGGTTCCTTAGTGAATGAAGTTACTAAATATAAATATGTAATATAATCCAGAATTTAGACCAGGACAGTGACTACAACACATTTTCAGTCTAATCACTGGATTCTGACAGCACCACATTACAAGTGTTCAGTTCTGGGACTTTGCCACAAGAGGGCACCATGGGCTTATTTCTTCAGGGCGAATCGTACTTTCTTCATTTTTGTTTTAGATGCTGCCATGTTTAGTTTTGTTTTTCACATTTGCTACTTTTTAAATGATTTTTTTAAGTATACTTTATTCATATTTGTACTTTTGCTCCGCATGGGTAGACAATGGTTAGCATCGCTGCTTCATAGATCCGCTGCTTAGGGTTCAAACTGTAGGATCTAAACTGGCCCGGTGTGAGTCTTGTGATGGACTGGCACCCTGTCCTGCCTTGTGCCCACAGCTGCTCCCTGTGACTCTGAAATGGATTAAGTGGCTTTGATAATGTTAAAGTGTAGATAGGACTGAAATATATATATAATATAATATACTGTATATACACAGAGACATACAGTAATGGCAAAAGTAGGTCTACAATCGTTTGTATGGAAAAGGAAATGCAGGTTCTGATTATTACAATGGCTTTATGGCACAGTGGCACAGTGCACTTGGGTACCGTCTCATAACTGCTCAAATTGCTGGCCTTCATTATTTGTACATTCTTGTAGTGTACTTGCTAATAAGGGTACAAAATGATAACAATAATAATAATAAGGAGACAAATAATACAAATAAATAATACACTAACTAATAACTGTATGCATTCACGACTATAAAGCCACTTTTGCCCGCCATACATTTAGTGCCAAAAAAAAGCATTAGTCACCTTGGACATTTTCACATATTATTTACGAGGTGTGGCAGAAAAGTAATGAGACTGATTTTTTATTTACCAAAGTTTTTATTTTTTTCAAACATCAATGTTATCCCCTTCAAAGTAGTTCCCTTGGGCAGCTACACACCGATGGAGACGTTGTTCCCACTGTTGGTAGCAGCGCTGGAAGTCTTCAACCGGTATGGTCTTCAGCATGTCCGTTACACTCTTTTGGATGTTTTCTAAAGTCCCGAAATGACGTCCTTTGAGGACATTTTTCAGTTTAGGAAAAAGGAAAAAGTCACACGGACTGAGGTCAGGTGAATAAGGGGGCTGGGGAACCACAGGAATGCGTTTTTTCGATTGTCCTTCTGCTCAATTGTGAGGTTTTTCGGCACCATTTTGGCACAGACCTTTCGCATGTGCAAATGTTCAGTCAAAATTTGATGAACGGTAAATCTGTTCAAATTTAATTGTTCACTCAACATTCTTAATGTTAAACGACGGTCTGATCTCACAAGAGTGTTCACACGTTCGATGTTTTCATTGGTTTTCGAAGTTGAAGGCCTCCCTGAAAAACTTGAGCTCGGGATAAAGAATGTTCCCCATAGGCCTGTTTTAACTTTTCAAACGTCACACTTGCCGATTCTCCAAGCTTAACGCAAAATTTAATGGCACAACGTTGCTCCAAATTCCGCTGTTCCATTTTGCGTGACGCACAACCAAAAACACAACTTCGCTAATAGCAGTCACAAAAATCACGTAGTTAACGGAAGGAGTTGAAACTCGCACTGAGCTATGGGAGGGTACTGATACACGTGCTCTATCAAGGACAACAGCGCAGCATTGCCAGATCGCTTGCAGTGTTGCCAGTCTCATTACTTTTCTGCCACACCTCGTATATATACAACATTGAATCCCAGTGGATTTTTGACACCAATCTGCAGAAAAAGACTCTTTAAAGTCAAAGTCAAAAGAAATCTCTGTAAAATAAGACTAAATTAATTAAAAGTATTAAGTCCAAAATGATTGCCCTTTCTAATAATACCATGACACTCACTCCTAAATCCTCACCGGTAAAGCAAATTGGGTTTCGAAGTCACAGAATTACTTGGACGGCGGTCACCCGTCTGATTGTAGTCTAAGACCACCCGAGGGTCCACTTTGTGGAGACTCAGTATGGTGGCCTGGCCAGGGGATGGAGACAAGAAAACCTCCACGTCACTGAGCATCGGTCGGAGTCCAGTTAAAGGAACCGTTGAGAAATGTAAAGAGCTGTGTATCAGACACTGAGCGATGGTCATGACAGAAGATGGCGAGTGTGGGAGACCACTGAGACCTCTGAAGGAGTGACAAGTTACAGCGACTAAGACTGGAGAGACGACAGCTGGTGCTTCACCAGTCACAGCTTTATGGCAGAGTCACAAAGAGAGACAACACGTCAGCTGGAGTTTCCACTCGGTCATTTGGAAGAAGGTCCCGTGATGTGACGAGACCGAGACTGAGCGCCACGTTTGAACACCACACATGATCATAAACACACCTGCCCCTCCGCGGTGGACCCTGGAAAGATGGCGAGGGTAAAATGAACACAACCCTGATGGAGTGTGCAAAACCTGCAATCAGGAAGAAGGTTTGGGTTCCAGCAAGACAAAGGCACCCTCCAAATCCCAACGTCAATATCGGGAAGTGGCCGAGTCAGAGTCCAGTGGAGAACGTGAGGCTGTGCAGTCCTGAAGAGAGACCTGCACACCGACCCAAAGCTAAATCCTGACCTGGCCGTTCTTTTGTGTTTTATATTCATTAGACCGCCTTGCCGAGATCTCTTCTCACTTTGACATTAACGAGTCTTTATCTGCTCATCAGGGCCAACAAAGCCCAATGAAACCCCCCGTCACTCAACATCCTACAGCAATAAAATGTGAACTCTTGTGATCAGCGCTGCGTTTGCTTTGTACAGACAGAATCAAATGAAAACACGGGGGGCTCCCAGCACCGGCGCTGACCGACTTCCAGGGCCCCACAATTAGGATTACGCCAGTCTAGGAAGTGAACGCAAATTTATAATGAAATTTTCCACAACATGGATGGATTTACTGTGAAAATCGCCCAAACACTGTGACATTCCCACCTGTCATGTCACATACAAAACTTGGGGTGGGTTTAACATAAATATGATTTAGTGGCGGGCGGCCGCAGACACCTCAAGGCAGTGGGGGCTCCTCCCTGCTCCGGGGGCCGTCTAGCGAGCAGACACTGAAGGGAGAAGCTGAGCCTTGCTTTACGGCGGGCCCAAGATACACTTTAGAGAGCATAAACGTAGACCACCAAAGATCTGACTGACACCCCGCCTGCAGTGCTCCCGTTCTTACAGGCCATTTCAAGCGGCCTAATGTGGACTAATGGTCACTGCACACCAGGAAGCAGAGATGCCACAGCCTGAATATCTGGACCCACAATATGGCAGTGGCAGTGCCCACCCAGTCATATATGTGGTCATCAAGTGCATGAAAGCGCCACATCCCCTATTGTTTGATCTCAGCAAGGTGGTTACTGCAGCCCACCATGGACCCAGCGTCGCACTGTCTGTGAGGAGTCTGTCTGTGAGCTCTCCCTGTACCCCAAATCGTGAAGGCCACCCACATTACGCTAAATGCGATCCAACAAAGGTAAGTACACCCCATAGAAACTGAACCTTTTCAACCAATCAGAAAAGACAAACATCAGATCTTCACACAAATGGTGCCCACAGATGAAGGCAACAGAGAACATTCATCTTTTCAATTATTTACTCAACAAAAATATCAATAGTTGTCATGGATCTGCTGGGGAAAAACTTTGGCCTCAGAGGCTGGTCGCGCCTCCTCCAGCAGAAAGGTCTTTTCACAGAACTGCCCACCCATTTTGATGAATTTTGTGATTCCACCAGTTGCACGGTGCTTATGAGTTTTCTTGCAGGTTTCAAATCCCCCCTAAAATATTTCAATGCGATTCAAATCGGGGCTTTGAGTTGGCCACTCCAGAACCCTGAGCCATTCCCAGCTGGAGGTGAAAGGAGTTGAAATCACGTTGAAAGGTCCATTTACGATTCAGATGGCCTCACATTCTCCTCAAGCACACTTTGATACGATCCAAAATTCAGAGTTTCCTCAATGACTACAAGCCACGCAGGCCCCGAGGCAGCCATAGCATTTGCACCACCATTCCCCTCAGCTGCTGTGAGGTTCTCCTCCTTAAATGCTGTCTTCAGTTTGCACCAAACATGTCTACTGTTACTGTGGCCTAACAACTCTGCCTTTGATTCATCTGCCCAGAGCTCCTTGTTCCAGAAGGCCTGGTCTTTACCTAGATGTTCAATGGTAAACGGTAGTCTTGCTCTAATATCTTGTTAGATGGCTAAAGCTTCTTCTTGGTCCACCTCCTGTGCAGGTGAAATCTGTGAAATCTCTTACTGAAAGCAGATGGACGCACTTTTAACACCAAAACTTGTCAGAGTCACCTGCACATCCACCCAAGGCATTCTGGAGTTCTCGAGACCTCATTTAGTATCAAATGGTGAGATCTTGGGCTGAATTTGCTGGGCCGGCCAGTCCTGGACAGATTAGAAGGGACCACTTGTAGATGATCTTCCTTAGAGTGGAATGAACAATTTCAAATAATATGACGGCCTTTTTAAATCCTTTACCAGACACATTGGCATCTACCACCTGCTTTGTGAGGGTCTTGGAGATCTCTTTGGGTCTTGACGACACCACACACGCTAATAGCAAAGAGAACAGCAGACCCTCAATATCTGTGGTTTAATAAGACCTGCGTACTACCTAAGGAGGTTCAAATCATCAGCACCTCACCTGGAACACCTGATTCTAATTTGATGGATTTGAAGTGGTGGTAAATGTCAGGGTGGGCTTACTTTTTCCATGTGACAAAGCTGCATTATTAGTAATTTAGACTATGAGAATGAATGCACCATGTCAGGTTTATGTGTCATTTGTTCAAGTCTGTCCCCCTCATCTGTAGGCACTCTTTGCATGTTTCAATTTCCATGGGGTGTCCTTACTTTTTCAGGTGTGCGCCCTGTTAGTCTGATTGTTGCTGAGACCCTTCGACCCCGAGTTGGATTAGGTGGGCTTTGACAATGTATCTCTAAATGTGCCTGAAAGCTCCCGGGACTGGGCTGGCATCTCGACTTGGTGTCTGTCTTTAGCTGTTGTTCTGTTACGGAGCAAGACATTAACAAAGGCCTTCTTTGCACACAGTAACACTTAAAAAGCTCGAATGAGGTGGACATTCGTCTCCGCAGTGTGTGTGGCTTACTAACACAGATAACGTCCCTTTGGAGTGATCAGAGGTGGCTTACGTGAGACAGGTTTTACTTGGTATCGCTCTTACTTCTTCATATTGTACCCATGAGTCAGGGACTCGTAACATGCCCCACTGCACTGAGGCGAACAAGCGCTTGACTGATGCTTTGCAAGTGTCACTGAGAGCAGAAGGAGCCCGGGTGACTAATGGATGTAATGTATTTGTAGGGCACCTCGACTGAAGTGCCATCGTGTCTTCTTGTTATCTCAATGGCTTTTCTGCCGAGTCCTCCAGTGTTCCTCCTCCAGATACGTGCTTAGGTTGGGCCCGGTGTCCGCACAAGCGAAGGGGGTAGCAGGCTGGCACACTCGATATTGCTGGATGAACCCAAGCTGTGGTCTCCCTCACCTCAGTGAACGGTTCTCAGCAGTGCCTGGTGGATCACTACGTGCAGATTCATCCGCTGTCACCATATGAGAGCATCAAGTTAAGTTTATTGTCAGGTGTAACTCGGTCAAATGAAATCCTCACTTGGCTGCAGGGCCGAAGCCCCCATGGGAAACTAATTTTGATCTTCATAATAATAATAATACATTTTATTTATATACAGTAGAGCCTTTCCCATGCTCAGGGTGTGAAACCTATCAGCTCAAAACACCCGGGACCCTCGTGAGGGAGCGTTCGAATGCTACACATGTATGTTATTATACGCCATGCTGCACAGACCACATGTGGACACACTGCTAGTTACGTATGCTGAAGTATTTGTGCTTCTGATTGACTCTTCAGTAACTTTACCACCTTAGAAACTGTCCCTGGATCGACTGGCGCGAGAGGCACTGTGCCACCGGCCCGGAAGAAGCAGTGAAAAGCGGCAGTGCAGGACGGCCGACATCTTCAATAATCCTGTCTGCCTTTCTGTGGCTGCATGGGATGTGTTTGTACTGAAGAGAGGGCATCAGGGTGCCAGTAACATTCTGTGCCACCTTCACCCCCCTCCGCAGTGCTTTGCAGTCCAGGTGCCATACTACAGTGTGGTGTCAGCGGTGAGGATGGACTCCACTGTTCACCTGTAGAGGGTTCAGGCAAGCTGCCCTCAGCCTGGTGGGTCATTTCGACAAGAGAACTGATGTGTTGTGCCCAGTCAGCGGTGGTCACGCCAAGAAACGTAAAGCTGCTCACCCATTTCAGATGGAGACGTGCTCTGTGGTCTGCCTTCTGTTTCCGCAAGTCTGCGACCAGCTCCTTAAGAGTGGGACTGGCAGGTCTCATCATGGTTGGTGATCAGGCCGAGGGAGAATCAAAAGAGTAAAGTCGGCTCACCCTTTAACGCCGGTAACCGAGAGCAGATGAACGTCACACTTCCATCACTTCTCCGCAGGTCCACGCGCTCTTTGCATCATCCAAATAACTTCTTCATGCCATGGGAGACGAAGCTGCTGCCAACTTTAGGAACTCCAAGGCCTCCTCAGCCTCATCAACTGAGGTAAACCTGCAGCTGCGCAAAGCCCCTGAAGACCAGCTGCACCACCTCCACGGCTGTGGGTACGAGTGCCAGGGGGCAGCAGGACTCTCTTTGACAGACGGCAGCCCTCTTGTTTTGCTGCAAATTGCAGGTTTCAGTTTCAGGTTTTACAGAGGAGCGTCCACGTTCATTTGGCCTTGGCTTCAACTGGGCTAACGGAGTGTGTTCAGACTACCCATAAGCCATTGCAAACGTGTGGCGTCGTGTCCGCTTACCGTGTAACATTTAAATTGCCTTTACTTTCTGATTCGCCCCCGTATTTATGGCTTATATTTTTCATATAAATGATTTTCTCCTCTGATGTTGCTTGTGGATTTCTAGGCTGTTTTTTTCTTGGATGTTCTTACTGAATCTGCGTGAGTAAAAGAGCGCCGACGACTCCTGCCTTGCCCCTGATTCTGCTGGGATAGGCACTGAGCCCCCACAATCAGGGCCGGATTTAGATGAAAAGAGGCCCTAGGCTATTCCACTACTGAGGCCCTTTCACCTCCCATTTTTAAGTTTGTTCAAATTGCTAACAATTTGAATGTAGGCCCCTCTTGATCTTGAGGCCCTAGGCTGAAGCCTAGTTAGCCTACAGGAAAATCTGGCACTGCCCACAATCCCAAACTGGATTAAGCAGGTTTTAAAATAGGAGTTTTATTTGAGAATTGTTGTACATGCCATTCATTTGACATAATGCCCCCCCCCACAGTAAACTCAGGCCTTTAATACAACTGCCCAGGTGATTCAAAACTGGCCCCTCGTGAGTGCCAGTGTGCCCCGTGGTGGGCTGGCGCCCTGCTCCTGCCTTGCTGACGAGAGGCCCAACTCCACAGACCCCCAACTGGACACGGCAGGTTTGTTCTTTCCATGTGTCTGCCTCTGCTATGTGTGACTTGCTCAGGGTTAAGCAATCAGTCCGTAAGCTTGTGCTGCCAGTCACAGCCACTCGGCCACAGTGCCCGCCAGGCCCCACTCACTCTAAGGTGCCAGCTGTCCTGCTGCCGACAAAGCTGCATCTTCATTCTGAGATTCGGTTACAGATGAAACCCACCAGAAGCATTTGAGCCGACTTCTTCTGTTTCACAGACACGCTGGCACCACAAGGTCACCGCCTCTGACAGATGCAGCGCAGCGCACACCCAGGGAAGCTCGAAATGTGCCTCCTCCTGTTTGCCAGGCAGAAGAAGTCAAAAACGTTCTTGGCATGGAACCATTTATGCATATTTTGTAAACTGTGCACGCAGGCCATGTCTTAAATCGTCTCCATTTGTTTCATACAGCAATGAATAATAAACTAAAAGGAGTCCATCATAGCAGAAGCAAACTGTCATCATGTGGAAATTCATGACTCATTAAAAGAGTGATCAGCCATCATTCATTTAGCTCTGAATCGAAGTACTCAACGTGGACCTCAGCATTAAACCTTTGCAGCGAGCCATCTGTTGGAATGTATTTTGTACCACACGTAGTTATAAAATGCATTGCATTTGTCATTCCCACAGATGGTGCATCACAAACATTTGTAGAAATGTTTGTGATGCACCATCTGTGGGAATGAAAAATGAAATGCATATGTCTCTGTTATGTGCTGTTTTTTATGGGCTTGGTAAAAGTCAGACCTAGACCCACACATACTAAATAATTATAGGCCTATTTCAAATTTACCGTTTCTCTCTAAAATACTAGAAAAAGTAGTCGCCAGTCAGCTTCAGTCACACCTTACGCATTACAATTTATTTGAGAAATTCCAGTCTGGTTTTCGCACTGGTCATAGTACAGAAACGGCACTAACAC
>JANRMT010062814.1:31140115-31177935 GCA_026402145.1 Polypterus bichir lapradei | reverse complement strand
TATAAATAGCAGCGGCCCTAGCACTGACCCCTGTGGAACACCACTCTTAACATCGGCCAGTTCTGATGAGGTTCCTCGCACCATCACCCTCTGCTTCCTGTGTCTGAGCCAATTCTGCACCCATCTAAAAACATCACCCTGAACTGCCACTTCTTTTAATTTGATGCCCAGCCTCTCATGTGGCACCTTATTAAATGCTTTCTGAAAGTCCAGATAAATAATATCATAAGCTCCACTTTGATCGTATTCTTTTGTTGCCTCCTCATAGAATTCCAGCATGTTAGTAAAATACGACCTCCCTCTTCTGACTCCATGCTGACTGTTCAGAATAACTCCTGTCCTTGCCATGTGTTGCTCACTCTTATCCTTAATAAATCCTTCCATTCATTTTCCTGTGATGCATGTTAGACTTACTGGCCTATAGTTGCTTTTAAAGTAATGATTAAACTAACACGATACTTAAACACCTGCATTATTATTATTATTATTATCATCATTGCAGCAGTTCTGGGTGTAAAACAAGAAGCGCGCATACTGGCAGGCTGCTACTTTGCACAGTCAAGCAGTAAAGAGTGCGCTGCATGCGATCCGGTAATAGAAACATATTAATAAAATGTCACTTTAGTGTCATCGTGTGTCCTTATGTTGAATCTTCAGGCCGAAGATCTAAAAAGGGCATGGATGTTACTTACTTCACAGTACACAAAGGACTAAACGTATTTATAAAACACGAGAAAATCCTCCCAGCTCTTCAACGCCAGTTTTTGGGTTCACGGCAGTCAATGAGGAAGGACGACTGCCAGGTGGCGACGCACTTTTGTCAACGAAGAATTCCACAAGTGGACTTGCACATCTAAACACAGGTTTTTAAGAAGCCCATTTCTGTCTTCACCTCATTCTGGGTTTGTGTGCGCATTTTAACGTACTACTGGACACACTGGCTTACCTAACAGGCACTGTGTGGAATCAATTAAAAAGAAAAAAATAAAAGATTTTGGTATTGTTAGAACTTTAAATGTATCATACTCAAAGGATACTAAACTATCGAGTACAGGAAGGTCTTGAGATACATAAAAACGACATAACAGGGTCCCTGTGAACCCTGACTGATAAATAACAAAACTGAGACCCCATGCGGTGAACAAACCCATTAATGGAAATAATAATACTCAATATAAAAGAAATTGTATTAAAGTTAAACACGAACCCTGGAAAGTTCAGGAAGATTCAGTCAAAATATGAATCCCCTCAGAATTTAGAGCGGAGCTGTGCAGGCAACAGAGGTGTTTCAAAGCCCCCCGGTCCAGAGGAATCAATAGAGATGAAGACTCTTTCACCGAGAGAGCTACAAGACGCAAGCGGTGCGCTCCAACACAACAAGTGCCACCTTACCATTTGGGAGGACGCTGGCTTTAAATCCAAATTGTTTCATAACTTAAAGGCTGGCCTCATCCTGAGGTCCACCGTATCCCAGTCCCCTCTGCCCATCCCATCAATGGCCCTCCGGTGCAGTCATGGGGGACACAGAAGGAGCGTTTCAGGCCTCGGTGCTTTGCTGTGGCGCTGCCTCAGAGTGGGTCTCATGGCTCTCTATTAGCGGATTCGGTCTCATTCGCGTATTTCAGGGGTTGTTTCGGCTCGTTTCTTTGGTTATTGTCTTGTCGAGTTTTTGTACTGTTAATATCAGAGATAATTCAAGTTTGGCCGAGGGAGTTCTGGCTTTGACTGGATGTCATTAAAATTCCAGTTTGGCTTAAGGCCACGTCACGTGTGGCGACTCTTCCAGCAGTTTTCACTCGTAGCCTTCATGTACATAGTCGTAGCCAGTCGGAGGGAGTGGCTGGTGCGCTAACCATGAAGCCGATCGATCGCCTAATGTGACAAGCCCAACGACTCCATCTGATAAAATCAAAAACAGGTTTGCTTTTGTCGCAGTGACGGGCTCTGTGTACACAACTGGAAGTAGAGGGTCCAGACTGTGGTGACGAAGAACACGGAACCCTGCAATCAGAAGAGAAGCTCACCTCTCTGAGATCCCGTGTTTTACGTACAAAAAAAAGAGACAAATGAGGTTGTGGCTGAACTCGCTGTACCTGTTAGCCCTTCATACAGCAGCAGCTCCATCAGGCAGCACACCATTGGCTGTCACAACAAGGGGCCAACACGCGTGGGCTGGGAGGTCCATGCACTTGACATGAGCAGCGATTTTCAGCTGTGTAAACTGACAAGGCCTGGCAACGAGATCAACATCTGCAGTCGGAAAAGCGGACATATTGGAGGTGAAATCACGTAACGAGACGTCACCTTTAGTTTATCTCCTAGTTCCGACTTTATTGTTAGTTCAGTTTTGACCCCAGGACTGGCTTTTTTTTTTTTTTCTTGAAAGGTATCCGTTCTGTTAATTCTTTACTTTTCTATTACTTGTTATTTAATAACTGTTTTATATTAGACACATTTAAGTATGTAATGTTACGTTTTTGGGAAGGATTTTCAGTGTTGGCCTAATAAACAGAGGGAGGGTTCAGAATACGGCAGGGGTGTCCAATTCTGGTCCTGGTGGGCCGCAGGTTTTCATTCTGACCCTGTCTCTAATCAGTCTTCACTGCTAATGAACTCCTTTTCCCTGTTTTTAAGGATTCAGTCCCCTGAATTGATTTGTCTCTTCAGCCAAACAGAACTGAGATGTAAAACGAGCCAACAGATGAGCAGCTAAACTGGGATTTCAAACTTCAACCAGTTTCTTAATGAGAAGCCGATTCTTGCTGTTAATTAAACCCGTTATTTAATTAAAACGAATGCAAATGAAGTGAATCTGCAGGAAGAAACTGGTCACTAATGAAGAAGGGGGTTCGAATGAAAACCTGCAGCCACTGCGGCCCACCAGGACTAGAGCTGGAGACCCCCGGAATACAGAGCTGTGCATTAGCCAGCATTTAACATGGCCTTCTCCTAACTTCACTTTATCTTAATCCTGATACTCTGTATGTTCAATTCATCATAATAACTATTCATGGTGGCTCTAAAATCCGTACTGACCTCTACTCTCTCTTCTGTTTCTTTTTCCGGTTTCTTTGTGGTGGCCTGCGCCACCTCCACCTACTCAAAGCATCATGATGCATCAACATTGATGGACTAAAGGCCAGAAGTCTACGTGACCATCATCATCAAGTCCTTCCGTGAGAACCCTAAATACAAAGAGGACTGTTTCATTTACGTTAGGTAGATTGCACAGAGGGGACTGGGCGGTCTCATGGTCTGGAATCCCTGCAGATTTGATTTTTTTCTCCAGCCGTCTGGAGTTTTTTTTTTTTTTTTCTGTCCACCCTTGCCATCGGACCTTACTCTTATTCTATGTTAATTAATGTTGACTTATTTTCTTTTCTTACTGTGTCTTTTATTTTTCTATTCTTCATTATGTAAAGCACTTTGAGCTACATTTTTTTGTATGAAAATGTGCTATATAAATAAATGTTGTTGTTGTTGTAGCCAGAAAAAAAATAAAAGAAAATCAAACTAAAGAAAGAAAGAACCAAAAATAAAACACACATGGGCACATCTTCAATCGATGTTTTTATTCAAAAGTTTTCAAAGAAATAAAACAGAAAAAAAAAACTTAAGTAACAATCTAATTTAAATTTACAGTTCAAAATGTCTTTTTGGTTTTTAACAAGTACTAGAAACAAAACTACAGAAAAAGAGTTCTCTTTAACCGGACATACAAGTTACCACTGGCAAGTTTGTGGCACATGTAAAACAAAATAAAAAAATTAACTCTCTTGATCATATAGACATCTCTATGAAAATCTTTTTTTTTTTTTCTTCAAACAATCTGTACAAAAGGTCTCTCTTCATAAATTATTTTTTTTCTTTTTATAATTTAATGGCTGTTTAATATGCGGTGTTTAATTAAATGAGTATTTCTTTATGTACAGAGGTTTTTCCCAACTCTTTTCCAGACAGAGTATGGCACTTGGTTCAGACATCACTAGCAGCACACGCACACAGTTCAGTTGTTAAACAGTACTCACTGGTTCAGTCTTAGGCGATACGAACAACTCAAGTAGGATGACTTTATTCGTTGATTTTTTTCAATTTGGTAACAAACCAAAATGTACGGGAAGCTGCTGAGATTCTGTCCGGACTCTGACTACGCAACAACATTTTAGGGAGCACAGATCCAGTAATACCACAACGTGTGAGCTTTTTTTTTTTTTCCTTTCGTTCTGTTTTTCCCTTGGAGAAATTCATCAACTACTGGACTCTATCTGTGAAAGCAGCACTTACTTTTGAAACTATGAAACCAAACGTCTGAACACAGCTAAAACAAGCCTACACACAATATTCCATCAAAAAAGTAAAATATCTACTGGAAGAAAGAGTAATCCTGTTTATCTTCAGCTCCTGAGCCGAGAGAGTTTGGTCTGTGGAGACGAGGAGGCCAGCAAACTCGTCCCAACACAATAGAGAAATAAAACTCTGAGGTAGATAACTGATCAATTTCTGCTGACCAGGTAAAAACACAGTCTTTTGGAAGACAACTTAACGCATTAAATTGTTTACGCTATTATGATTAAAATACAAAAGCTACTAAATAAAAAACAGAGGTTGTTCCATAATGTATAATGCAAATCCTCCTTGTTGTGTAATAATTTCATAGTTTCAAATTGTTTCTCTTCCTTTTTGTATTGCATTTTCTGTAGTGATGTAGTGATTGTGGCACTACTTGGATCCCAATCTTCCTTCATGCTTTTTTGTGTCCATACATCAATAACACTAGAAAACACTAACTGCAAATGTACAAAAAAAGGCACATTCTCCTAACAGCAAACTCGTCCGGCAAAAACAAAAAAAACAACAAAACAAAAAAGTTCAAAGATTACCTAAAATGTAACGGCCGAGAGGAAACCCGCCTGCTTCTCACCTCCTTGCTAGCTCACAGGTCTTTGGTGAAGTGATCAATTTGAAAGTGCCATCTTTTTTTGTTAGTTTTTTTCCTTAAAAAGGAGCTAGTATCTACGTGTTCGTCTCTCCCTCAGCCTTTCGTTAACCAAAAAAAAAAAAAAAAAAACAAATACAAAAAACCAATAGAAACTCTTGCCACTTTTAGCGTAGTCGGCATGATTTATGCTTGCTAGCTGTTTCACAATCATAAATCTATTTGAATAAAAAAAAAAAAAAAAAAAAAGAGAAATAAAAAATGAAAATAAAAACAAATGAAAAACACCCCCTTCCCCCTTCCTATTTCATTTTAGGCTAAACTACAACATCAAGATTTTAAAAAACGCATCTTTGTTAAATTGAATAATTCAGCATAATGTCTAACACATTCAAACACCCAGCCTTCTGATCTTACAAACATTGCATCCTATTAAAATTTCCTCTGGATCAGAAAACATTCAGAAAATGTATTTATTTATTTATTTATTTTACATTTTTTTTTTTCCACTCAAAAACTTTTTACCTACTCTAAAAGTACTACTTTTGATTAGTATTCAGCAGAGATCAGTGGGAAAAAAACATCAGTAAAAACACCTAATTGTTTTAGCAGATTTAATGAACTATTCCTAAAAAAGCCCTATGTTGCTCATTTACAAGGCATTTCAGTTTAAAGTATTCTTGCTTACTTAACCTCAATAGTCATCTATACAGCTGTGTGAAACAAATTTAAGGCAAATTGAATAAGACGGATCAAATCTACACCAAAAAACAACAACAAAAAGACGACCACCAAACGAGAAAGGACTTGCAACACTTCACCAGAGAAACACTCACACAGCAAGCACAGAACACCATTTAAAAAAGGTTTGGCTACTTAAATCGAGGAACCAAAAAACTCTATCTCAATACAATATAAAAAAATCAACACAAGAAATAAAAAATATTAACAAAAAAAAGAAAAACAAAATCTGTTTTGTCATGCACCTTGTTCTGTCACATGATCCTCTACACACAGAGAGAGAGGCCTTGTGTCAATGTGACAACGCTTGGTAAAAATAAACTTTCTTATTAAAATAAACCTATTTTTTTTTTTTTTTTTTTTAGAGAATTAGCATCCTTTTTGATGAAAGTAAGCACTTTTTATGCACCTCATAGAACTTATACCAAAAATAGTCTGTTTCAGTTGTTTTTTTTTTTTTATTATAAACAAAATTAAATCTTTGTGGAATTTGTGCAAAATATAGAGAAATTCTTAAAGCACAATCTATCAAAAGAAGCCATGATTGTTTCAGTCTTTTCACTTGCTCTTTAATTTTTTCTTCTTTTTCTTCGTCTTCTTCTACTACTTCCTCTCCTTGGTAATCACCCAGCTCACGCCTGGAAGACACATGGAGAAGCGCACAATTAAAGAGTCGGCCCGACTGACATGACAGTATGTGAACAGGCTAGCACGTCAAATGACGGGTCTGGAAAGACGTCTTCACAAAGCAAAGCCTGCTCAGCATGGAGCCCCCGGGAGTCTGCCTCATAACTCGCGCCCCATCGACTACATACCTCTCCTCTTTAAGAGCCTACAGTTAAGTAATGTCCGCCACTGGCAGCACCTACCCGAATGTTACTTGGTTTGCTGATACGTGTAAGGAGAATGATCACTGGACGATTCGACTTGTTGCTGGCCGCTGTTTTCCTAAAAGAACAAAACAGAAATAAAAAAAGTAAAATGAAATGAAGAGATAACACCGTTTGCTTTACACCCTTCTATCCCATTCTCAAGTTCTACCCCCTCATCCCCTCCACTTCACGCTTGGAGTCTTGATTTTCACTTACTAGGCTGCTAGAAAACCCACCTCCGTGTCCCTCTGCACAAGCCCTGCGGTCAGCCTCCGCGGTCACCTACGTTACTTTCAGCCGGGGTTGTTGCCCGGGCGTAGGTTTATTTTTTGTACACCTTTTTAAATACTAGAAAACACACAGACCTCTGGTCCTCTCAAGATCAAGGTTCACGCTCCACTGCTTTGCGAATAGCAGCAGGTTGCATGCAGTGGATGCTGTGTTATCATTTTTCTTCTTCCTATCATGCAATCTGCTTCACACTTAGCAGATCTCGCAGATCTTTTTCTCTTTGCCAAGTCACCCTTGCGACGCAAACCCCGATACCTCTGCGGAGGCTGCCACTAGCCACATTTCACACGTATCAGCAGGTTGCGTGCTACAGATGCTGGGGCTGGTGTTCTTTTTGTTCATGCCATGTAATTGGCTTCTGCAATTAAGAATTATTGTACTAGGGTGTTGTACCGTGTTAGCCATTTACGGATGTAGTGAGAAGTCAGGCAAAATGACACCTCTTATTGGCTAACCAGAAAGGTAACAATATATAAGCTTTCGAGGAAACTCAGACCCCTTCTTGAGCCAAGACATAAAACATCTTACCTGAAGAAGGGGCCCGAGTTGCCTCGAAAGCTTGTATATTGTAATCTTTCTGGTTAGCCAATAAGAGGTGTCATTGCATTATTTTACGAAAGACACAAACCCAGATAACTGTGTGGAGGTTACCTCTGGCCACATTTTTTGCTTCACCAGCACTTACCACGTCTTACACAAATGATGAAGGTTCTGTTCCCAGTGGTTTGTGAGTCATCATGTGACAGATGGACACAACCACTAGTATTTTATATAGATAATTTTGTGTAAGGTGTCTGTTCCACGCCCTGCAGTTTGGCTGGCGCCCTGCACAAGGTTTGTTTCCTGCCTTGCGCCCTGTGTTGGCTGGGATTGGCTCCAGCAGACCCCCTGTGACCCTGTAGTTAGGATATAGCAGGTTGGATAATGGATGGATGGATGGATGCAATGTCAGGAGTTGCGGTTTTGTTTTGTCTTTATTTACTTTATGATTTTATTTGACATTGTATTAATGAATTATATTGCATTTCTGAATTTTACATGTAGTTTCTTTAGTCATCTGCCCTGTCTCCTTGCTATAGAACCTAAGGAGGCAGGGCCACTTGATTATGCACCTAGGAAAGGGGCCCCAGCTAGTATTTAAGAGAAGCTTCTGCATTGTGCTTATATGTTTGATTATTGCTTATGAACATCTGATATTTTGTTGGATTGTTTGGTTTTGACTGCCATGAATTGGAGCCTCCACGAAAGCAAAAAGGTGCAAGGCCTAAAGGCTTCACCTGCCTGGAAAAGGCCTCACCTCAGTAGGCTTAATTCTCAGCCTAATAGCAGGCCTAAATGGGATGTAGCCCCAAAATATCCTTCACATTTCTATCAGTATCAGAGCCCCACTAGGGGTGAGTACCAAGAAACCACAGTTGGTACAAAGATAGGCTAACAAACAAATCTTTACAAAAGGAAGATTTACTTCAACAATATCAAAAGAATGCAGCAAAAGTGCCACAGAGCAAACAAATGCATTAAAGGAGCTGTCTAAAAGGCAAACCAGAGTGAACAAGTCCCAAAAAAAAAAACAATTCAGTAATCAGACTCCTAAGACAGAGCAAAATAAAAAAAGAAAAACAGACAATCCATCCATAAACAATATACTCACAATTCACAATAACCAATGACTCCCACCAATCTGCCGTCTCCACCCCCTTTACGGGGCTGGGGGCGGCTCCTAAATGTAGGTGGCCCCGCCCACAAAGCGCATGGAACAAAGTCACATTTAAAGACACAGTACACCAATACATAAAACAATAAAAATAATATGAAGGCATGAAAAATGATGGTTCAAAATAAACAAAAACAATAACAAAACATAAAACACACGCTGCCTCATCTCAGGACACTTCATCCCACGTGAACACATTTTCTATGCTCTATGCACTGCTGTGATTTTCAGGAATGCATTTATTTAATAATATTTTAGCAAAAAATGCATGTGTTCTGCCCAAAGTACGCAAACAACTGCATGAACGGACACGTGGCCTGTGTGACTCGAGTAACAGGCAGGCTTTTATATTGTTTGCTGTGGTCCTGTGTTAGTCACCACAGATCCCTGTTATATGTGAAACTCTGTTGTCTTCATTCTCCATTTTCTCAGCCATCACTACAAACTCCATGGGGCAAGTAACATAAAAAGGTCATTTGTGGGTGGAATATTCTGTCCCTTTAAGAATATGGATTTAAATGATCACACTAACAGAGCCACAGACACCATTAGGGAGAACACCTCAGGCGCCTTTCAGGCCGTGATGACCAAAACACAGACACCCGCCATCACACGGGGAAAATGAACAATTGTTACTTCATTCAACATGCGTATTCCTTTAAAGCTTCTGACGTTTAAGCAAACCCTATTTTTGCTCTTTTTCCTGCCTTGCCTTCTTGTTATTTCCTTTCTCTTTAAATAAATTCTTTAAATGTTACGGAACTCAGCTTTTGTTGTCCTTTGGGATCAAAGGTTTCACAACTTCCCTCTTATACTTAACTGTGAACTTCCAAAACTTTAAAACGCTTCAATTCTTATTTTTAGGCCAGTGCAGGCAGCAAGCCTGCCACTACATTTTGGGGTCAGGCTGCTATGGGTGAGGCCGGGCCATTGGGCCCAGGATTGAAATATATCTGCTCCCCTCTTTGTGGTTTGTTGTGGCAGAAATTGTCCACAATCTAAAGACAGCGCTAGTCCAGCTCATGGTGACCATGATAGTAGAACAGCACACCTTACAGCACTGATTTCATTTCCAGTTTTCCTAACTGTGAACTGAAAATGAATCTCTTCAACTTTTTGCCAAATTTATGCTAGGATGTTTTGTACAGGGTGTGGCACTCGGATGTGATGACTTTTGGGGTGTTGTGAGAAGTCAGTGAATAGGCTCAGGGTATGTACAGTGCTGTGCAGTATCAGTGGCCATGTGACAGCTGGCTGGCGGCTCATCAGTGTTTGCCGTTATGGCATACGTTAAACCTAAATGTCTAACTAAGGTGGAAACACGATTTCACATTAGGTTTAATGTGTCTCGGCTTGTAATGCTGCATTAAAGAGGCATGATTAATTCTAATCTACAGTTAGTGTGCTTGTTTTGCTGGACCACCAAGATCTACAAGAACATCAGCAAATATTGAAAAGCTGAGACTGGCTGTAAAGTGGAGCCCTCGGCATTCAGCACAACATCAGTGGGCAGCATTAAACATTACAGACCTGTAAACAGATGTCATTGATTATTCATTTTTTGACATTATTCCTTTTCTAACTCAATCCAACTTGCCATACTTTCCAATCAAAAACTGCCACATGTTTGTGCACAACTGTCATATTAGGTATAGTATGGCTCAGCACTTTCGCGTTTAATGCACTGTTTTTATTAATGATTATTGGTTAGTTGAGATTATGGCTGCCGCATGTCAGCTCTCTCTTGTTTCCATTCATGCTAGTGCTGTCACTAGCTCGGTCAGTCGATACCTGTACATGCAAGTTAACTTTTCAAAATACGCATGTACGGGAATTTGAATAAGATGGCAATGCCAGCAAACCTTTCTGTTCTTCTCCAGAGCGCTTGTGCGTGTCGAGAGACTTACGTCAGAATTTTTGAATCCATGTGGCCAAATTAAACATGATGTAAGCCTACTCAGTCTAGTCACTCTATTTGGATTATGTAATGGAAACACGAACACCACAAATACATCTGTATGTTTATTTTGTAAAACTTCCAATTCGTCACATGAATCGCTCATTTGATTCTGTTTGTTTTTAAAGCCAGTCGTAACTTGATTGTAGGTGTCAGGAGTGCAGGCCCTTTAAAAAGCGAGGATTTTTTGAGGGTTTGTTTTTCTACCCGCGGATTACATTTAAGACTTTTCTTTCAAGTTATGCAGTTCATCAGAACTCCGCTAAGAATTTACCTGTCCAGGTGATGGGTGGAGAAGATGGTGTGGCTACGTAAAGCCACGCTACAGTTACGAGGCACATGAGGATATTCGCAGCAGATGAGCCCCAGGGATACGGGACTTTGTGGCTCCAAAGTTAACTGATAGTGGAAGTTAACTACAGACTAATTCATACTGGAGGGACAAAGCCAAGGTGGACATGCTGAATGAATAGACTGTTCAAGGCCTATTGTTATGCTGGGCTGAGGCAGGGCAAAAGGGAGAGCGATCAGGGTCAGGATACCCACTGCGACCCTGTTCAGGACTAAGTGGGTTAGAAAATGACTGACTGACTGACTGACTAGGATCAGAAAATTGATGAGCCAAAATGTGTAGTCAGAAACACGCAAGGCCAAAACCAAACGAAACCAAGTGAAGCCAACGTCACATTACGTTGCTTCTAGTCGTAGGGAATATCAGACTTGCCGAGTGCAGTTGCTCATCTCTCTGCCAGACCATGTCAGCTTACATGACTGAATATCATGGGGCACGTCAAGTTTAGTGACTGCGTTAGCACTTTCTAGCACGGTCAAACTCAGGACCTTTTGTGACAGCCAGTACCGTGCTGCCTGACGGAGATGGCGCTATATGAAGGTGTGGCAGGTTCAGCCCTTTTGTTTCGTTTTTAATCCCCATTCTTTTGTGTTACATAAAACATGAGACACCAGACAGACAGGTCTTTATTCTGATTGTGAGGTCTAAAACACCCAACTCCTTATTCCTCACAACTTCATTATATGCATTGTACTTCCAGAGGAGTATTCACTAACTGTCAGCTGTCATGCACACCAAGCCCACTCCTACGACTAAAGACAAGATGTCTGGGCACGTCAGACTAGACAACTGACCTTCACGGGAAATGAAGGCTACCACTGAAGATCTCTGGAAAAGTTTTCCAAGGTGACATGGCCTTAAACCGCCCGTCAAATCTAGAAATCAAATGAATGCCAGCTAAGTTCTTAAACCAACGAGAAGGGAGAAAAACATGCAAATTTATTTTCTTTCAACAAGTTTTCTGCAAACTTTGATGCTGACAAGAGAAATGAAGTGTCAGTTTAAGTAGCGTGGTAGGTAGGACATCACGCCACGTAACCCTTTGAAGACGCACTCCCAACAACCTGCAGGGGCCACATGGCTCCATCTGCTCAATGTGGCAGTGTAATCAGCTTCAACTTTACTGTCATATGCACTCAGTATAAAGAATCTTATTCTGCGAGTCCTCCAGCAACAAAAAAGAAAACACAATAAACAACAATAAATAAAGCTATACTGAAACTGACCGGCCCATAAAACTTTTTCATAACAATTCATAAACAAATAAAACTTACTGAGGGAGAAAAACATTTTTAACAGACTCAAACCATGGCTCCTTTGGCATATCCAGGATTTCGTAATGGAGTTGTAATGTCTTATGTGTGCTAATTTATTTACGTCAGAATACAGCCTGTTTAAAATGATTACATTCCGCCGGAGTGACGTGTTTATGTGAACGTTCAACTTTAGAGCAGCTGAGCTCACTGAACAGCTAACAGATTATTCAGGTGTGAAGAATTACATTCATATTTTGATGTAGTTTGAAGACATGTAGTCTTGTGTGACAAATATCATAACTTTTATTTTTACAAAGTATTGAACACCCTCAGGTCTGTTAACTTCAATGAATTCTAAACAAACGACTAAAATTAAAGTAAAAACCAGCTGTGTATTTTCATACAACGTTTGCCAAGTTAAAAACTTGCACCATTTTCCTTTCTGGTTTACCGGACCCGACTATTAGCTCCACGGTAATTAAAAGACGTTTATACAAACTACTAGTTGACCATGTTGACTGATATTTGAGCATAAATATTGACTACTGAAGGAATACCAATGAAAAATCAGTAACCGCAGCTTTAGTTTATGCACCTATAATATAAAAGTCACTTTGGACAAAAGAAGAACCTAAAAATAACTAAATCAAAAACAAACTATAAAAAGCAAATAACTTCAAGGTGCCTGAAAATAAACAGATGAAAGAATCGCTTTAATAGCAAAAGCTGCGCAGCGTGCCAGGAGCTCATTTGTGTGTAAATGAAACGTTACTCATCATGTGTCAACAAAAAGAAAAAAACAAACATCTCCCCAAAAGACCACTGACGGGTTCCTACTCAGTGACCACCAGATGGCATCAGGAAGACTGGAAAGCCTCACGTCAAGCCGAGCGAGCGACGGTCTCAGATTACTTGTGTTGCCGCATGTGTGGAGCATACTTCACTTGCACTGAGGCGCGACTTCTCCTCTATCACAATCTGATAACACCAAGGGGCAGACGGCAGCACACATCAATGAGAACTTTTTTCTTTTTTCAGGGCAGCTAAAAAGAACCAAAGCTAGAGACGTCTGCTGCAGCCAGAAAATGTAGACGTTCTGTTTCTGGTGTGCCCGTCGCATGAAGTGCGGAGTGATCCAAACGAGGGGGCTTTTTTAACAGGTCTGTGCTCCCTTTATGTGAAGGCACTTGAAATCTCAAACTTGTGCTGTGCATACTGTATACTGGCCTTTGGTGGATCGGCACAACATTAGGACTGGAAAGGAAAGACTGACTGCCCAGCCAGCAGCCATCGCATTCGCCTGCCTCTTCAACTCTAACGTGACAGTCTGATGGGAACATTCATTTCCAAAGTATACAATGAGATTCATGGAGCTTGAATGCACATTGGCGTGAAAAAGTGCAAACTTGAACAGATTTGATACATTTGAGAAACACTGGCCAAGGCCTTGTGGATTTTGTGCGACTAGCATTTCACTGGTTTAACATTAGCAATGGACCTGGGCCTGCTTTCTGACCATTTTCCATGAGGTCCTCTAAATGACTTGCGTTTTCTAATTTTAAATCATTCTGAAAAAAATCAGGGGATGGCATAATAAACCATACAAAGCTCAGCAGAATATACCGTTATCCTCCAACACAAACCCGCAGTTAAGCATTTTTAATATTTGTGCTTCAAATTCTATAAGGCCATGGAGAGCTGTTCACACCAGGTTTGACCCTTGACTAATGTGGCCCCTCATTCTTTCCCCTTTTTAAAAAGACAAAATGTCTGGGCTTTTAAAAGGGGAAAAGGATGAGAGGCCACATTAGTCAAGGGTCAAAACTAGTGAAGAAGGTTCCAGAACCAAGGATGTGGACACAGCGTAGCGATAGTTCAAACATTAGGCAGACTCTACAGCAGGCCCAGTCATCTTAAGAAGTCCAAAATGCTAAGGTCAGCCTGTTTGTCACACAAACGAATGGGGCTAAAACCTTGATCTTAATTGAAAGCTTATGACCTGACAAGTTGCGGAAACTCAATAAACAACTTGGTGGTCATGACCTGTGGTCATGTGTTTACAGCATAGTGATCCAAGAAACCCAAGTGATGACCTCTGTAATGGCAGTAAGAAAAAGAAGAGCAGCGACATCTGTTGAGTGTTAGGCAAATGACACAAGGAATTAAGTGGCGTAGGACAAAAAGGAATAATAGGACATGAGGCTGAACTGCATGGACAAGCAAGAAGTAATTCCAAACACTGAGCGGTGGCTCTTTGTCATTCAAGACAAAGTCCAGGAAAGAGAATGAAAGACTGAGAAAGAGACAGAAAAGCACTGCGACAATCAAGAACATCGCCAAAAACTTCCAACCCAGTGAAAGCATTGCTTTGACATCCTTATATCCGTGTTTCTGTAAAGACCACCACTTAGCAAATTTACACCAGCACTTAGATCAATGTCAAGCTGTACCCTTTTAATGTTGCTTTAGAGGAGCCGCCAGAAGTAATAAAATACATTACAATTTGTACAGGAACTCAGTCAGTCAGTCATTTACTAACCCACTTAGTCCTGAACAGGGTTGCCTATCCATCGCAAGGCAAACACACACACACACACACACACACAAATAGGGCCAATTTAGAATTGCCAATTCACCCAACCTGCATGTCTTTGGACTATGGGAGGAAGCCGGAGGACTCAGAGGAGACCCACCCAGACATGGGAAACTCCACACAGAGAAGACCTGGGAGGTGAACCCTGGTCTTCTTAATGCGAGGCAGCAGCAGTACCACTAACTGCACCACCAGGCTGCCCTCTACAGGAACTGAAACAAGTAAACATTTAGAAAAGAAGTATCAGCAGCTCCTTACCTTTAGCATTGCCATTTATTTTAGGACTGTAAGTCTAAGTGTTTCACTAGTAAACAATCACCATGGACTTTTTACCACTCATTTTTTGTTCGGGAGCATGGAGTATCTTTCAAGATGGGTGTTACAGTGCACTGCTTTCACTTAAGTTTTCACTTCATACTCGTGGAGCTGTTAGGCTTGAAATTTACGGGGAGAATTGTGGGTAATTTATGGCTGGAGACGTCTTGCTTCCAACAACCACTTTAATGGCACGTGGCCTTTTCATTTTAATGCTCTTTACCTGGTGGCTTTGCAGGGTACAAGCTGAAAAGCCCAGGCCAACAGAGAATATATGGGGGTCAGATATCACTCAGATATACAGTCAGGTCCATAAGTATTTGCACATTGACACAACTTTCATACATTTGGCTTGGTATGCCAGCACAATGGATTTGAAACAAAGCAATCATTATGTGCTTGAAGTGTACACTTTCAGCTTTAATTGAAGGTTTTTAACAAAAAATATCATATGACCTGTTTAGAAAAGACACACATATTCATATATGGTCCCCCTATTTTCAGGGGCTAAAAAGTAATTGGACAAACAACATAATCATAAATATAATGATCACTTTCAATGACTGCCTGAAGTCTGAACCCCTGGTCATCTCCAAGTGCTGCGTTTCCACCCTAGTGATGCTTTGCCAGGCCTTTACTGCGGTTGTCTTCGGTTTTTTGGACTTTCTGCCATCAGTTTTGTCTTCAACAAGTGAAATGCATGTCCGATTGGGTTAAGGTCAGTTGATTGACTTGGTCATTGAAGAATATTCATTCCACTTCTTTGCTTTGAAAAGCACTTGGTTTGCTTAAGCAGTATGTTTTGACTCTTTGTCCATCTGTACTATGAAATGTAAGCCAATCAGTTATTGCAGCATTTGGCTGAATCTCAGCAGAGAGTATAGCTCTGTATACTTCAGTGTTCATCCAGCTACTTCTGCCAGAAGTCGTATCATCTATAAACACCAGTCACTGACTTCCATTCGCAGCCAGGCTTGCCCATTCTATAAAACTGCCTCCACCATTTTTCACAGATGAGGTGGTATGCATCAGATCATGAGCCATTCCTTTTCTTCTTCATATTCTTCTCTGTCCATCATTCTGGTATATATTGATCTCAGTTTCCTTTGCCCAAAGAAAATTGTTCCAGAACAGGACAGGCTTTTAAACAAATGTTTTCTGAGAAAGTTTAATCCGTCCTTCCAGTGCTTGAGGATTACCAGTAGTTTGTGATAAACCCTCAATCTTTACTTTCATGAAGTCTTCTCTTGATTGTAGACTTTGGCAGTGATAGGTCTACCTATTGGAGAGTGTTCTTGGATTGGCTAAATGTTGTGAAGGAGTTCTTCTTTACCAAGGAAAGAATTCTGCAGCCATCCGGCACAGTTGTCTTCTTGATTGTCCAGGCCACCTGCATTTGCTGAGCTCACCAGTGTGTTCCTTCTCTTTAAGAACATACCAAATGGTTGTTTTTACCACTCCTGTCTCTCTGAAGGGTTTGTTTTGTTTTCATGGCCTAATGCTGGATTGTTTTTTACTTGCATGGGCAGCTCTTCGGGACCTCAAATTGAGAGTTCAGTGTCAGCTTCCAAATGCAGATTGGACTCGGTTCCAGTCCTTACACAGTTAATGAAGTAAGAGGCACCTTTTCAAACTGGCTATGGAACAGCTTGTCAGTCACATGTCCATATACGTTTGAGCCCCTGGAATTGGGGGTCGGGCTATGCAGAAAAATGTCTGTCATTCTTAAACGGCTCATACAATATTTTTGGTAAACCCCTTAAATTAAAGCTGAAAGTCTACCCTTCAATCACATAATGATCGCTTTATTTCAAATCCATTGTGGCGGCGTACAAAGCCAAAATTATGAAAATTGTGTCGCTGTCCCAATGACTTTTGGGCCTGACTGAGTAAACAGCGCCTGGTCCTTTATTCCTTCCACCCGGTATTGTGCCCTGTTACTCTCATTGTGCCTCGTACAGGACTAGTGACAGTGATGTGCTATAAAACAGCTAACCTTGATACCACATTTTCATTCCATTCAATTGATTTCTTTGACTGAAACGTTTATTCAAAGCAACTTACAAATAATAAATCAACCTTACAATTGTTCCCATATTTCTATGAGTGTATGCTAGCAGTGGTAGCAGTGCAGCCCACTATTTATTGTCTGTTCACTAGACATGCCAGCCCCCACCATGGTAAGGGGTACACAAATACAGTAAACATTTGTCAGTTTTTAAGCTTCATAATTCTTCGCTGTCCAAACTCAACCGTCTATCAATCTTTTAATCTTCCCAGTGATGCTGAAAAATCTTAAAATCTGGTAAACAGTTGTTCAGATCTAGTTCTGACAATGTGGCCATTCTTTTTCTTGATCAGTACATTCACATAACTTTTTTGATGTTTTTTGGGTTTGACCGTTTTGGTACTTTAGTTATTTCCTACTGTGATTGGCGTTCTTTTTGTGCATTCCAGAGGGGTTTCTAGGACTTCATGGTGGCTATTCTGAGGTTTTTGACTTTGGGGAAAGTGATTTCCAACATTTATTTTGTCCTATCTTGATCCGTTATGAAGCTGTAATTTTCTTTTGTATCTTTTTTGAATATTGTGGCTTTTGCATCAGCCATTGCAAAGACAGTCTATCCTGGGGCAAACCCACTCGCACCCCTGTCAACTCAACATCAGGGCCATTTTAACAGCATTATAGGTCCCCGGGCAAAGCAGTGCACTGCGGCCCCTACCTACACAAGCACTCAGTAAGTCACAATGTGCATAGATTACCATGGGGCCCCCGGGCAACTGCCCAGCGTGCCCATGCGTTAAGATGGCTCTGCTCAACACACATGTTGCACTGAGGAGAAGATGTACACAGAGAGAGTCACCTGGCCAGGACTTAAACGCAGTGTACTTTTGTACAATTTCTACAATGATGCAGCGTAAGAGTTACATATTGGCACAGATGCTAAACGCCTTCCAGCTCCCCGGACCCGGTCACTTTGTCGTAAAGCTTACCTCGACTTGCACAGAAGTGGTCTGTATGTGTGTATACTGGGGAATGAAGGCTCCCTGCATAGCTGTAGTTGCAGGCATGAACTAGAAGAGAAGAAAAGAGAAGACAGAGTGCCGGTGAGTGACATGAGCTGCCCAATGTTGAGTCACACACATACAGGCCTACTGTTCTTGGTCACACTGGAAACTGAAACATCACTACTAGAGTAGATAAAATACAGTGGATACTCCGAGAGCTGCCCAGAAAATTCTGGAACACTTTTTATTTTAAAAACTTACTTTATAATTGCTTGAACATACTCATAGGATCACCAGATGGACTTCATACACTTCTCATTTTCTTACATAACCTCCATTGTCTACAACAGTCTTAACCCAGCTGACAAGAGCATGTATCCTCTTCTCATACCAGTCTTAAACCTGCAATTTATGCCCCTTTGGCATCTTTAAAAGGCTCCAAAGAGGTGGAAATCTGGGCATGTGTTGTGGAAGAGGATGAAAGGTCCATCCAAGTTTTACGACTGCTTTTAAATTTGTGTTACACTACTGAAGAAAGGTTTGAGCAAAGTATTGTCAGCTTGAACTTAAACACTGAATGAACACTCCGGGCCTAATATCTACCAAAGTCGCCACTTTTGTATCCCAAAAAACAGTGGCCAAGAGCTTCCCTGCTTGAAGGGTAACCTTAAACTTCTTTTTCTGAGAAGAAGCTGAATGATGCCACTCATTTTGGTTTCTTGTTCAAAGTGATGATCTATGTTTTATCCCGCCAGTTTCAATCTCAGCCTTGTGATGGGCTATTAAATCTGAACCCACCTTTTGTGACCAATGGCTGGCTTCATGGTACCCAAAATGTGTACCTCAATAAAACATAGATAATGTTATTCACGCTTCCAGTGGACCCTGGGAGCTGTGCGGCATGCTTTTTAGACATAATCTGCCAGCCCCTCCGATAACTGAAATGCTACATGACGTATGTTGTGCTAGAACACGAGCAATTTCAGAAGGAGTAGACATCATAACAAAGCTATGGTCAAAGCCAGAAAAACATAAATACTTTCATTAGGTAAGAATCATGCTCAGAATAACAGAGCAAGAGATCACAAACCACAAAAATGTTTAAAAGTATCTTCAGCAAAAAAATTATGATATCTGCAATTTGGATGAGGAAAGGTCATCACAGGAGACCTCTTAAACTGTTGCGGCAACAAAAATGACTTCATTTTGTTCTGGTACAGAATGACACCGAAAATGTCACAAAATAATTTGAATAAATTCCAGTGTTTTTACGATTTAAAAACAGATGTCATATTTTAATTCCCTATACTTGAAACACCTTATAGGAGCAAAATAGTCATGAAAAAATATTACATAAAAATTTACAAAAAATGAATGGCAGCTGAGTCACGTTTCTCTGAACCCACAAAGCCCCACACCTAACCGTGCAGTCTGTGGGAGCCATTCTCTCTGTAAAGACATTTTAGGAGCCTGTGAATGTTCATTTCTGATTCTTCTCCACCACAAGAAATGAAATAACAGCCTGTTGTTTAAAACAAACATCAGTGCATGATGCCATTTAAATGATGAACTGCACATGCCCTTCAAGCCGATTACTCTGTAGAGGTGCTGTAACCATAGAATACATCGTAGACATTTTACTGTTAATTCCTACTGAAGTACAGAAAGTGTTACAAAATGTTTTGGGTAACCCTCTTATATTTAAAACAGTTCATATTTAAAGCGTCCCAACACGAGTCTACAGCCGGATAATCTTGTGACATCGTTCACATTCAGCGCCCCCATCTCCCTCTATATACCCATCCTCATCTGTGATAGCGGCGTAAAATGAGAGAGCAGCTCCAGCAAAGGATTGCCGAGCCTAATCTCAGTGACAAGGTGAATACCACCAAGAGGAGCCCATCGAGGTGGACTGGGCATGTAGTCATGGTGCCTCTGTGGCAAGGTGTACACACTGGCAGAGGACCCAAGGCATGATGGAGGGATTACATCTCTTGATCGGCCAGGGAGGATCTGGGAATTTCCCCAGAAAGAATGGAAAGACGTTAGTGAGGCTAGGGTGGCCTCCTGCTCAGCTTGTTGTCACCATGAGCTTCAATAGGATAAGTGGGTGAAAGTGATATAAATTACTGATAACCTAGACCTAGTCCAAAAAGTCTGCTTCTTTCCATATAATGGCTGGTAATCAATATTATGAGATGATGCCTCAAGCTCAGCTGGTGGAGTCATGGCACCCACAAGGGGCAGAACAGCAGATGTCCTCAGAGTGGCCTGCCTCGACGGAGTTAGGTCACATCCTTCGCAGATCTAGGGCTCCTCTGCCAAAAATCTTGGCTGCTCCTAACCAGAAAGGTTAAGCCAAAGGACAAACTGTACAGAATGTAGGGGACACAGAAGTGATGTCATTAAGAAATCAAACAGACCCTGCCAGCAAACTTAATAAAATAAAGCTCAGGAGACATGACATCAACTTTAAGAAAAACAAAAAAAAAAAAACTTGAAGAAGTGCTTACAGTTCCTGTGCTGCCCAGCGAGAGGTGACTCATTTGCTGCGTTAGCGGACTCAGCATCGAGGTGGGCTGTAAAGACATTGTATGGTCCATAGGAGGTGAAATGACAGCTCCCTGGCAGGAGAAGGAACAGAGAAAAAATAAAACATTTAAATGAAATGATGTCAATTTAAAATATATATCTTTTCTTAAGTAAAACACATTCAGTATTTGATGGTGGCTTGACCCAGCGCGTTTCTCAAGTGCTCTGCTCCCCGAAGCAGCTGCACTTCCTGTGGTTTGCACAGGGCACAAGCATTCACTCCCAGGCCCATGTGTTTACAAGGTCTTCCCAGGTGTTCAATGGCACCCCAGATTCACACTGGAGCAAGTCCAAGTACCACCTCCAACCTTATTTGTTTCTTTGGTTTGTCACAGTGTCTCCCGTCAAGATACAGCTTGGTCTGAACTGCCCATATGAGTGTTATTAGGACCACCTGTACACCTGTATAGCCATGCAAATATCTAATCAGCCAATCATGTGGCACCAGGGCAATGCATACAATCCTGCAGGTCCAGGTCTGGAGCTTCAGTTAATGTTCACATCAAACAACAAAATGGGGAAAAATGTGTCCTCACTGATTTCAACCATGGCATGATTGTTGGTGCCAGCTGGGCTGGTTTGAGGATTTATGTAACTGCTGATCTCCTGGGATTCACACACAACAGTCTCTGGAGTTCACTCAGAATGATGCAAAAAACATCTAGTGAGCAGCACTTCTGCAGATAGAAATGCCTTGTTGATGAAAGAGGTCAGAGAGGAATGGCAGACTAGTTGTGCAGGCGGAAAAGCTACCATAACTAAGATAACCACTCTGCATTACTGTGGTGAACAGAAAAGCATCTCAGTATGAACAGCTCGTCAAACCTTGAGGCAGATGGGCTACAACAGCAGAAGGCCATGTCAGGCTCCACTCCTGTCAGCCGTGAGCGCAAAACTGAGTGTCTACAAGTGGGCACAGGATCAAGACTGCAAAAACGATGAATCTCAATTTCTGCTGAGGCACAATTTGCAGCCAACAATATGAATCCATACACCCAACCTGCCTTGTGTCAACAGTCCAGACCGCTGGTGGTGGTGGTGATGATGCTGTAATGGCATGGGGAATCTTTTCTTGACACATTTTGGGCCTTTTAATACCAATCAATCATTGCTTGAATGCTGCAGGCTGTCTGAATAATTGTTGCTGACCATGTGCATCCCTTCATGGTCACAAATTACCCATTTCCTAATAGCATGGCAATGCTCCATATCACAAACCAAACTGGTTTCACGAACATGACAATGAGTTCAGTGTTCTTCAGTCACCAGATCTGAGTCCTGCAGAACATCTTTGGGATGTGGTAGAATGGGAGATTTGCAGCATGAATCTGCAGAAAGTATGTGATGCAGTCGTGTCAACATGGACCACAATCTCAAAGGAATGTTTCCAATGTCTTATGGAATCCATGCCATTAGGAACTGAGGCTGTTTGGAGAGCAAAGGGAGGCCCAACCCAGAATTAGTAAAGTGTGACTAATAATTTGTTCAGTGAGCTTATGTACACAGTATAAACACACACACACTCTTATGTTACAATAACATAATTCTTATGATTGACTGTTCAGTGACCTTATGACTGTTTCTGAAGCTCCTGGTTCATGTTGCCAGTGGTCCTGTAAGGAGAAGTGAGAAAAGTAGCTTTTCAGGATGGCAGAGGTTTTGAATAATCCTGTTTGCCTTTCTAAGACAGTGAACATCCTGAACAGAAGGCAGCTGGATGCCAGTAATATTCTGTGCCACCTTCACCACCCACTGCAGTGCTTTACCCACTTGAGCTGTGCAGGTGCCCATACCACAGAATGGATTCTACTGTATAAAACGTTTGTGAGACCAGATGAGGACATGCGAGCAGCCCTCAGCCATGTGAAGAAGAGTAGAGGTGTTGCCGAGTCTTCTTGGTAAGAGTCAACGTGTCATTTTAACTTCAGTTCATCAGAAATGATGAAATCCGCTCTGATGTACATGGCAGTGTGGTCTGCCTCCTAAAATCTACAACCGGTTCCTTGCTCATCTGCAACCTGTGCACACAGCCAGTGGTCAGGGACATGTATTGTACAAGGAGGAAAACAAATGCTGAAAAGTGTACAAACACTTTCAACAGACCATTTATAAAGATGGGAGGTATTTTATTTTGCTGTTGTTGTGCTCACTAAATCAAGCACCACATCTCAAGTTCTACGCACAATGCCAATAAGAAGGCTCGCAAAAAGAAATTAATGACGGAGGATGACACCGTGACAAGAGCACATGTCATACCCTTAATGCACTGGTGACAAGGCTTTATCGAAGATTTTGTCAAGCCTGTGCTACGCCTCACGTTTCAACTTAATGGGCACAAAAGAATAAATACTGTTCTGGGTGTGCAGAGTTGTCAAAAGAGGATCCTCTCCGTTCATTTTATCAACACCAACCTGTCTGTGCTGTCTGCGAGATAAGAGTCTTCTGAATGTCCCCATGAGTGAGCATGTGGTAACAGTCACCATGCCTGTTTGATAAGGCCCGATCCGATTAATGTAGCCTGCCGGGGCTGCTCTAAGACATCAATGAAATGCAGGTCAGTGGTGTGCGTGGTTTGGTTATCACGCCCCATTTTGAATTTTCCTTGTTTAGAGCATTCATGTCGGCCTGGTGAAGCCGTCTGTCTGTGTTGGCTACTCATTTCTTCTCGTGTCTGTGTGGGTTTATCAGAGTTTTTTTAATTCCTCCCAAATCCCAAAGGGGTTCATTTGATTTACTGGTTGCCTTTCTTTTGGTGTAGTTGGGAGTGTGTCTGTGTAACCTGCTGCTGTGAATGCTCTTACTATGCGACATTCATAACACATTATCACAAGCTGCTATGCTTATTCACCACAATGCCTGCAAATTCATTTCAAAACTTAATCGTAAATATCGGGAGTGGTCTCCCCTAGACTTTCTCATATACTCGGACATGAGGATGGATATTTGAGGAGTAAACCGCAAGACAATGATTATATTTTTATATTATGTACATTAAAGAGCCATCATCAAATCAAATCAAATCAATAATATATTGAACAATTATTATGAAAGTAAAGTTGAATAAATCGGACTCTGCAGCTGCATGAAAAAAAGGTAAACTACCACTTCTGGTTAACAGAAATAGCCCAAAAGTTGACAGAAATCTACTTTTTGTGCCTAATACTTGTATGCAAAATTTGGTTGACCAAAGTGAAAGCGTACTCAAGTTGTCATGTTTACACACACACACACACATACATAATTCCAAAAATGGTATTTTCGGACTCTGAGAGGTCTAAAACGTTGAGAGTCATCAAAATCTCGAAATTGAATTTTTGGAGGATTATAATACTTTCCCTATACGAGAAAGTAAAAAACACCATTGTCTCACAGATGCATGCACTCTACCTCTTTGTTCTTCTCCGACTGCATGTGCTTTTATAGTGAAACACGAATGAAGATGATAAATTGTTGATTTACTTTTCAAGGCACAATTTTATTAGAGGCTCAGCTACACTGTGACCACCCACACTCAACCATATGAATAAAAGTCTAACTGCTCTCAAGTCTTAAAACCTTGAGTTGGGTGCCATGGGTATCACCATGGGTATCACAGGAATACAAGCCTCTAACGTGAAGGTGCGCCTTTAGGTGCAGCGTTTGCTCCTGCCTTCCATCCATTAATGCCACAGTACAGGCCTCAGCCCACATCATCCTGGCATAGATGAAATAGGCTCAGGAAATGGATAAATGCCTACAAATTCTATTTTGAAGTGTTAGCTGAAAACTAATCAGAAAACCGCAAAATAATCACAAGCAGCATGCTTCTGACTGCAATCCAAGGTTATTATCATAAATGAAAATTACAAAAGCATTTAATTAATCAAAATAATAACAAAACTAAAAAGCTGTGTGAACTAAGCTGCATACTCAAAAACTACTGAAAATAAAGTGAAGATGCAAGGAAATAAATACGCGATGTGAACCAATTTTTAGCAATAGGCTTTCACGTAGCTTTATGAGTATAATGGTTATCACTGGACTAGAAAAAAAAAGTATTTTTGAACATGAAGACACAGCAAAGAAATATTTGTCAACGGGATAACTACTGTCTGAAAGGCACCAATGGTAACAAGAGCTGGTGAACGAGGATGGATGTGCTGGTCGGGTTGACTGCCCTGTTTGAATCACATTCTAAAAGTGCATAATGGATGTAGGCAGTTAGTTTTGTGGAGCTCAATTGAAAGGACAGAATCTGAGAAAGTTGACAATATCGTTAAATTGCTTTCAGATACAAGGACTGTGTGACACTGTAAAAACCCAAAGCTACCAAGGAAGGCAAATTGACAGGCAAAAGACTTTTACTTCATAAGAAACATAAGAAATGTGACAAATGAGAGGAGACCATTCAGTCCACAAGGGTCGTCTGTTATTATCTAATACAGGGGTGCCCAATGCGTCGCTCGCAATCGACTGGTAGATCGCAAAGGTAGTGCAGGTAGATCGCGTTGCATTCAAAAAAAATTTTTTTAAACGTTAGTCTATCATATATCATCCCTATGGCATCTGCCACTTGATTGGCATACAGGGCAGCCAGTCTGAGATCTCTTTTCTTCTAACACACTGGTCATCCCGCACGCATGATCAAACGTGCGAGCTACGGCAAAACTCTGGCTGTGATCTAGTTAGCCTTCCAATTTATATCGACTAAAGTAGGGATTTAAAAAAAATTGTTTGAGGAGGGTATGGGCTGGATGTGGAATTGGAAGAGGATTTTTTTCTCACAATGTCACAATCAAAGTGCGTTTGTCTGATCTGTCAATCTATCATTGCTATTCCAAAGAAGGAAAATGTGGAAAGGCACTTTCGAACTGTTCATAAAAACTACAAAACTGACGTCCTTCCAAAAAGCGATCTGAGAAAGAGAAAGGAGAGGGAACTAAAATCGCAGTTAATCAGACAGCCGTCATTTTTCACTCAGCTGAATTCAAAAGCTCCTTGACTGCAGTATTCGGCTCTACTTATTTATGCGAGTCAGCCTTTTCCCACATGAAGATTATTAAATCCAAATACTGTAGTGACCATAAATGTATTGAATTGTTATTGTGCCATAAAGGTTATTCAGTTATGCAAGGTACGACAATTTTATGTATAAAGTATACTCAGTATATATTTTATATATATATCATTTTTAATGTAGGTAGATCATTTCGACTTGGTCATTTTAAAAGTAGCTCGCAAGCCGAAAAAGTGTGGGCACCCCTGATCTAATAGCTATCTAATCCTGATTCTTCTTCAAGGTTGTTAAGGTTTCTTCTTTGACAACATGTCCCTGTAGTTTGTTCCATATTCCCAAAACTCTTTTGAGTAAAGTGCTGCATCCTGCCTTTAGTCTAAAATGCACTTCCCCTTCATTTCCACGGCTGTCCTCAAGTACGTGATTCACTATTAAGTTGAAAGAATTCTGCTGGATCTATTTTATCAATGCCTAGGAGAATTTCCCAAGACCTGGATTAGACCCCCACACGGTCTCCACTGCGCCTGACTCGGTTTAATTCTCGGAGAGTGTCACAGTACGGCATGTCCTTAAGTCCTGGGATGCTCTTTGTTGCCTTCTTCTGCATATCTTCAAGTGCTGCTCTGTCTTTCATGCCTGCAGAAACCCACTGAGTGGTAACTCAACAAGAGGGCAAGTGTGCAGGGCATTGCTATTTCCTGAATGTCTAGCAGGCTGTGTGAATTACCTGCCTTCATAAAGTGCAGTGAAGTAATGGATCTGAATTTTAATTGTTAACAGATGGTGAAGCCCATTTTACACAACATTCGGACGACAACTCCATAGATGGCTGGAGTAAAAAACAGGCCCATCAACAGGTGTCTTTATGGGCATATTTGTGTGCCACAGAGGCACAGCATACATTTCTTAACCTTCATTAAAACGCCCCTTTTCAAGTTAAAAGGAGAACTAAAGTAAAATCGTTCTCTCAAAATAAAAGCTATTTCAAGTAAGCCTCGAATAGTGATGAATGAACCCTTCTGAATTTGCTTTAGCTTGAGTTTGCTGAAATCACGGAAATGTTCGAGAACTTCACTGAACTCAGCAAAATTCATTGAAGTAAATAGGAAAGAAGGAACAGAACTCGTTTTAACTAGTTTATAACGGTGCAGGAGTCTTTTAAGTTCCACTGATGGCTATGGAAGCATCTGCAAACTTTGCTGGAACGATTATTGTGGCCAAAAACGTGCCCTGAGCTGTGAGGCAGCAGTGCTAACCATTGTACCACAATGCCTTCCTGAAATAAAATTGATAGGATTAGATATCAGAACAGTGGCAGACAGGAAGAATGAATTCACTACAGCAGACTTGATAGCAAGTACTCACCCCTCAAAACCCGAAGAGTGCAGCTTGTGTTTGTTTTCTCTGATGCTTTTGTGTGTTCACTGCCACTGCTACCAAATAAGCGCAACACTAAAGCAAGTGGATTCTTTGGTCATTTATGATTGCATCAACTGCACAGCACTCTGGGTAATAACGTTAAAGGTTTAGGCTCGGTATTGAACACAGGCCACATACAAGTTCATACAAAGAGACACAAACACACAGACACGTTTGCAGTCTCCTCCTACAGGCTTGTTTTGTGTTTAAATGTATTCACAGGTTTTTCACAAATTTTAGACCCCCTACTAAGATCAGCATTATAATCTTGTGGGGGTTTCCCATCAAACACTGATGGGATGTCACTGTGGCCTCACAAAGCATCTGGCTAAACTGGCCACAAAAGACACAGTGAACATGGTCACCGGAAAAACACAGCATATCTGCTGTGAATTTCACTGATCCACACTACTCACCAGTACTAACAAGGTTAAAACTTCATAAAACTAAACTGAAAATGCTAGGTGAAAACAGTACTTTTACTACAATTAGGGGATACAAACAAGAAAAAGAAAATTCCTACAAAAGTATAGCCTTTCTGCCTTTTCTCTTCATGTCCTTTAAAAGTTTCTGACAAAGTCAGCAAAAAGCCGTGTGTTCTGCTTCTTAAAGAAACACACACACACACACACACCCCAGATCTCATTTTGTAAAATGGCTTCCATGCCGACCGACAGGCCTGTTTTGGTTCCCACCCGGCTGGATTGCCGCAGCCGCACATCTGCTTTGAATTCCTGCAGCTTTCATAACAAACATATCAAGGTGCTTGAGAACGGACTTAATGAGCGCTCTCGACTATTTGAACTTCGCTCTGCCGTTCTGTGCACTGCAATGCACCGTGGCTCACACGCATATGTGATTTCAGAGCATAGCGATGGATGACAATTTACATATTTGAACACAATGAAGCAGAAAATTGTTGGGTTTGCTGCTAGGGAGGACTAATAGGAAAAAAAAATGTTAAGAGAAATTTTTTGAATAGCTGAATAAACAACACAGGAGTTGTAGATAAAACTCGTCAGGATATTAAAAGCGATCGGAGAGAGCGAGCTCTGCCCTACATAAAGGCGACTGACTGTACAACATCCTTCAGTACCCTGGGCAGATGCCAAGATTTCTTCCGCGTGAACTTTTTAAACGCAAGTAACCTTTTGTTCCCAGCTAGATATGGACCAGAAGCCATGACCCAAGAATGCAGCATACACACACACACACACCGCTGCTTCTTGCAGATCTTTCTGGTAATATGAGACACTAGGCCGGATTGGCCAGAAGGATATTCACAAAAACAAGGCAGCATTCCAACGCTTGCATTTTAAATAGTGTCAGTCCTCTTGGTATGGTGGGAAGACTTTAAACCAGATAATCCTGGGGTTCTTGAAGTTAAGGTCTTGGAATCTGAAACGGGCCACAAAGAACCAACTGTAAGCTGTCCAACTTTCCACCATTTTGCAGCCTATTTCTGAGAATTTACACGTGTTGAAGAATTACTATGGGCTGCGACACCGCTGGAATCCGTTTTCAGCTGACAGTATGACTTGAGGCGCATTTTGATGCACGTAGGAAATTTTCAAATCACAAAACTGGTCCAAGATTGACACATTAAGATAATAACGTAAAAGACTGGACACAAATTCCAGCCAAACTACCACGTTCATCCATTCTCCAGAAAGTAGAAAGCTGAGTGATCGCTCATGAATGCAACACTTCAAAAATGACACCTTAGGGAAAAACATATTTGTGGATCACTGGCCTGCATACATGGAGGGCAACTCAAATGTTTTAGCTGTAAAATTCCAAAGGATATCAGAAGCTGACAACTGTAACCTCTTTCAATCATCCATCCACCAATCCAGGCATTCAAGGGTTCAAAACAAGAAGAAACATGGGAGGAGAAACCTGCTAGGACCCGAGCAGGGGTGTGAAACTCGGAAGCGACTGGAAGCTGCAATGGCTACAAGTTTTCAGCCCTGAACACTTTCTTAATTAGTGCTGCTAATTCAACGCAAGTCTTTATTCTTCATTTTAAACTGACTTGCAGCGATAAGCCAGTGATTCAAACGAAACTAAATTCTAGAAAAATCCTTCCCATTCGTGCCGGAAGAAAAGTGTTCAGTTCCTTCCTGGAAGTGTTTGCTGTCCGTCCTTTAGTATTTCAATAAAGTTCTCTATTGAAAAAAAAGAAACAAAAGTTCACTGGGCTCTTTTCCTGTCAAGTGTACACATTTTACTGAAAAATGGGAAATGTGTGGTTGTTCTGGTAGCATGATGTCCACTTTGCCAACTGCAACCACATCCCTAAAGATGTGTCAGAGACAGCATGGAGTATGCATAGCGACACCTGGAAAGAACAAAGGGTAGACGCTAAGTAACAGCAGAGGGAGGGTGTATACATACACACACACACACACACACACACACACACACATATATATAGCTCCTCTGTGGTGATGTGAGTGAGATCCATAAAACAGAGTCAGTTTTACTACTGTATTGCAGATTATCTGTGTGATGCAGCTGTGGAAAAATGCAAGTAAAGGCAGGAGAAAGATGCTTTAGGGAATATATTCCTAGTTTGACACCCTAAAAAATTCTTAGAAACCCCCTTAGAAACATGTTTGCTCTTCCTTTAGCATCAATTTCACAAAACTGTATAATGTAATAATAAATACATTTTGTATGCGTGTTTTCATTACTTTATGCTCTTTTGGCATTTTGATTAATTTTGTAAAAGTTTCATTTCAAAACCGTTTTTGTTTTTTATTTATTTATGTGACACCACTGACTTGCGTCATGCTTGTGACATCATTACTCTATAAATACACACTGGTGCCAGTCTGACTTACCCCTTCAATGAATAAATGACCTCTCGTTTCATGTAGCATAGTTAGCTTATTTTCCAAGTAGGCCACAGAAGCTTGTTTTGTGGATGTTTTGACTTTTATGCCCATGGGTTCTGATACGCCACCCAGAAATGATATTTTTTTACAGGTTACCTACCCTATGTAGTTTGTAGTGGTGGATAAGAGAAATGTTCAACTTCATGTTTCCGTGGAGAAAGAAAAAGTTTCTGATAGAACTGGATCTAATGGTGACCAATACTGGACAATGGCAAACAGTATCAAAAATGTACAGTATGTACGTGAGAAAAAGAGAAAAAAAAAATCTCACATTATGTGTGTCACATAATCCACGTGTCTGTTATCCTGTCGTGTACCCAAAACAGCCAAAACGTATGTTTTTTTGCAAAAATACTGTTAAATAGTTATTTCAGGAATAATCAGCGCACATCACAAATATAGTACTTGTCACCAACAAATGACAGGGTGAGGAAGGTTTTCAATTCAAGTACTTTTTCCCATGATGCTTTAGTTTCCCATTTTTTGATTTGCACCATTTAGTCTTGAAGTAACTAACAATATTTTATCAAAAATGCACATATTTTGCACGTTTTCATCATACATCTAGATAATTAACAAATGGATTATGCAACATGAGTAACGGGAGATTTACTTTTCACTTTTCCATGGATGTTTCTGATTTTATTTGCTGCTGTCCAGCTCAAGTCTATATTGGGTCCCGCCCTTTTAGAAACTTTATTATGACCTTTCACCACAAAAACATGAAAATTTTCAGTCTCCTTGGCCACCACTGCAAACTACATAGGATAAGTAAAATATAAAGAAATACCATTTTTGGATGGAGGACACCACAAAAACCTCCTAATGTTTGTGCAAAATTTACCCTTACAATGCGACATGTACCCTTTTTAGGATCTTTGAAACAAAACCCGGCTGCTTCATTCATCGCTACTCACTGGCTTTTTAAAATTCAGAACCCTTACATTTTTTTTTTTTTACTTAAGAAGCAGCCACACAATAATGAGGTACAAAGTGATGACCACAAACAGAGGCCCAGCTAACTCAGGGGTCTCAAAATACTGAAAGGCCATCATTTTTGCTATAACCAATTTCCTAATTAGAAATCCTGTTTTTAATTCTGTGGCTTGTTGCTACTCTTGTTCTGTTATATCAAATATTATCAAAACTGACGATTTTCTTTTTTTGAGGGACCTGTCACAATGTTTTGTGGGCCTAAGCAGATCAATATTTGTCAAACTTTCACTTTTTCCTTTTTAAATATTTTATTGAAAAAGACATCTTATAATGGCCACAGGAGCAAAAGGAATTAAGTTAACTTGTTGGTCCACTTTGTATCTCATTATTGAGGAATGAAAAGTAAAAGAATGGCTTGTCAATTAAAATGAAGGTAAGTTCCCATTAACTGCAGTAACTGGTTGGAATTAAAACCTGCAGCCAGTGCGGCGCTCCAGGAGTGGAGTTTGAAACCCCTGTCTAGTGCATCTTTGGCAGGTTTAAGGAAACCAAAAGCACCTGCAAATCACAAAAAGACAAAGGGAGCACATGAAAACTCCAACCAGGCAGGAAGCCATGAGCCAGTCATGACAACCACTGCACCCCCATGACACCTGCTCAGTCGCCCTGTCAAAGCTCCATTACAAGGCTTGTCTGCTGAAACCCCAACCCAAGCTGGGACTTCACCAAAAACATTTGTAGTTAAAGCAACTCCTAAAACTGCGTCAGACATCGGAACAACTACAAGCTAACCAGATCAGTTTTGTTGGACTCGATGGTCTCCTCTCGTCTCTTAAAAATGGCATTTTTCCATCAAGCAGTGTTAAACTTTACATGAAAATAGGGCAATATACTGGCCAAAATGTCCCTGTTTCATTACGCTCTAGGCCTGGCACTGCTTGGGAGCGTGAAATGATCAGTTACTAGAAAAACAGAAATGGCTGCACATCGCTTCATGCCTTCAGAGGAACAGCTGGCTTACCACAGGCAGTCGGGCTCTCACAAAAAGTCCTTTGTCTTTGATGCTCTTGGTACTGGACGCTGCAGCGAGTTCCCACCCTGAGATTAAAGCTTCAGACCTACAGAACGGATGCGTCATGGAGCTAATGCCGTCTCACACATATCTGCATGTTTTTACTGCTCTGCGGCCAAGCAGCACAGCCCAGGTCCTTCTACCGTTTAGGACTGTAACCCTTCCCAGCCTTACTTTTGCTATATTTTAATATGTCTATGACTCTCAAGACCAGGATACAGTTGAATTGTTCCCAAGCATTTGTCACAACTAGAACCCAAGCAAATTATGTGACTTTGCTCCCTTGACTTGCACTGATGGCACTGTAGTTTCAGGCCCCATATAACACTGCACATTTACATTCATTTATTCCATTTGAATTAGAAATGGCACATTTACATATCTACGGCTGAAGCATGGACAGGTGAAATGACTCGCTTGGGGTCATGGTGTGGCTTGAACCTTGTGATTTATAGTCCAGTAGCTTAGCTCCTAAACCATTATACCACATTATCTAGAATCCAACTCACTGTCTGGCATGCATGTTGGCAACACAGGCAGTGAGGACCTAGCCCATTAGGGGGCTCCAAACACCAGCATGTGCATGTTGCTACAGACGGAAGGACCCCGGCCTACATTAAGTGTTTTCATATGTGGCGATCTTTTGATTTCAGTTTTTAGTTTTGAATGATTTGCAAAGTAAGCTCAACGTGTGCTTGGAGCTAAAGGAAGTCAGCTTATATTAGTGGCTCTTCTATGCAGTCAGGGAGAGAAAATGCAAAGCGCTGCTCTCCAAACGACGTTTAATGCACTTCAGTTAGCAGATGATGAATACCAGAGCCATTTACTTTGATCAAACAAATAGGTGCATGGGAAGACTCACTACACGCCTCCTGGAAAAAATCTTTTCCTGGCACATCAGGAACGAGCAAAAACTCTTTCTTCTCAAAGCCATCTGTGAAAGAATGCAGATGGTATGAATCATGGCCACACTATATGTAAAAAGCATTTCCTACCCTCGGCATCAGTTCCTGTGGTTCAAATGTGAATGAGTAAGCTCTGAGTTATCGTTTCGGCTTAAAATCATAAACCCCCGCCCCCCCCCTTCCCAGAAATTCCAGATAAGGGTGTTGCACAATGACGGAAATCTTCAACGACTTCTTGTGCTTATCGCTGGAATGGCGAGACGGTCCTGCTCAAGCATAAAATGTGCAAGCCAGTTCTACTCTTATTACAAATTCTTGGCTTTTTAAAACAGAAAAAGAAGAACAAAGTGTCACTCACAGGATGCTGCATGATGTAAGGCTGATGAGGCATCCAGGAAGGGCTCTGCACCTAAAAAGATGAAACACAGTGAGGACAATTGGCAGTGGTGGACCGACTACAACAAACTCAAGACATCACATTCCATTAATCAGAGGGAAGGCCTGTTACAGATTCATGGAGAAAGTGACTGTATACCCAGACATGAGAGGAAACCGAGTGGACAGTCGGCTTCACAAAAATGTAGCCTGGTGAGGTAGTAAAAACATTAATGCTATATACCTTTTTATTTTAAGCAGTAAAGTAAAAGCTTTGGGTGGTGAATATTAGAACATATCCTGCCATGCTCCACATTTATAAGAACATTAAATAGGACATAACAAATCTGACAAACAAGAGGACACCATTCAGTCCATCCAACTTGTTTGCTTAGCCAATAGCTAAGCTGTCCCAGTACCTCATCCAGATTCTTCTTAAAGGCTGTCAAGATTTCTCCTTCAACTCCATGTCTTGGTAGTTTGATCCCACAGCTCTCTGAGTAAAGATGTGCTTCCTGGCTTCATTCCTAAATGCACATCCCCTTAATTTCCACTGATGTCCTCGAGTAAGTGATTCACCCTTAAGCTAAAAGAATTCTCTTGGATCTGCTTTATCAAGGCCTTTGAAAGTTTTTAAAGACCTGGATCAAGCCCACATGTTGTCTGCTCTGCTTGACACTAAACAGATTTAACTCTCCGAGTCTGTCACAGTAGGCCATGTCCTTAAGTCCTGTGCAGAGTTTCAAGTGCTGCTATGTCTTTCTTGTAGTGTGGTGACCAGAACTGCACACAGGGCTCCAGATGCTACCTCAGTAGTGCAATATATAGTCTGAGCATAACGTCCTTCGATTTATATGCAACCTAACATTCTATTTGCCTTTTTAATGGCTTCTGCACATTGCTTCGCTGATGGGAGTGTTGTGTTAACATAAACCCCTACATCCTTTTCAGAGGTTGCTTCCTGTAGGACTGTAGTCTCCATCTTATATTTATTATTGACATTTCCTTTTGCCCATTGTGTGACACTTTGCACTTTTCTACATTAAAATACATTTTCCAAGTGTTCACCCAGGTCCGTCAGTGTCTGTCATTCCTCGAGTTTTTGAATCATCTGCAAATTTCACAAGTTTACTAACTAAACCAAAATCTCTGTCATTGATATAGATTAGAACATGTAATGGAGCAAAGACAGACCCCTGAGAGACTGCACTGATGATCTCATTCCATACTCCTCTTATCTGTGCTCTTTGTCTGCTGGTTAACCAACTTGAGATTCAGTTTTGCAGGTTACCTTTGTTGCCTACAGCTTTTGGTTTCAAAATTAATCTTTGGTGTGGGAACATATCAAAAGCTTTTTGAAAGTCGAAGTTATGGAGAGCCACCACTATAAAAATAAATAGCTGTTTCAATGAAGATATTGCAGTTAGTTTCAGAAGGAAACACCAGAAACTACAGACACACTGTTTGTTCTATCATTCCTTGAAATCGTCCTTCATGATACTCTGGCTTGTTTTACATTAAAGATGTGTTTTGTGAGCTTCATGGTGGAGGTTTTTAACTTGAATACTTGACACAATTTTATCAAACTCCGTAACATGACAACTACGTCTATCCCTGTTGTTGCTTGTTGTCCTGTGTTGTGAGACTTATCAGAAAAAATTTCATCTGTTTTCTTTACCAGTATTTTAGGTCAAACTTTACAGCTGCTTTCAATTTGCTAATCCAAGGATTGTTGAAAACGTAATGCTATGTAATGTTTTATTTTTAAGTAGTTGAGTAAAAGCTGTGATAATCAGAACCTTTGGATGATGAATATTAGAATGTATCTCCTGTTTATAATGGAAAACTTCAACAATAAAAACAACTGTCTGGACTTCAGACCCTGAGGCTGTGGGTTCAAATCCTGCTACTGACACTGTGTGACCCTGAGAAAGCCACCTGACCTGCCTCTGCACCAACTGGAAAACCCAAAGAAGTGTCACCAGTTGGATCATAAATGTTGTAAGTAACTTTGGATAAAGGCGTCAGCCAAGTAAGTAAATGTAAATGTTTGAGTGAAGATATCCTGCTATCTGCAGTAGGAAACACCACAAACTACAGATACACTGGTCATTCTATCAGTCACTGAAATCAATTGTACTCTTTCATGACACTCTGGCCTATTTTACATTAAAAATGTGACTTGTGATCCATGTGCAGCACTGTGGAGTCGTTCAACTTGAATGACGTAGTCAGGTTGTTACAGCTTAGGTTTTATGTTTATGCTTTATTTATCTATATATATAATTCACTAAGGGCATGCAAGACACTGAGCGCAAGCAAGACACTGAGGACACGAAAGACAGAGCCCCGCCCGACAACTCTAAGACCATGGGATATGCTCGACAGAGCCCCGCCCACCAACTCTAACCCTCCTACCGCGTCATGGGATACGCACGACAGAGCCACGCACGCCAACTCTAAGACCATTAGATACGCTTGACAGAGCCCTGCCCGCCAACTCTAACCCTCCTACTGCATCATGGGATACGCGTGACAGAGCCCTGTTCGCCAACTCTAACCCTCCTACTGCGTCATGGGATACGCACGACAGAGCCACGTACGCCAACTCTAAGACCATTAGATACGCTTGACAGAGCCCCGCCCGCCAACTCTAACCCTCCTACCACTTCATGGGATAAGCTTGACAGAGCCCTGTTCGCCAACTCTAACCCTCCTACCACGTCTTGGGATACGCACGACAGAGCCACGCACACCAACTGTAACCGTCCTCCCGAGTCCAGCGTCACTCTCGAGGCACGCAACAACTCACCAAACACAGCCTCAGTCGCTTTCGTCTGTGCAAAAGTCCACATGCACCTCTGAGCCATGTTGACTTTACACTGCAAGCAAGACAGAGAGCCATGATTGCCAACTCACAGAGCCCCGCCTGCCAACTCTAACTAAGGGCAAGCAAGACAGAGAGCACACGCAAGACAGAAAGCCATGCCCACCAACTCACACAGCCCCGCCCACCAACTCTAAGACCATGGGATACGCACGCATTTAGTGTATAAATGGATATAAATAATTGCATGTAAAATATTCGCCAAAATCTGTTGTATGTAAACGATACTGTTTAAAACGTTATTGCTTTTTCATCAGAAAACCCGGTTTCCACGTCTATCTGTATTAGATTAAATGGCACTTTTACCACTTGCAATAGGGCAGACGCGCTGACTTATCGTGTCGACTGGGCAACACAGTGAATGTGGCGTTTATCTATATATGTCTATGTTTTCCGTAGCCTGCTACAGGAAGGTACTCTCTCGACCACTGGCACTGGTTTCGCTCCTTATACTGCGACGGTGGTTTCCTAAACCTTTGTTATACTGAATTCCTTTCTCACCGTTTTCCGTTCTTATTCTTACACCTCCATATGCTACAGTGGGCTTCGGCGAGTTTATTTATATATCACATTTAAAACAACTAAAGGTTGCTTGGTAAGAAAATAAAAGCCAGCTAAGGAGTTATTAAAAAACATTATACATACATAAACACATATACTATACACCAACATACACACATAAATAGCTTACTAACTATGCAAAGTGAAGCTCCATCTATCCCTGTCGGTGCCCGCCGCCTCATGTTTCCAGTCAGTTCTCATTACCTACATTTTCAGGTAACAGGGAATCATAGACCATCCCAGAAGTAAAGAGCAAGGTGCAGGACCACACTTACGCACACACACACAATTTCTCAAATTGGGCCAAGATAGAGATGGCAATAAAGGTAATGTGTCGGATGTTGAAAGAACCCAGACTACCTGGATAAAACACTGCGTGGCTCCCAGGGCACAGTGCCATAAATGTGGTTCTTATTGTCTGTTAAGACTGACAATAGGGGACATCATCGGGCTCTAAACTAATTAACTATTTTGAATAACCCATCAAACAAAATGAGAATGATTGGTTGTTCATTATGCTCGAAGCCAGTTACATCAAGGACAATCAGATTGTCTTTCATCAATATCACCTCATTCTTTTGACAAGGAAGTCTAGCATGTTAAATTTTTCTGGATTCATGGTGGAATGATCCAAAGTCACTAAACTCTTCTGTAGGGTTGTGTGGTATACTAGTAGTGGAAAAGTACCAAAATTTTAAAATGGTATCAGCATTTTGGGTTTTTCGGTACTGGAAGTAAACGTCAGCTTTCCTCTCAATCCCCCCCAACCCTCCCGCGACACTCACTATTGCTGTTGTGGAAAAACGTCCATTTTGTGAAGTCAAAACTGCACGCTTTGACGAGATTGGAACTTCACAATGTAACCTCCCTAAACCCTTTACTGCTTCAACAGACGTGATCACAGAGGAACTATATTGCAATTGACTATCAAGAGGGAGGTGGTGCGTAGTTAAGGCATGATCAGACAGCGGACCAGCGAGGTTGGAGTAAGACAGGGCGATTTTGGAGTTACTTGTTATTTGCTTTAGAACCATTTTGGTACGGATACGGAGGTCTGAAAGCTGGTATCAATACCAAAGTCAAAATTTTAGTACCGGTCCAACACTAGCCTGCTGTTCTTGGGATGTCCTCCTTTCTTCAC
>JANRMT010062814.1:31049211-31139715 GCA_026402145.1 Polypterus bichir lapradei | reverse complement strand
CCCCCCCCCCCCCCCCCCCCCCCCCCCCCCCCCCCCCCCCCCCCACATTCAGGGAACCAGTTATCACCAGTATATGCAAGTTATGCCTTGAACTATTGACCTACTCATCCATCAAACTTCATGGTAGTAGAGGCCTGCATTGAGCAAACCCCACTGGGGCTGACTTAGACCCACAAGTTACCTCAACATGCAGCATTACTTGGGATGTGGGAGGAAAATCACAGTGTTTGCCTTGCACCAATAACATCAAATTGTATTAAAAGTAATGGCAAAGCTGGCAAATGCCAATTCTTTGAAAAAGTGTGCTGACTCAAAAAAATGACCATCTTAAAATAAATGAATGCTCTGTCAAGAAGTAACATGTTGAGCAAAAGTAGTCAGACAAGCTTTCATGCAAGCTGTTGCGAAAACCTGGTGGACTTTTGAGAGTCTTCTGCTTTACAGTGACAGCAAGTGGCACAAACCCAAAAAAGAAGTTGGCCTTCTCTTTGAGACTAGTCTAGTAAGTTTAAAACCTCCAAGATCATTTTCATCTGAAGTGTCCAACAGCATGTATGTAGCATGAGTATGGTGATCAGGAAGTTAGATGCACTGAGAACAGAGGGGCCAGCTCACACAAATTTGATTAAAACACATACTGTATGAATACAGAATCAAATACAACTGAAAACACTAAGGTCTGTGTCTGTGTCCAGCAATCTGAATGGTCAGTGTGGTTTTAATGTGATTAGTCACTTTGGGTTTGGTGTTGCAATCAAAAGAGGAAGAGTGAAGACATATGAGAAGGAGAAAAGATGTAGGAGGCATGCTGAGAGTCGCCTTTAAAAATGGGAAATATAATTGCAAACAGGAGGCAAGAAAGGCACCTCGATAATAATAAAGTATGAGAAACAGGCATAACGGGAACACGTTTGAGAAAGACAGTGCTAGTGAAAAGATGCGGACACAGAGGAAGGGCGTTGAAGGTAAACACAGGGCAATTATCAATATCAAGAGATAGCAAATATTCTTTAATTACTCTTGGACAACTAGTATGGCTAGGATGTAGTAGATATATTCCATGTACAGAATAAAAACAGCCACACCCCAACACTTGCTGTATTCAGCATTTTACAATATTGTCCAGAAAAGACTATTAGGGGCATCCAGTTAATTGAAATTGTACATCACACTAGAGAATGTAGGGTACCTTCAAAAAATGACTGAAGGAAATTACGCAACTGGAGAAGAAGCATCTCGTCAATTTTGACATCGTCTGCACGACTTTGCAGCTGTTGATACCAAATTGATTTATTTGGTGTCCTGTTCACATGGCAGTTTTTGATATAAACTGAAAAATGTCAAGTTTTGTCTTCTCTACTAGGAGACATCCCGGCTTGTCTATTGTTCTCCCATTCACTTTTCTCAGTGGTCAAACGGCATACCCAAAAACCTCATTCACTGAGTTTCCTGTAGTAGGCGTTTTTCCATTGATGCTAATGAAACAGGAAGAAAACGAACTGACTGTTTTGGGGAGACATGATGAAGGAATCAGAACAAAGGACCCTTTTAACGTCCTCAGCTCAAGACCACACTGACCTCCACAGTGTCTCTTTGTTGGGTTTTTCTGCACCGCCAGCAAGAGATCAACAGAAACAAAGCCCAGCTGGCCTGAAATAACCCTTCTTTGTTGAGTAAGAATTTTATGCTTTAGTCAATCAGTCCTTATTTTGTATAGAAACTTTAGCATACACACCATCACAACACAAATACAAAATACAGAAGAACACAAAAGCATCAAGACAGGCCAGAGCCTGAAAGAACAAATGAACTGAAGGGAAGCGGGGTAGAAGTGCACAGGAGTAATAGAACAGCAGGGTAACCCTCGGAATGGCAGGTGGACAGCAGTCAATCATGCAGACACCACCTAACATTAACGCTTAAAGGAACACTCCACCAAAAATTATATTTGTATATGTTAGTTATCTCTTGCAGCTTGTAGTGATGGCTGAGAAAAATCTGATACTTTCATGCAGAACAGAGACCGCAAAGTTTCTGATAGAATAGGCATCAATGGAGACAAAGGCTGGGTAACAGCAAAGAGTCTCAAAAAGATCTATGAAAGAATATCACATTCCTCGTGTCGCAATTTTGACAATTTGCCAGGTTGAATGCTTACAACACCCCATACATGCGTATTTTTACTGAAATATTGTTACATAGGCCACTAAATGAAAATGGAATGAGCTCAGATGTGCCCGAGCCTTTAAACTGAAGACCCGCCTCCCAACCTCATTCAGTGGTCAGGAGTCCAGTCCAGTAACAGCTTATTCATTGGCTAACATTGCACTTCGCATGAAATCAACAAAAAGTGTGCACAGAGGGACACGTAAAACTAAAAATTAAAAGTTAAAAGAAAGGCATGATGTGACATCTTTATCATGAAGAGATTCTGCCTTGGACTTTTGCGTATTGGAGAAGCTTCGACCAGCAGAAGGTCAACTCACCCCAGCAGACTCACAGCCTGTTGCTAAATAACCCTAGGTACTCCACTTGTGGTGCATCATTATGAATAAAAACCTAATGACGGGAGGTGGATCGACAATTCAAATGTGTGCTCATTCACAAAGGCATTTTCTGAAAGTGGTTTATTTAACAATATTTTAGTAAAAATCCATGTGTTCTGCACATTGTGAGCTTACAACTCGGGGATTATGCGATGTGACATGAGACTTTTTCATGTACAATTTTTGTATTGTTTTCTGTTGTCCTGCATTGGTCAACATAACTTTTTAATCTCCATTCTGGATTAAAATATGTCACGTCATTTTCCTACGTTCTTAATCCTGACCAGGATTTCACGCAGACTGGAGACTATGAATATGCAAACTCCAGGCAGGGAGGACCTGGGACGTGAACCCTGGTGTCCTTACTGTGAGGCACAAGTGCCACCATGCCACCCTGCATCCAAAGATGATATTAACATTTTTTTCTTGGCCATCATTAGAAACTACATTGGGTTGGTAAAGTAAAAAAATAAGTTTAATTTATGTGTGCAGTATTCCTTTATGAACATGGATTTAAATGGAATATTGACAGAGCTTCAGATAATATGAGGAAGAATGATCTGGTGAGCAATAAGGCTCTGCAACAGTGAGAACACCTCAGGCTCATTTCAGGCTTATAGACAGTGGACAGTGATGACCAAGTGCCACCACAAAACACAGACACTCACATCTGCCTCAAGAGGGTGTAAATCAAGAACTGTCAATTCATTGAACATGCATGTCTTCAGGATGTTGAAACAATGACTGGCTTTCTTCACAGACAGAAGCAGAGCTCAAAGTGAACACAATAATAGGAATAGTGGGACCAACGGAAGTGCTGTCTTCATAAGGTCAGTGCTGTCACCTGTATTTTGTGCAGTGACATCCTTACTTATGTGTGTTAATCAGTACATTCACTATAGCTGGTCTACGTCTGGACTCTGGTGCAGCATTTCATCATTTACGATATGTTAATCTCTTTAACAGAAGAATATTGAAATTTGAAAGAGAGCCACCTGAATCCAGGATACCTTTGGTGAGATATGTCTGCATCCTTTGCTTTTTGCACCACTTATCATAAATCATTTACTATTACTGTGAATATTAGTATGATATCTCAGTCTAAGATCACTTAATGTACTGAGATACACAACTATTGTTTACATTTATTTTTCACTCTCCCTACATCTGCTATAGATGTATAAAAGAAACGCAATACTACTTGTTTAATGTGAAATTTCACCCTTCATTTCTGAAATAACAAAGACAATTGAGAATAACAGGAAAACAAAAGAGAACAACAGGAAAACAAAACCAACTGTGAACATGAGCAACAGTTGCCTGTCAGTCCTTTAGCATCTGGTGTGACCGCCTCACCATTGACACCTCGGAGAAGATGAGCCTCTGAAATTATGGTTGTGTAATGACATCCAATTACTGCAGAAGGGCCTGATGAAGTTGCTGGCCACTGGCAATTACAGGGTCACATCTCCATATGTTCTGATCCATGGGGGCTCTATGGGCACACCTGCACTTCTTCCATCTGACCACAGTGGTTGTGTGTAGCCTGGCGTTGTTTTGCTGTAGGGTCAGGTTATCTAGGAGGTGTAAGCAGAGGGTCTATGACAGACTGCCTTGTTTGGACACCACCAGTATTAAAAGCTTTGCCTAATTGCCCCGTTACCAAGGTGGACATTATTTCTGCTGGCAATTTACAAAGCAGTACGGATGAAAGATCTGAAATAATTTCTCAAGTGGACCAGTCTGATATCTCAGCCCTGCTAAGGTGTATGGTCACTCAAAGATGACCAGATGTTGGTCTGCAATTGGGGCACAGTGGAGTGGCTAAATGCATGGTGCCACATGCCACATGCCATACCAGTCTGCAGAAGGCCGTTAGCATTCTCCCTTGCTTCTGGTGACATGTCCGGTATTCGAAAATGCACAGAAAATGGACTGAGTGTCTCCTTTGTCAAATAAGGCCATTTAAAGGTCCTCTGATCTAGATTTGTTCCACCTGAGTCTCGCTGTATAAAAATGCACCAGATCAGCTTTCGTGTGTTTGGAAAGTTATAATACCTCACTGCAAGAACCATATTGCTAATCAGGGGGTCGTAAACAAATGGGGCACTTTAAGTGAAAGTACACAGGCTCAGTCCACAAAATACAGTGCTTCTTTTTCATTCAGTATACAGTATTGTGAGATGTGACAAAGAAATAACAACAAAATGAGGAGTATAAATAATTAAATGTGTCATGAAAAGGTTTCTGTTGCTTATTTCTTTTTGCATTCATTTCATTGACATGAAATAAGTAATGGATTGAAAGCTGTCATTTTCACTTATCAAAGTGGAGAGGGTGGGCTCTAGCAAGTCTTGTGTTTTGATTGGCGAGTCATCAGCAGAGATGATTGTAAGCCTCAGGACTCCAAAGGCAAGCAAAGCGCCTGCTCAAAGTTGTGACTGCGCGTGTGTCTGACACAAGTGCAAGAAAATGTAGCCTAGAATTACTGTGCCAAAAGTGACTCCTGTTACTCAAGAAGCTCTGAATTCATGATCAGGAGTCTGCAGCTGAAGCGTCAGCTACTCCATCAACAATTCACCAATCAAAAGACTTTTAGAGACGTTCCTTTCAATTTTGATAGGCAAAAGTGACTATTTTCATTTCACTGTGTATTTCAATGTTGAATGCAGTGTAACTAAAATAAATAAATACATAAATAAATTCCATTACAAAAATAAACAACAAAACCCATTTTGTGATACATTTATTTAGGAATGCTCATATATCATTTTGTTATTATTTATTTACCAGTAATGGCGGACTGCACGATAACGTGCAGTGAATACACTTGACTCACAATTTTCCTACTCTTTCTCTGTACGTTTAGCATTCGTTTGCTCAGAGGTTGATGCACTTGCCACTTCCTGAGCAGCTCTTCTTTTCTCCACACCAGTGGCCCGCTTCTTCTCTTCTTTCATTGGCATCTTTTCGCGTTAAAACTGATTAAGTCAGTGCTTGTGTTGCAATTACTTTTTTATGTCTTTCTTAATTTTTCACTTAAGCTGGCACTTAAGTGTTCAATCTGCCTTAAGAATGATTTAAGATATGAAAAGGTAGAGGAAGTGACAGCAAAGGTGGTAGGGATGAGAACGGTGCCCGTACGCATGCGCCACACGGCTGCCCTGCTGGCCGAGAGTTGATTCTACAATACAATAAAATCAAAATAAAAAGAGTAATAAAATCATCACCCCGAAAGCAGACAGTAGAGGCGAGTAGTATATGTGTAGCAGATTTCAGGTCAATAAGTGAAACGGTTTGTGAGCTACAGGTGATTTAAAATTCTGGACAGACAAACGGACAGCCATGGTAGCGTATTATATAAGAAGATTGTCACATTTCACAATACATGAATTAATTTCTACATTGTGACATCCTGTCTAATAAAACTCACTCAGGAGCCGCTTGTCCGGGGTAGTCTTCCAAATGCCGACTGGCTTTTTATTTGATATGCCGCAATATAAATGGTGTTCTACCGCCGCCCATTGTCTGGGTTACGGGGACACCTCCAAAATAATAAAAATAATTCACCTTTGTCCTATCTACCTCTTGCCTGCCCTTCTAAACCTGATGCTGTCTTTCTCTCGCTCCAGCAATAACTACCACCTTCTGATACCCCCCTCCCTTTTCTCCACACACCCTTAATTAACCCTGATCCCCGTCACTCAGCTCTCTCTCTAGGTTAGGTGCCCTGAGCCCTCACAAAGTGTGTTCTCCCAAGACTCCACCCCAGCACTGCTTCCACTCCCTACAGCCCAAACAGTGGCAGGTCACATCACATTATATTCCTATATATATTTCATAGGAACTCTTTACAGTTTGGAGGCCAGGCAAGTGACTAGCAGGTGCAATTAGCATTAATTAAGACCCCCATCAACCCCACAATAGCGCAAGCTTGTAAAGCAGTCAAGCTCAGTTTTATTCATAGCAGAGAATGTCCTAGTCAGACTCAAGGGGAATCAGAGGAGACGCAAAAAAGAAAAAAAAAAAAAAAAAAAAAAATCACACAATGTATGCCTATCGCTATTTCACTTCCTACTCCTCAGCACAGTTTGCATGCAGTTTTACAGAAGCAAAAGCCTTTGTGTCTTGATTGCAGGTTTTGCTTCAGGCGTAGCTCCGTCTAAGAGAAAGCAAGAAGCAGTGGGGTGGCATTGTCATATAATGTGCTCTGATTAACATTTAACTGCTGCACTGAGCCACACCATAAATACACTAGATGGTGTCACAGTGGCTGGTATTGCTGCCTTACAGCTTTACAGATCAAGGTTTAATTCTTTACTCTGGCACTCTCTTTCTTGGTTTTGCACCTTTTCCACAGGAAAGGCAAAACTGGGCCAGTGGCATCGAATGTGGCTTGTGATGGACTGCTATTGTTGCAGGCCGAGCCCTGGAATGGGCACTGGTTTCTCTTGACTGTGCACTGGAATATGCGAGATCAGAAAATGGATGGGTTGGACTTGTAGGACATTTCTGAACGTTTTCTATACTACAACATAATTTTATTATATATTTGCACATTTTCATTACACATTACCCAAATTGCCACATTTTACTAAAAAAAGTTTTAGAAGCAGAAATGGATACAAGGATGTATTCTAGTGACCTGGCGTCAGATTTATAAAACTTGTGTAAGTACAAAAAGAGGCTCAAAATGTGCACACACAAATGTCAGGATTTCTTAAAGAAACCTTGACGAGAGAACATGTATATTTACTACAACTACAAGCCATACGTATGCAACTGTCAGGAGCAACTGGGAAATGACAACACCCTTGATCCAGTAGCAAAATGCAGCCAAACCAGCTAAATGATGACTCACGTGCATAATAATTCATATCATGAGCCATTATTATAATGTGACAAATGCATTAAAGTGATGTACAGACTGTATTTTACTTGCCTTTTAAGAGGGTCAGTGCTGCATAACTTTATATCGGCTACCTGTTGTCACTTCTCAGGATTAGAAATCAAAGCGCAGTAAAAACACAGTTGTGACTCACTTGCTGAATATAGAAAGCTCTAAATATCATGCTCTATAATCTATCCGTAGTGTTTCACAGGCTCATAAGGCGCTGCTAGAAAATGGAAGACATTGCCTTTTAGCAACCAGCAGGATTATTTTTTTTGGCTTATGAGCCCATTTAAGCTCCCAAAAAGTCTTTTGGTTTCCTAATGTAAGTGACGGCAGTTATAGCCATAAGGGCACCTAGGGAGAATGATGCTACTTTTGTTAACCGTTAGCAGTTACATTCCATTAACACTCAAGTCATCTGCGATGTAAAGATGAGACTGACAAACTTCATGGCTCAGTGGCCTGGGTCAGCCTGTGTTTCATTTAATTACAAGGCAAAGTAGTGTTGGCAGATAACTTGCTCATGGTGCTGTACATGATGGCTGGTTCACTGGTAATGTAACTGGCTGAAGCCACCGAGTTTCATAAGGCCTGTACTATTTAATGGAACGGCAATCATATCACCACATGTGACAGGTGATAGTGACTTCCCGCTCAGACATTGGCACCTTATGCCTTTCCGTGATCCCGTGCTTCAATGCCAGAGTGCACCACAGAACTCAAATGCAGGTGGTATCACGATGCGTCATGTGGGAGGATACTCTACCAGCCAATGAAGTTCTGCAGTATTGTGATTACATATGCATGAGGTTGATTAGCATAGTTCAAATAAGGTTGTTACAGGGTGGCATCTAGGCAAGGTTTGAGGTGCCTTCACATACACACATTTACAAGAACGATTGTGATTTATAAAAGTAAAATTGTGTAAAAATGTGTGTATGCCAGTCTTTAAATCTGACTTTTTATCATGCTCATTTCCACATTTTTTTGGTATTTTCAAGATCAAATCCATGCAAAGTTTTATGTTATGAGACCCCTGGATTGACCTAATGAATGGTAGGATCTGTTTAGAATATAAGGTAGGTGGCAAGGGAGGAAATAAGGAGCTTCTTCCCCTTTATATCTATCACAGTCAAGTGAAAAAGTAAATGCACCCTCACTCAATTCTAGGCATTCCAGGTTATTTTGTCTTGAATCATTAATGACATAATGAAATTCATTGTGTTGTTTATTGGCCGGATCTTTATCTAATTTTAGGACCTCTTAGTCTTGTCATGATATGTAAAAAAACCCTCTTTCATTTACAATGTAGGTTTTACATTTTCTTATGACTTGGCATGTATTGGGCAAATGTGCAGAGCACCCCGGGGGCTGCCACAGGGCACTGTGACATGACTGCCAAGGCCATCACTGGACATTCTCAGCTCACAATGTGATTCTGCTTTTGTCGTAGAACTTGCAGCCAGGGTGGGATATAAACGTGCACTCCCTGCCACTGTGTTTCTCATAATTTCCACTTCTTTTGCACATATGGTGCTGACATGCACTACTTATTTAAATCTTACCATCAAATGAAAATGGTCAAAGGCTACTATATTATTTATAACAAAGAGTTACCTTATATACACTATGGCAATCAAAAATCAATCCACCCTTTCCACAACTGGCATTAACACACAAAAGCTTCAGAAATACCACAAAAATCAAAGTCTGACGGTAAGTGCTTAGCACAAAGCTCCATTTTTAACATGATAGCTTGTCAGTAAGTCCACCATGCGCTATGAGCCTGAACCCCTTCCTGCCTGTCACTGCAATCCCACTCGTTATTCATTACAATCCACTTTCAAGCTTACCTTACTGACACCTTATTAGCTTAGAGGTAAGTGGATGTATACTGCACTGCGCCTCGCTCTACACGTGGTCTTGTGTGCACATTATCAGCTATAGATGAACGGACATGCTATATTATGATCAGGCCATCCACTGGAGTGGCACAGTGGTTAGAGCTGCTGCCTCACAGCTCCTAGAGATGGCATTCAAATCAAGGCCACTTCGGTCTGCGTTTCTCCCCGTCTCACAAGATGCCCATCCCATGTTAGGTTAAGTTCAACTCTACATTGGCCCAATTTGAATTATGTGTGCTTGAGTGGGCAGAGCAATAGGCTGGCACCTAATCTAGGGTTAGTTCCCAGAATGACAGGATAGGCTGTAGACCCCCTGTGACCCTGTAACATAACAAGAAATTACTTTCTTAAACGGGTTCAATCCAATACAGAGGCGCTGGGGACTGAAGCCTACTACAGTTTCATCGAAACTAGCAATACAGGGGGAACCAGTCCACTGCAGGGCCATCTCACGCAGAAACACTCGTGCTTGCACTAATTCAGAATTGCCACTTTATCTAACAGGCATTTTTTGGAATGTGGGAAGTAACAAGAATCTTAAAATAAAGACAAGGAGAATGTAAAAATCCCACACAGATTAAAACTGAGTGCTGGTTTGAAATTAAGGATGCTGAACTCATGAGGCAGAAGCACCACAATAAGGAGCATCAGACCAGAATTTACAGTGGGCTCAGAAAGTCTTCAGACCCCTTCATCTTCTGCACACTTTATTGTGTTATAGATGTACTTTTACTTTTAAATTGATAAATTAGTGATTTTTGCCCAACAATCTACACTCAAATATACAAAAATGACAAAGTGAAAACATGTTTTCTGAAAGGTTTCCAAATTTATTAAAAATCAAAACCTGAAATCTCTTGTTCATATAAGTATTCAGACCCCTTGATTTAGTACTTTGCAGAAGCCTCTTTAGTTGCATTTATACATTTGAGTGTTCTTGGGTAAGCTTTGCACACCTGGAGTTGGACAGTTTATTCCATTCTTCTTGGCTCCATCAGAAGTGGGAAGTGTCTGTAAACTGCCATCTTGAGGTCTCTCCCAACATGGAGTTTAAGTCTGTCCTTTGGCTGGGCCACTCAAAGACACTCACATACTTGTCCCAAAGTCACTCCAGCGTTATCTTTACTTTAATCTTTACGTTAGTGTTGTGAACTGTTACTCCAGTCTCAGTTCACATGCACTCTCCAAGCTGGTTTTCTTCAAGGACCTTGCTGTATTTGGCTGCATTCACTCTGTCTAGTCTCACTGATCCTACAACCTCTTAACATGATGCGGCCACCACTACGCTTCAATGTAGGGAGGGCATTAGGCAGGGGATGAACACCGCCTGGTCTTCACTTCAATGTTGGTCTCTGATGCTCTCATGGTCCTTTAAATGTTGCTTGGCAAACTTCAAGCTGTCTAGCCACCTTACTATAAACTTGATTAGTTGTATGCTGATAAGATGAGACTTGTTCCGGCAGAATCTCCAAAAACAAAAAGATCTCTGAAGCTCTGTTAGACTGATCATTGGGATTTTGGTCATCCTTCCTGACCAAAGCCCTTCTTGCTCGGTTTACTCAGTTTGGCCGAATGGCCAACTCTAGGAGGAGTCCTGGTTGTTCCAAACCTCTTCTTGAGGATAGTCAAGACTTTAGAAATGGCTTTATAGCCTTTCCCTGACATACAGAATTCATTCATGGCACTTTGTAGAGATCTGTTTTCTCTTTGACGTTAAAGAGCCTTTTTATGTTGGTCAGTGCCAAAAAAGCCAAATTAAATCCACTAGGATTCAAAGTTATATACCAAGAAAATGGGTTAGTACTGTTTATAGCTATTGTTCTAAAACTATGAAAAAGTGTTCCTTAACACTTCATCATTACTTAAAATACTTCATAACACTCCAGATGCAAATTACTGTAAAAATGCTAAAGTATTAAAAATAAAAACAAAATAAACAGCAGCACTTTTACAAAGCAGTGTGCATACAAAGCCATAATAGTGAGTAGCTGCAAATCTGTTATCAGATAATCCCTCTGTGTACAGAATAAACATTCGGAGAGGTAATGGATTAAACTGAGACACTGCCAGTTGTCTGTATGCTGCACCAACAGCTTTTTATTCTTATTCTCTATTTATCCCTTGGATTTATTTTATTAAGCATTTAAAACTTGCAAAACATGCGACATATTGAAACACTCAAGAAATAGTTTACACAGAGATGACGTGTATGTGGTAAGAAAGGAGGAAATACTTTGTCATAGTAAACTCTGTCCCTGAGCGAGTTACAGTATGTATCTTTACTGATGTACACATTTTATGGCCGCAGAGACAGACATCAGAAAAACGTTTGACGAGAAGTGGGCATTCAGCCCATCAAAAGCTTATCAATCCTATCCACCTAATTCTTTCCTTAGAAAACAATATAAAAAAAAACAATATTGACAAGATGTACCTTAACAAATTTACTGTTTGGCATTCATAAGACTTAAAATCACCAATGACAATTAGGACGGGGCTACCAAAAAAATGCACACTGATGAATCTGCTGCGTAACAAGAGCTTAACAAAGGCTCTGTTTGTTGGCCATTGGGAGAGACGTTTTGAGCCTGACTTACTAAGAGGAACACCAATAAAGCCAAAAGATTTATTTTCCAGCGTAGCCCCTGAAACCCCTTACAAATTTGTTATAATGTTCATCTGGCTCTCCTATGCCACTCAAATCAAAGGTTGTGCTGTGTTTGTGCACCACGCTTCTGTAGCCAGCTTGACATCTTCATCATTCACAAAGCCCATCTAATGGGGGTAAGTCCCTCAGACAGGGCTGGGGCTGGAGACTGGCCTGAGTGTGGCATCTTTTTGAATCCGCAGCTTAACAGAGCCCATGCGGCATTAGTGGAGAAATTGCTGTGAAGCATATGGACAACAGACGATATGCAGTCCTTCAGTGAATTTCAGCAGGTTTCACTGCCTCTGCCCAAAGAAATCTCAGTACGGTGTGTTGTTTTAACAACGGTGCAATCCTGCAGTGGAGAATCCATGTTCATTTAACTTTGGCATCAGCCAGACAAATGGTAGAGTGCTGTGCGTGTTCAAACTACCCATAAGCCATTGTGAATCTAATGTATTACGTCAGCTTCTAATGCTGCTCTCATTTTTAAAGTTGTTTTACCCTTGTATGTCTCACTTGTGCCAAATCTGATCATTCCAAAGTGATGTTATTTTAGTAGGCCACATTGCAGAGATGAATATTCACTTAACTCACACTTTTCAACATTATTAAGAACAAAAGAAATCTTTGTTGAGGTTTTGCACCATAGCAGTGTATGAGTAACAGATGCATTTTTGCAGGACCTCAACTAAAGTGACACTAGTAAGACTAATATTGGAAGGCTATGTGGGCCTTTTGAGGCATGCAATTAAAATGGACTTTACCATCAGCATCCTAACAGAGTGGGTGGGCACGGGCTCTTGCCAGCACTGGTTTGACACTTGAATTCCTTTGGTGGTGTAGAGTCACCATACTGAGTCATGGTGATGTGTTCAAATTTCATCCCCAGTTATGAACCGGTTTTTAAATTTCTCAAGAGTTCAAATTTACTATCTTGAGGTTGTCCTTGGAATATTAGACATAGCAATGCTTCATTTCAAGAGTCAACATTCTGGCCAGGGTGGCACAGTGGTCACGGTGCTGCCTCACAATATGGACATTGGGGTTCGTGTCCCAGGTCCTCCCTGCATGGAGTTTACATATTCTCCCTGTGTCTGCATGGGTTTTCTCCCATAGTCCAAAGACATGTAAATCTGCAAAAATTGTGTGATGCAATCGTGTTAACATGGACCAAAATCTCAAATGCCTATTTCCAACATCTTGTGGAATCCATGCCATGAAGAACTGAAGCAGTTTGCAGAGCTAAAGGAGGCCCCATCTAGTATTAGTATAGTGGTCCTAATTATCTGTGCAGCGAGTGTACATTTTAATCCATAAATGCTAGAATCTTGTAATTCACATCTTTTAGTGCTGAAGAGCTAATCTTTAGCTACTTACAATATTCGGTTCAGACTCAGAACCTTTGGACCATCCCTCGTATGTGGCCAAGATATACATTACAACAAGCCCTATTCTAAATGGATGCAATTTTTCTTAAAGAACTACATAAAACAATGCTGCTCATGTTGCCAACTACAAGCTAAAACGAGACAAATGTGAGGCCTCATCACACCGTTTCCTGTGATCGAATCCCAACATTCATCTGCTAAATTAGATAGCACCATTTCCTGCTGTGTAAAAAGAAAATATCGGTGGTATGTTGGTTGCAGTCTTGCATCAGACTGACTTCGGAGTCCCCCTTACCACTGCACATAGTTGGCAGCCACAACAGTTTTCTTCCCTCCATTAAGTAAGGATTGACAAAAACATTTTGGCAATGCGGTTGGGTGTTTTGGTTGGGGTTTTTTTTTTTTTTGCTGAGAATGACACCGAGAGAAGATGTCCTGCCATGAGGTTCTCGAAAGTAAAGCGCGGAAAATTCTCCCAAGACGACAGGAAGCTGTCAGGGTTTAAAGACTAAGGCCACCCTGCTCATGTGCTCATTGCAGTCGGCCCATTGTTTCCAGTGTCTGGGCTCGCTGAAATAACTTTTTTAACATCTCTGAGCACAAAGATCATCCAGTTCTAGGAACGCTTTTGGGAAGGCGGATAAAAGAGGATAACAGACGCTGACTGTTGGATTTATTGGCGCTCAAAGGCACTCATGTAAGAACCAGGGCATAAAGGGAGGGGAGCCTTCTTTGTAAGTGTTCCACTTTCTTTAGTGTAAAATTAAATTGACTATGATAATGGACTCTCAGTGTTTATTCTGCTTCTAAACCTGTCTGTGGTTAGAGAGGGAGTGACTGCATTCCATTTCCTGCTTTCTCGTCTTTCCTAATCTAAAGAATTAAAGCAAAAGGCGAGGGGGGGTGGACAGGATCATTCCGCTGTGTGGGTTTTCGGCACCACATTTATTAGCTCTCTGACAGAAAGATTATTCTCATCTCCATGCTTAATGTGTGCAGCATTTGCTGTGGATGATTCAATTTGAATTCTGCCAAATATTCTTAACATTTGAGGAAAGGTGTACACTTGCAGCCACGCATTATAAAGAAATATTTTTTTACTGAACCACTGGGTGTGTCCAGCACTAGACTGCAAATCATTCAAGCTTGTGAACAAAGAGGATTCGCAAATGAAAAACTTCAACAGGCTTATTGAATGAGGGGACCACAGACACATCGGACACTGAAAACGCCCCAAACAGACTGACAAACCCACATCCTTGTTTTAGCCGACTGAAACCAAACAAAAAAAATTAACGTGTCCAATTTTATTTCAGTGTAAGGACAAAAAGTGTGATTTTAAGGCTGTGGTGTCTGATTTTGTTAAGTTGTTCCTCAAGCCATGTTAAAGCTGGCATGTCAGGATAGTCATTCCTGTTCAGCTGCTCTAATTTAAATACAGTCCTGTGCCAACTTATGACTCCATTTGGTAAAGCATACAGGTTACTGCAGTTGATGCTCTGTGGGTCTGCTGTGCAGGGCTGTGGAGTCGGAGTCGGAGTCGAGGAGTCGGAGACAATTTTGGGTACCTGGAGTCGGAGTCGGCAAAAAGTTAACCGACTCCGACTCCTACTAAATTTAAATGGGAATTAAAAAAGTAAGTTGAAATGTCCCAATTCACAAACAGTCATAATGAACTACTTCTCTGCTGTAAGAATAAAGCCCAATGCATGCAGTGCATAATGTTACCACAAAACGAACATGTCAAGTAACCATGAAGCATGCTTTTCATTGACTGTATGCGTCACTATATGGGATGTAATGCACAGGTAAGGTGCGGCACCGCTTTCCATTGTGTCGTGTTCCACTGTTACAGGGAACAGTGAACCTAGCCTAAAGCCCCCCATACATTTACAGATGCACTGCCGATTTTTCGGCCGTTCAACGAGTCATCACGCGTCAAACGCCTGAAAAATCATCTGGTGTGTTCTCATCTCCGTCGGCTCCCCTTCGCTATGCGCTAGTAAAGGGGGCCGAAGGAGCCGAGAACACAGATCTCCCTACCTGTCTCCAGCAGAGGCTCGTTCTGCTGATCAGCTGGCCGGTGAGTGACACAATGCACTAAACTTCCGGCTGGCTGACAGAGGAGACAGCCACTGCAGCAGACAGAGGCATCACATTACTTTGGATGGGGGCGGTGGTCAAGATTTTCGGCAAGCTGGGTCTGCCCATCCATGTGGACACCCGCAATCTGCGGCCGCCAAAACAAAACCTTGTTTTCATTGTGTTTGTCTTTAATCTGCCATTATAGTAGAGTGTTGGCTTCCTAGCCAGTAGTTCTGTGGTGAAATGACATGTATGTTGCCTTCCTTTCCTTCAATGGACGTAGAAAATACATTAGCATAGTATATACATACAGAGGAGTCGGAGTCGGGGAGTCGGAGTCGGAAGATTTAGAAACTGAGGAGTTGGAGTCGGAGTCGGAGCATTTATCTACCGACTCCACAGCCCTGGCTGTGGGGCACTGCTGGCATGGAGTAGCACAAATTGATCTTTGAGTCTCAGTGTCCACACGCCAGGTCCATGTAAGGCAGTTGTTCTCACCCAGTGGATCATGGTTTGCCATCATTGGTTCATGAGTGGTTCGTCTAAGTCAGTGGTTCTCATGACTTGCTACCGATCGGTTGCTTTTTGCCATTGTTGGCTTGCGAGTGGGTCATCTAAGTGATGGACAACAGTGTGCGCTACGTTTCCCCAATTTGCCAGATTAAATCCCATTACTGCCAGAAGGGATCCTACACCGTTGGGCCCTTGTGCAAGGCCCTTGACCTGAAAATTGTTCTAGGAGTGATGCACAACAGCCAATTTTGTGTTCTGACCCCCAAAGGTCACACAAAAAGAAAACTTCCCCTTGGGGATTAACAAAGAAAGTTAAGTCACATTTTTTTTTTCCTAAGTGAGCTCGTTTCACCAAGGGGGACGTCTGATTGCACTTATTTCACCAAGGGGACGGTTTGCAGTTGCTACTGGTGGGTTGTGATTGAACTTGAAAAGAGAAAAATTGGGTCATGGGAGTCGGAACCATTAAGCGGGCTGAATGTATTTGCTATGTGGAGCAGCACAGATCAAAACAAATCTTAAAGAGTCCTCCAAGAGTCAGAAAAAATTTAAAACCACGTGAAATACTACTACTACTACTACTGTGGCTGGTTTTGGCAATTTCTAGAACATTATTACCCTATCGTTTCCCTGTGGCCCTCAACCACAAGTATGAAATGCCCTAACTCGGTCGGCCGTAAATTGGTGCATGACTGTACTCCACCTAAAAACTCACTTACCCTGTATAATTTGTAGTGATGGCTGACAATTTTCTTTTAATCTCGTATGTTCATGTAGGATGGAGATAGGAAAGTTTCTGAAGTAACAGGAGTCTAGGGTGACCAATGGAGGACAATGTAAAGAAATATCAAAATGTCCTTTAAAATATCTTGCATTAGTTGTGTTGTGTAATCCACATGTGAAATCATCCAGTCGTATGCTCAAAATATCCCAAACACGAAGTTCTGAAAAAATTTTGTTAAATTATCTATCTCCAGAAAATGCTCTTATGAACGAAAACGGTCCACGCTCAGGCACAAACAAGCATTTGAACTGCAGACCCATCTGCCATCGTTACACCGATATTCGTAACAGTGAGCCACAACTGGAGTACCGGAGGATTATTACCGACAGGCTGTGAAACTGCACAGGTGAGCTGACCTTCTGTTAGTTGAAGCTTCTCACATATCACGAGGCCAGTGATTGAGGCGGGTTCACGTGTGTCTAATTGCATTTCATTTTTGTTGTGACAGCGTTTTTCAGAAGTAGTTGATTTAACAATATTTTACTAAAAACACGTGTGTTTGGAACTTTGTGACCATATGACTGGATAGCTTGGTATTTGGATTTTGAGACACAGGTAATGCAGGATTTTGGAATTTTTACTATTGTTCACTGTTATCCAGCACTGGTAATAAATAAAAAATACATAAATAAATAAATACATAAATACATTTTTATACACTTTTGGGTGAAGTATTACTTTAAAGTTAGCCTCTGACATTATACAGCAGGGATGCAAAAATACCCGCTTCGTAAAGAATAAAAGAGGAAAGCAAGGCTTCCTTCATCATTCATGGAGTTGTAAGCATAATCCCCTGTGTATGGATAAAAAAAGTGTCATCATCATTTAAATGTTTAAGGTGAGCAGATTTTAATGAAGGAAGTGAGCTGATATGCCTTTGCTAGTGCAGCCCTCTTCTGTGGTGTCACAGATTAACTTTGAAGCTGATTGGCAGACAGTAAATGTCTTGGAAGGCCCACTCTGATGTCCCAGACACAACAGAAACCTGAGGAAATCGCATCAGCAGCTCTAAAAACCACATCTGAGTTTATTTTAAAAAACAACCCACCGACATCAACTAACCAAACATCTAGTCTGCCACATTGTTAAGAGGAGAGAAGAGCACGACTGCCATAATGATCAAAGGTGTCCTTTTGAAGAACCTGACCAAAAATGATCAAATATGTTATTTTTGTTTTTAGATGGGACAACAACCATAAAGGTAAGGTTGCAGGTTCCTAAATAGAAATGTCAGAGAGAGCAGTTATATAATTTTGAAGAAAAAGTTTGTGAAGCCTTTAGGATTTTCTGATCTTCATCTGACATAACACTGTTGTGGATGGCTGAAGTCTGCTCTGGCAGTATCAGACATAAAGCAGGAACTAACACATGATGGGGAGCCAGTCCATCGCTGGATCAAGTTGTTCTTTTACTTGTTCTCAATGTACTGTTCAGGTAACCAGATGATGATTTTTCCTGTCCTCCAGTGTCCAACATGGTGTTCCTAATGATTATTTTGTACAGAGTTGCCATACTGTGCTGAGAAGCCATGCTGTTTAATGGAGTCTATTGAGGGCTGACAGGAGGCTCAGCAGTCTCATCATTTTGTAGGATTGTGTATATAACTCTGAGTATTTACCAGCAGCTAGAGTGGCAGACAGGAAGTTCAATGAGTGCAACCAGGTCAAGGTGAAGGACTGTCAGCTGTCCCTGTGATGATGAAGAGAAAGCAGCTTGGAAACCATGGCTGTGGAACACCATCAAAGGTGCAACCTGATGGAAGGTGCTAGTGGCACAACACATCCAACAGGATGGAAGGTCGGGTGTCATAATACATTTTCATTGCACAATCCCAGTATCATCAGATCTGTCACGATATGCCTAAATTTAGCAAGATGGTGACAATTATGCTGGAATTGAAGATACTGGCGCTGGACATACACAGTACAGAATATTTTAATGTGTTTGGTGCATCATGAATGTTTTACTTTTAGTTAATTTCTTTTAAAGGGTTTGATCTTCAGTGTTGGGGTAACGTGTTAAAAGTGCGCTACATAGTCAGATAGTAACGAGTAACACAACTTGTTTCCTTGAAGTTATCATACATGTGTTACTTAAAAACACAAATATGTGTTGCTGCATGACTACAGAAGATTATTTCAGCCACTCAAAAAAAATTTTAAGTTACTTTGTAGAAATATTGCCTTTTTGCAAAGATTCTATTTCTGTTGGAGTAACATTGATAATGTGCTTGATCTGGCTGTCTTGTGACAGTTAGTGAAGAGGTTAAGCATGTGTGTAGCATGCAACCAAGAGAAAAGAACTGAGCAAAAGTTATAAGCATATACATAGAGTCCTGCATGTGCTGAGGGGTAAATTTAATCTGGCCAGTGATCACCGCAGCAGCACTGGACATAAAGCGAGAAACCGACAGAATTTATCTGCCAGATCGAAGTGCTGTGTCTATGTCTGTGTCTCCCTCTGTACCCACTGCTCAGGGGGCTACTTGTTAGAGCCGGATTGTCCAGCTATTCAAGGTGTGTGTTATATACAGGGCCCACCTAACTAATAAAGAAGGGCCAGAGAAAGCAAGCACAGTTATGGAGGGGTCCTAACCTGGTGTCCCTCAACTGAAGGGGAAATTCTGATTCTCAGTCCTAGACAGAGGCGGTGGCAACCAATTAATGTGACTTCAATCCAGGAAAGTCCCAAGGGTTCAGAAACCTTTCCTTCCCTACTGTAAACTGAGCCATGACAGTGGGTGTCTAGTCATGACTTTAAATGACAAGATTTGGGGCCTGAAAGTTGGTCAGTTTAAAGACACCTGCAGGAATACTAAAGTCAGTCTGGGGTGTTTATATGTGTGTTAAATATAAATAAGTGGAGACAAAACTTAAAAAAAACTTATGTATGAAAGGATATTTTAACATTATAACAGAGCCTGGTTTGTGTTATTAATGGGTCCTGGATGACAGTGTGCAAACCAAAGTACTGTTAATCATTGCTGGGCTTACTTTCCATTTATTTTCAGACTAAGGTCCCTTTTTGGCTGGTCTGCATTAGTGGTGGGCTCTGTCACCTCACAGCTTCAGGTCTGTGGTCTCTAACTGTGTGGGGTTTGAATGAACTCCCTGTGCCTACATGACATTTATCCATAACCACCAAAAGACATGCCAGTTATGCAACTTTCGGCTGGCCCTGTATGGGTGATTGAGAAAGCCCACCATCTCATCTGTGACGAATTCCTAACTTGTGTCCCATGCTTTTGGAATAGATTCTGTCCCCTTATGACCCCATATTGTAGAGTGCAAAATGAATGGAATGAATGAAACAATTCATTAAAAAATAAATAAGCTTCTCTTATTTTTTGAGAAATGATTAAATGAAACCATTTAGTCTTGCTGGCAAACGATTCACAAAAGCATGTAACTAGTTCCACTTGTAGGGACCCCATGACAGTTCATCATTTTCATTTGCATCATAGGCAAAAAAAAAATTGAATGATGCCACTGGCCATAGGAAATCACAGTCACTTTTTCTTTCCAAAGTGTCCAAAGTGTCACATGCTACAAACCTCGTATGAATTCATCACTAGCTCTGGATGAAAAGAGGTGACTAACCCCCTATTGTTAGCACTTTGTGGAAAAATGAGGCTTTTTGCTTTTGTATGCTTGGCAGAAGTGGCTACTTGCATACGCGTGCTGTTGGTGCGCTCACGACCACCTCCCGTAACCTAAAGCACCATAAGTCTTTACACTGTAGTACTGACAGGATGCTTGAGTGATTTGTTTCTTATTCACTGTTAATATAACTTAAAAAATCAATTAAGGAAAATAAAAAAATAAACATGGTAACATTCACAAAATGTTTTCTTTCTTTAATTTGATCAGTTAAAGAACATTAATAAAATCAACAATGCATAAAGTAGCTACAGTACCTTTCCTCTCTTAGAACTCAAACTGTTTACTAACCTGATACGTGGACACAGGTGATATATAAGGTGTGATAGATGTCTGAGCGATCATTCTGTTTGGAATAGTGTAGGGAGGATAAAAACTAGGAGAAGAGAAAAGAACACAACAACATCCACCACGTTACTTTGATTCTGCACAAAGCTTTAAAGCATTTCATTCTTATTCATCACATTGCTTCTCTAGTTTATTACAGAGCTGGGCAAACTAGGGTGGCCGTGGCACTGGCTGTGGCTTTAGCATCAGGCCATTCAACAGGCAGAAGCTAAATTAGGCTTGTAAAGAAAGGCTTTGCTTAATTGGATTGATTTGGAGTGCGATTTTTGTTTTGGTCTGCTTCACACAGACTTGTCATGCTGTTGAGACCATGGCTCTGGTTTTAATCATTTCCCTTTGAACCAAACCCCTTTTCTCTAAAACGTTTCTATAAAGCAGAGTGTTTCTCATGAGCAGCCACCAGCGTGAATGGTAAGGAATTAATTAGGACTTGTTGTTCACACCTCAAGCCGCTCATCAGAGGCAATGTGCTTTTAGCAAATGAGTGATTTACATGAACTCCATTAGAGTAAATACAGCCCTGTGATCTCGATAACAGCTTCGGAGAAGTCATTTTATCAATGCGCAGACTGACAAGTGAGGAAGAGAGCTGGCCTTGAAGCAAGTGCTGCAAGAGCCTGAAGCCACTCCAGCTCCGAGTTTGCCCACCTTCTAGTATGAATATTGAAAAAATTCTTACCCATTTTGCATAGCAGCTGTAGTGGGATCATAGGTCAGAGTCATGCCAGCCTAAAAGAAACAAGGGAAGAACATGAGGAAACAAGACATGAGTGACAAACAACAATGGCAATACGATTGTAATGGCTATTGGATAAAAGACGCCCATCTACTAAATAATAATACTCAACTTTCTAATCTACTTGTCCACTCAAGGCTATGGAAAATAATAATAAAAATAATAAAAGCAATAATAATGAGGTGCTCATCCATCCATTCTTCAATTTTCTAAATTGCTTGTCCAGTTCAAGGTCACAGAAACAGAGATAACAATAATTCTTCAACAATCCATCCATTTTCTAACCCATTTATATAGTTTGGGGTCATGAATAGTAGTGATAATAATAACATAATGTATCCACCTATCATTTTCTAACCTGCATATACAGGTTTCGGGGTCAGAGGAGTAGTAATTATAATAATAAAAAAGAAGACAATTAATCTATCCATATTCTAAGTCTAACCTGCTTATCCAATTCAGCATCATGGAAATAATAAGAATAATAATAATAAGAAGAATAACAATAAGGATAATAAGAATAATAATAAGAAGAATGTGTCTATTTTGCAACCTAATTAACCAGTTCATGATCAAGGACAATAAAAATACTAATAAATTAATGCACACATTCATTAATTTACTAACTTGCATATTCAAGTTGAACGTGCTGGATTAATAATTCTAATAATTACAAGAAGTATAACAAGAACATGAATCCATCCTTATTTGAATTCTTACCTGCTTATCCAGTTCATGGTTTTATAATAATAATAATAATAATAAAAAAATCTTCTTATCCTTCCATTAATCAATTTTCTAACCTGCATAATCAGTTTGTGGTCACAAGAAATAATAATAGAGCAAAAATGTATTTCATTATTATTGTTAGTATTACTATTACTATTAATAATAATGATGATGATGATGCATCCATTCATCAATTTTCTAATTTTCAAATTCAGTTTATTATAATTATTCATGGACAATAATAATAATACTTTTATAATGTGCTGATTTACTTTAAATCATGTAATGTAAATAACATAACCTGTCATCCCAACAGCCACTTGGTCTGCTGACAGTCATGACCCCAATCTCTGCCACCTACTAAGTACGTGAAACACACTGAAATACATTCAGCAGGAAATAGGAAGTTTTCCCCAGAAGCCATGAACACTGCACATCATCCATAATGATAATATCATTTATATTCTGACGAGCGGTGGGAGCTGGCTCTTTTTTCTCTTTCTTTTCTTTGCTGGTAGATTACTGATATATGTGTCTAACAGAATCAAGTCTCGCTATTATGAATGGATTGCCGCCGCCTGGCTTCAATAGCAGCCATTGTCCTAGCTGGCACAGTGCCTGGATCTCAATCCTACTGAGCACGTTTGCTATGGTCTGTACTGAAGAGACATTCAGCAGTAAACTGCACATCCTTCTAGCTGACACCATCTGTTTGACATTAAAAAGAAGCAGTGGAGCCAGGCCTTTTTGATGGTGGCTATGCCTACAAATATAATGCTCTCCAGTTTTTGGTGGGCTGGTCACCCAAGGTAGAATTAGACACAATCCTATTAACACGCTTTGTGCCCAACCAGTCAATTCATATTTACTGTACATAAAAAGGCAAACAACAGCTCTGTGCCTAGAAAAGTACACAGACTATAAGACTTGTCGTGTTTGTTTGGTGCCTGTGGCCAGACAATGTCATTATGCTATTAAAGGTTATAAATATATACCACACACACACACACACACACACACACACACACAAAATCACAAAACAGAAAAGCTAAATAGCACACACTAATGTGAATTTCCCCTTGGGATTAATAAAGTAGCTATCTATCAATCTATCTATATATCTAATTACCAAATCAACATGATTTTACATCCATCATCACAGTCTTAATGGTCTCAATCAAAAAAAAATGTAAAGAAAAGACTTACAAGTCTCACCTCGCCTTCTCTCGGCCAAGCTCTGCCATTCTGAACATATTTGTTCTGATTTTGCCTCTTTTTTTGTCCTCCATCTGCAAACTTGCATAATAAAGGCTCTGTGGGTGCTGTGGGCAAGACGAAACATGACAGATCAGTAAATGGCAAGAGAAGGCACGCAGCTTCTTATTATTATGAAGGCCTGGATCAGGTTATTTATTGGTGCAAGTCTTTCAGAGAGTGGCAGCAGCACTGACAGTTCAATCACTTGGCCAATCTTTATTTTATATAGCACTATTAGGCCCCCGTACCATCAGAGAAAATTGCAATACGGAATCAGATACAGAAATAATCAGTTTGATAAAACGACATAGCATATGTAAAATGAAAATGCTGCTCTGACATATGCCACTTTAAAAAGTCCACAGCAAGCCTGTTTATATTCCTTCATTCATTTGTCTAGCCATTTCCTAGATTTGCTTAATGGCTTATTGTCAGGAGGGGTGGGGTGCAAATCAAGCAGCATCAACTGCAAGGCAGGAACCGACCCTAGACAGGACACCACACAAACTCCCAATCCCTCCTGAACTTAAAAGCCCCTCCATCTATCTGTTAGAATACCTACTCAGTGCAGTTTGGGGGTTCAGGGGATCCAAAGTCAGTCCTAGCAGCCAACCCTGAATAGAAAGCTAAAACACGGACTCCTACTGGCCAACTTTGAAGTCACTGCAGAAGATCACCTCATATGTGTTTTGAATCAAACCAGCACTTGGTGAACTTGCATATTTAGTTCAGTGTCTAATGAGGCAGGTTCCTCTAAATCTAGAAATAAAAGCCTTCACCAACAATGTTTGTCAAAATACAAATAATTTTAAAGAAAACACAATACCAAAAAACAAAACATGTTGCTCTGAAAACCAGTTAACCCAATAGAGTAACAGCAGCTGTGGACAAGGCGAGCTCATCATAGGGCCCAATACTTACACACCTATACTCGCACTCAGGTCAATTTGGCTAACCTGCACATCTGGGTACGTGTGAAGAAAACCCTCATGAGACAAACTCCACACAGACAGTGCCTGGGTGCGGAACCCTAACAAGGGCGCAAGACTAATAATGCAGCAGCCATTCTTTGGTAATAAATTAACAAGAATGAGGAGAGCGAAGGATACTATGGGTAGAACATTAGTCATTTCCTCCCAGGTTGCTTCTCATTCTGGGTGTCAACTGCCTGTAGCCCTTCCAGGGCAGCCAGGGCACACCCCACCCCACTGGTGGCACCCTTCCTTTTGGCACTAGAATAACCACACGTCATCCCTGGCAGTACAGTCTCCCCTCATGCTCCCCTAGGGCTTTACTGAGCCCTGCCATTGCTTTGTGAAGCTTCTGTCAGTCTTTCCCGACGGCAATCCCCCCCTGTTTGCCGAACCACCGATACAAATACAGTCTGCCTTTATGTTTGCAAAGCTGATCCAAAATGCTGAAAGACAGAAGAAGCACAAGAGAGAGGAGGCTGGGGGGCACCTCAGCCTGTGAGTCTGTCTATACTATGGTGTAGAGAGGTGTGTGTGCGCGCACTACTATTTCTTAGTTTAAATAATATATAGAAAAACATCACGCAGCATTCATTTAGTTTTTTTTTTTTAAGTAAATCAGATATCTATTGCTTTTAGGCTTACACTGTTACTTTACAGCTGTAGGAACTCCAGTTTGTTTCCCATGTAGGTGGGCCTGCATGTCCTTCCCATGTCAGCATGGGTGTTCACTCTGATTTTCCATCCACATCCTAAAGTGATCCAGGCTAATCCATAATCTTAGCAAGTTGGGGGTGATCGCAGTGCACATCTAGTCTGACATGCCCAGCGACTCAGTCCAACTAGTCTGTGACTCTCGCCATCTGACATCCAATGAATTCTCAGCTGGAAGTCCCAACGCATAGAAGGCAGTGATGAGGAATAAGCACCATACGTGTTTAAGACCTCACAAACAGAGGAGAAGCTCCTCTGTTTGATGTCTCATATTTTACATGCTATGTCAGAATGGAAAAAGATTTAAAAAAAAAATAAAGGGCTGAAATTGCGTTTAGACCCACTGTACCTGTTAACCCTTTGTGCACTGCCGGCTCCAACAATCAGCACACTATTGGTGTTCAGAAAAAGGGGCATCAGTCGCTAAATTTGACATGCCCAGTGATTGTCAGTCATGTAAACTGACATGGTCCAGTAAAAATATCAGCAACTAAGTTGTTAAGTCTAATATAGCCTTGCATAATGTGACATTGGTTATAGAATGAATGTTTGTAGAGATAAGATACATAAGAACGGAATCATGAGACAGTTCATGGCTTTATTAACAGACAAAGATCGATGCTGGGCAGAGGTGGCAATATAATAAATAAGCCCAGGACATGAAACCAAAAATATCATTTAAAGAATGCAGCAAAGGAGTCATTGGTGCCAAAAATCTGATCCAAACACTAATTAGAAGTCTTAATTGTATCTGCAAACTTGGATAACTAAGAAGTGTACAACTCTGACCTTAATACCTTTGACCTTACGATGTCATGCATCACATACTTCTATTTGGACCTCACCCAGCAATGGCATAGCAATTATCAACAGAAAAGTCCCAAATTGGTGGCACCCATTAAAAAAAAACAAAAAAAAAAAAAAACATGGCACTGCAAAGGAACACATTTCATTTTAAAATGTTAAAAATGTGTTGAAACAAAAAAAATAAATATTGCAGTCCTTGGCCCACAAAATCTCTAAATATTTTTAGAGGTCAAGGAATAGCTATTAAAAAAAAAGTCAGATGGTAATGTTATTCCACACCTGGCCCTGTCACTTGTCTACTGTGTCAGGCATATGTCAGTATCGAAGAAAACGGCGTTCTTTTTAAATGTTGTGGATGCAGTCCTAAGGAATTAAAAAACGTTAGGAAACACCAATATTTCCATAAAAATACATTAGAATAATAAAGTTGTAAATATGAAGGAGGTCGAATAATGGGTTTCCATGGAAATGCAATACCACTTCTATTAAGCCTAATGAAGATACACAGCCAGATAAATGCCATGTAATAACATTATTAACTTAAAACATGAGCACTCAAAGTGTTTTCTCATATAAAGTAATAACTAGCCGAGTTAAAACATTATAATGAATTCCTCACATCGCACTGTAATTTTACTGTGGACAACACTGTGACATTTGACAGTGTATTTGCAATGGGACTTGTTTTGCTCTGGTTTGCCTTTTTAGGCAGATCACCATTTGTGTCTTTTTTGCCATACTTGGTCCATTTTGTTTCCTTGTGGGGCATTTCTGTATATGTTCAGACACTTAAAGATATATTTTAAACTTTTAAAGTCTGCCCCTTTTTTTGGGCCTGTGCAGGCTAAAGCCTGCCTGTGGAGTTTGGGGTCAGACTGCTTAGGGTAAGGTCTATATTAAGCAGGCTAGTTAAGGAAGGTCCTGTCTAGCTTCATGGGATTTTAGGGGGCCTCATACCCCTTTTTTATATTTAGTGTGCATTTATTCCTAACAAAATTGTAGTTTTGTGAACATTATAAACTGGCCATATTTATCACAATATGGAGCAACCCCCCCCATCCCCGGGTCTGAGCAACTGATCGCTGTATTACTGCTATAGTTTACTAAAGACCTAATATACTGACCATATATGAATGCTTTAATACCTTAAACTTTCTCAGCTTTACACAAAAAAGCTTTTGTATCACAAACTTACCAAGGACTCCGGATGGCATCTTGATGAATTTTCCATTGAAATGTGAAATGACAGCTTCGCACTTCTCTGTTGACTCCATTCTAAATAGGAACAATGAAGATTTCAAAATTACGTTCTGTAATATTTATATTTTATATCCAAGCATGACAAAATATTCCTGAAACTGGTACTTGCTATACAGCATGCAACAAGAATAAAGTTGAACTTCTAGGTGGACACGTTTCGATTTTAGAATTAGATATTACCAAAATAATCCTTTTGATCTTCCATTTCCTTTACCCACTTATTCATATACTGGGGCCAACATGAGATCCTTGGCAAAAACCAACCTCAAATGGGCCATTCCAAATTACCAGTTACTCTAAAGGTCATGCCACATTATGTGTCTTTTCCAGCAATCTTTAGCTGTAGCCTTCATTTACATAATTATGGTGAGTTGGAAGCAGTTCGTGGCGCACTCCCGTGAAGCCAGTCATTCCCAGCAACTCACTCCAACTGGTCCACAGCTCACCCTGGCAAAATCAAACAGTGCTCATCTGGAAGTATAATCCATGCAAAACAGCGGCATGGAAAATGGCCTCACAAACACAAGAGAAGCACATCTGTCTGATGTCTCCTGTTTTACTTACCACAGTAGAATGTAAAAAGTGTTGAGACTGAACCCATCAGGCCTGATAACCCGTACAGCACTATGATGGTCGTACACCACAGTATGGGCCGTCAGAAAAAGGGGTGCAAGCACAACTATGCTGGAAAGTCTGCACTTGGTTGGTAAATTTGACAAGCCCAGCAATTTTTAGTCCTGGTTCAAGATCAGATTACATCATTAAAACAATCTTGACAAGAACTGGCCATTTAGCCCAACAAAGCTCACCAGTCCTATCCTCCTCTTAATTCTTCCAGAAAAACATTGTCTAGTTTTGAAGGTACCTAAAGTCCTACTGTCTACCACACCACCTGGTAATTTACACCATGTGTCTATGGCTCTCTGTGTGAATTCCTAACGTTTGAATGTTACCCTTTAACAATTTCGCAACTGTCTCCCTGTGCTCTTGCTGAACTCATTTTAAAGTCACAGTCTCGATTCAATGGACTAATTCCCTTCATAATTTGAAACACTTTAGTCATGTCTCCCAACACACCTCATGATTCGAAGTTGTACAATGTGACATTGGCCTAACATGCATGTGTCTGGGAGGTGGGATTAAAACAGAATGCTGGAGAAATGGAGAAGGTGCAGACTCCACACATTCAGGCAGTGGCATTCACATAATTCATATAACCACAACTTTTATTTTTAGCTTTGCCAAGATTTGGTGAATTCGAGCATTTCCCAACTTTACAAATGACTAATACAAGAACAGTCAAAAAGCCAAAGTGTTGAGCAAAGCTTCTAGTGGCATTTCCCTGGTTTCCTTTGCTTTTCTTTAACCGTTAGATAACCCACACGGACTTAAAACAACAGTAAGAGTAGAGCTGTATATCACCACAATTCACTGAGTATTATGGGATAGGCAAAAACTTCACTTAAGGCGAAAAAAAGTATACCTGCATCAGCAAGAATGGGAAATCGGAGCTGAAGCCCCATTTGGCTTGCGATCATTTCACTTGATGCAATGCTTCACCGTCTAATGCCCTAACTGAAAAGGCATGCAGGAACTTGAAAGATAACATATACCCTGGGGACCTAATAAACCAGTTTGTTTTAAGCATGAACATCAGAAAAAGAAAGAGCATCCAATCCAGAGCAATTTGCTATTCAAAAACATTTAAAGCATTATGATAAAAACAAAACCACTTTCTGTAAATAATTAAACCTCACAGTAACGCAGGCAATTGTCCTGATTGTTTCAGACATGCCAGGTCTAAAATGAGTGGGTGCTTTCAGAGCCTTTGACAGTAATGTATGAAGAATTTGTAGCAGGAATTAATAATGAAAAGCAAAAGTGAATTCATGGAAAAAAGGGTAATCTGATCTCGTCTGCAAGACACTTGCCGAAGTTTGCACCCAGGGCTAGATTTCCAGGAATTCTTACATGATTTGCCAGTGGTTAGAAATTATTCAGTGGATTTGAGAATGTCATTTTGTTATTTAAGCCTGGTGTACATGAACTGTTTTAACTTTTATCCCAAAACTTGTTTTTACTGTAATGAAAAAGAGAAATGTGCTCCACTTTGTCATCAGCAAGAACCAGTCAGTGTCCCGGCCTTTTCCATTTCATATTCTCAAATGGAGAAGCTGGCCGTGAACCTGGGGGCCCCAAGCTAGTAAATGACAGTTTATTCAGTTCTGCTACAGGAGAACTCAGCCCAGTGGCTCATCCTGTAGTATTCAAGGGCATTTTATATGTATTATTTTATTTGGTTCATGTCTCTTTATGTTAAGGACTTTGTTTTTGTGGTTTAAATTGGCAAAGTTTATTTTTATTTTTTTATTATTCTGAGTAGCATAGCGTGAACAATTCAGCCACGCTGTTGGTTTCATGGGATATAAGATGTGTCACACATGTGCGCCAGAGCTTGTGCGAGCTCACCCAAGATAAGTGGTACCACCCCAGAACAACAGGGGCTTCTGTTGCTAACAGTCTTGTCTCCTTTTTTCCTCACTGCTTCAAGAAATTGCCCCTTGAGGGCAATGGAGCCAAAGAAGCCCTGCCTATTCCAGACCATGCAGTATAAAAGGTTGGCACCCCAGTTATTTTTGGATTTCCTTTGCCCCATCATTCATCCTGCTACAACTACTCAGTATCCCTCGGTAGACATATTTAACAATTATTGCAAAGACCTTAGCGATAGTTTAACGATTGTTAGCTAGCAATTCTAGCAGGCAGTAGTGTTAGGCTTCTGAAATCCTTTTAATTCCTTGACTTTAAGACTTTTGCTTTGCTGTCCCAATCTATTGGTCCATATGGTCCTGACCTATCCCTGTATTTTTTTACCATGTGTCAGGTGTCCTAATCAGCATTTCTTCTAACAATATAATGTGACGGTTGTCTCTTAACATATCCAGCTTCTGTCTGTGAGGATGCCTCAACTGCAGGCTCCTTTGGCTTTGCTCTCCTTGACATTCTCGTTACACTTGTCCCACCGTCATGGCACCATTTGTCTCTGCGCATGAATTCAGTTGGGCCAGTGGATTACAGAGTGGCATTTTCAGGTACCTGTGTTAAAGGTGAACTCAGTAAGTACAGCAGCACAGAAGGCTTCTCTATAATCCAAAATCGCAAGTGTGAGTCCTGCCACTGCTGCCTTCTTAAGGAGGAGAAGTAGTTCAGATGGGGCATCACCTCAAATGATGTATCAAGTAAACACAAATGTATTTTTGAGCCAAATTTGATCAATGGAGAGGGTGAATGCAACAAGAGAGGTCAAGGGCAGCAGAAGCTGATAAAACAAGCACCTTCACAGTTAGAAACCCTTTTGGCCGATGGGGTCCTCCTTTAGTGCACACAGATAAGCTGCGACTTACTGACTCAGCGGCCCAGGGATCGCAGCCAGAGTCTCCGTGTAAAGATATGAAACAGAGAGGAACAGAATCCTAAGCAGTTTTTCTAATGTGACAGTATTGCTAACAACTGTAAAAAACACACATTTGCTAAGGTCATAAACTGAAGAAGGGACAATAATAGGAATGCCAATAACAAAGCAAAAATCAAATTGTATAACAAACTGGCTATCATTAAAAATGCACATATCACTCAACTGAAAATTATCGTGCATGCCACCTACCTTGCAAAGCCAACTCCTCGGCTTGAACCATTGCAGTCACGTAGTATTCTTGTGGAGATGACCTGCCCGAAAGGTTTCAGCATGTTTTCTAATTCTTGTTCATCCATTGACAGAGGCAAGTTGGAAATATACAGATTTGTTGGGTCTTGCTCTTGTTGCTGATAATGAACAAAAAAATTATTAGTCATTAGAATATTAGAAACATTTTGATGAGAACAAGCCATTCAGTCCAAGAATATTGGCTAATCTTATTCACCTAATCTGTCTAAAAGCAGCGTTTCCCAAACTTTTTCATTTGGTGGCACACAAAAATAATCCCAAGGCACACCACTCTCTTACTAACCACGAACACATATATATCTCATACATGTCCAAAGGGGTGGGATTACCAGAGAAGAGGAGATTTTGAGATTTTGCCTGCCCCATTCTCCGCCTCACTACCCACCAGTATTGTGAGGCTCGCTAGTGACCATAAATCCAGAGCAGATGGACTTTAGCTGCCTGGAGATGCGTCTGAAGTGCTCTAAGAACGGTGTCTGCAACATAGCAATCAAAGAAGTGCTTTTATGCGAGCTTCTCCAGGTAGTCCTGCCCTACTCAGACAGGTCTTGACCACCCAAGGAGGTCGTCCCTCTCAGGTTTAGACCCAAGTGCGCTACACTATTATTTTCATGGCACACCTGGGTAGCTCTCACAGTGCACATTGGTTGAAAAACACTGGTCTAAAACATGAAGTTGAGATCTGAATGTTCATCTGAAGAGCCAAGTTAGTACACCACAAGGAGGTCAAGCAAAGAGGTCCACACATTTGTGGCTACCTTGAGAGTTTTCACAAACAAGCCTCCACATTTGTGTTTCAAGGCTGGCTGTTTGGAGATTAGGGAAAGCAAGTGGACTCATCCATGTTGCGGAAAAAACTATTGTGCGGAAATCAGGAGCAACAACAGATGTGGCAGTGCAGAATATGAGCAAATTACAAGGTGTGACAAAGGGTTCAGGTGTGGCAATGTGGTGAACACTGGGGCTGCAGCTTCAATTCCCTCCACTGAATTTGTGTGAAAGTCTGGGCAAAACACTTCAACTAAAAAAAAAAAGAACATTTTAATAATTTTACAATATCTGCACAATTGTAAAGTGCCTTATGGCGGTGTTCACATTTTGTGGGTTGTCATATAAAATAAAGTGTGTAATGTACTTACTGTACTCTCAGAACACTGGTGGTTGTTAATTTTTAGGCAACTTCCCCACCTCTCTCTGGATATTTGGCCCAAATTGGGAGTGAACACAACTGGCTTGACAAACTAATAGGTGTGGGAGCCCACAATATGAGGTTATCCTAATATGCAGGCCATGATATGATAATACTGAGACTTTTTCAATTCTGTAATTGTTGCCAAAATTGTATCAGTCTATGATACCTAATATGGAATTGGCTAAATTAATCCATTCTTTTTTAAATTCTGGACATACATTTCAAATATCTCAGCAGCCTGTGAGGCGAGGGATCAGCCCCGGCAATTGGAAGGTTTCCGGTTTGAATACCATAAATGCCAGAAGTGACTCTACTCCGTTGGGCCCTTGTGTAAGGCCCTCAACCTGCAATTGCTTAGTCCTGGGTATGACTTTAATCTGCATCCAGCTGTGTAAGCAGATACTCCAACTTACAGAGAAAACTTGAGGGTTGGTGGCAGGATTGGCACTCCAGCCACCGTAGTGTGGTGCTGAGGTGTCACCCGTTTCACTTGGGTGCAGAAGGCAAAAACGAGTCAAAATAGAGAGACTGTTAAATCGAGCATCAGAATAGAAAGGAAAGGCAAAGATCGATGTCAAAAAATAGCAAACAAAGGGTCAGAATAAATAGTTCAATAAAAATGAATTAGTATTCATAAAAAAAGACCTTTTAACCCATTGTATTGTAATAAAGCGGTTACTACCTCTGAGGAAATACACCTAGCAACAAGCGTACTGCCAAATTCTGGTGTACGAAAAAAAACAAAATGGTGGCAAGGATGGTATAAAATAGTTTGCATTTGCCATGAGAAATTGTGTTCTACCGTTAAGCGTCTTCTATTAATTTTTAAAAATGTCTTACACAGACTAGTGCTTTATAATAGAGACTATAGGACATACAGCACCAACTGAAAATAAAAGACTTAAATCTTCCTGAATATGTCCACTTTTAAGCACAAAAAGGTTTGATATAAAAAAACATGTCTTCTGTATTTCCAACAAGTTTGTGTCTCGAAATTATTTTATCACATAATAATGGCACTATTTTTCTTGAGGTAAGGTTATGTTTTATATTTGCTGGTGTGATAGTAGTGGGAGGAGTTCTCACAAACGGAAGTAAATCGCATGATACCAAGCATGTGGAAGGAAAATTTTACTGTGATTTGGTCTTTCGAGAGGAAACCAAATGTCTGGGTGGGGTGAAAGGTTGTTGCACAGGAAGACAAGAGTGCATACAGCTGGTCTTCTTGTGAAATGAGTGAATCTCATAATATTGATGTTTTTTTGTTTACATCCACTTTTCAAGCCAAAAATGTTACCAAGTATTGACTTGTGTTTTTTAAGCAGTGTGTTAGACAGTAGGACTTTAGGGACATTCAAAACTTGACTTGCTGTCCCATAGGATAGGCTTGGCAAGTTTTGCTAAGCTCAGTGGCTTGTTCTCATTAAAATTTTAATAACGTTCTAACTTTTCTAAATGAGTAAAATAACTATTCCAATAGCTGTTCAGTTTTATACGTGTCAAAGTGGCTTTGACCTGTATACTTTTAATATGTTTCTTTTGATTTACACCTTACAGTGTGGCAATGTGATGGAGTGGCTAGAAATGCTGGCACACAGATTTAGAGACCAGGGGCCTCATGTATAATGCTTTGCGTAGAATTCACACTAAACCATAGCGTAAAGACAGAACTAGACATGTGTGTATGCACAAAAAAATTCAGATGCATAAAACTGTGCATAAGCAAAATTCTACGCACTTTCCCTTTATAACTCCCAATCAATGTGAATTTTAATGCACATGCACGTGCCTACAGCCCCAACCCGACTCCTCCCAGAATTTCGCCTATTTGAATATGCAAATCAATATAAATAGCCCCTTCCATTCAGTGTTTTGTTAAAAGACAATGACAAAAGCACATGTAATAGAGAATTTTAGTGAATGTGAATTGTAGGTAGTGGCATGGTGGTGCAGTGGTAGTGCTGCTGCCTCGCAGTTAGGAGACCCGGGTTCACTTCCCGGGTCCTCCCTGCGTGGAGTTTGCATGTTCTCCCCATGTCTGCGTGGGTTTTCTCCGGGCGCTCCGGTTTCCTCCCACAGTCCAAAGACATGCAGGTTAGGTGGATTGGCGATTCTAAATTGGCCCTAGTGTGTGCTTGGTGTGTGGGTGTGTTTGTGTGTGTCCTGCGGTGGGTTGGCACCCTGCCCGGGATTGGTTCCTGCCTTGTGCCCTGTGCTGGCTGGGATTGGCTCCAGCAGACCCCCATGACCCTGTGTTCAGATTCAGCGGGTTGGAAAATGGATAAAAGGATGGATGAAATGTAGGTCCTGCTCAGTGAAGTGGAGGCAAGGAAAAAAAAATACTATTTGGTGGCTTGAGCAGTGGTATAAGCAATAAAAGGAAACTAATGATTGAGCAGGGCGGAGACACTTTAAAATTTCAAGTTCAGAAAGTCACACAGTGCCTGAAATAAAAAAGAAGTAGTCAGATATCAAACTTGCTGTGAAAAGGCGAGTTGCAGCTTGCTGTCTGAGTGTTAGTACCACTGGAGGAGGCAGTGGAATTTTGCGTCTCGCACCATTTGAGCAGTGAGCTGCTGCAATTAATTGGCAAGACACTTATACACCTCACCACAATATTAATGAGACACATTTTCACATCACAGATAATTTTCACATTAATAGAGTTGGCAAATGTTTTCTATTACATAAGCAAGTTCATCCTATGAATGTGCCTTTATAATAATGTGTGTGTAGGTGATCACTCAGATTACATTTGAAAAACGTAGCTGTGAATTGCACATTGATTTTTGCCAGTTCAATCACAGTGTAAGGAAATTTTATATATCTGGATGACAAGCAGATAATACCATCCCATATACAGTAATCCCTCGTTTATCGCGGAAGATAGGTTCCAAGGTCGGCCGCAATAACTGAATTTCCGCGAAGTAGGGACACCATATTTATTTAATTATTTAAATATTGTATTTGGACGTTTTTACACCCTCCCTGTACTGTTTACAACTCACCCTTTACTCTATTAATAACAGGGACAACTGTTAAGCAATATGTAATCGGTAGATAAGTTTACAGTTACTGTATAGCGAAGTACACGTAGCTATATATGACGTGATGATGGTGATGAATATACTGTGCAGTAAAAATGATGAAGATGAAGGTGATGATGACTTTTACTGCGCAGCCGATGACTGTATTCTATGTCTCTTCAGACGGCGGTGCCATTTCCTGGGGCACCTCTTCCACGGTTTCCGAAGGTGTATCCGTAGTAGTAGTAGGAACTGGCTCTTTTTTGCAAAGCTGCAAAACATTGTGATCAGCAGTTGCTGCCGCTGCTTCTTTTTCCGGTCGAAGAGCAGCTTGTAGGCGGTCATGACGTTGTTGACCTTGTTGCAAAATTGGACCGATCGAACCATATCGTCGTCCCATTCCTGTGACCGCTCTTGCAGATCCTTAGCCAGTCTGTGGGTTCTGGGCATCAGTCAAAGCACCAATCACGTGCCCGATTAGAAAGCGGGAAACTGTGATTTGTCGTCTCCCTCCCATGTACCAATCTTAGTCCGTGTTACAACGCACTTAGTCACCGAACTTGTTTTGTTGCTCTTAGACTAGGAAATACTACTACTATTTTTAAAAACTCGTGAAGTCGTGAATCCGCGAAAAGTGAACCGCGAAGTAGCAAGGGATTACTGTACCTGGCATGGCACGACACAGTGATGAGTGAGAAATACCCGATCAGTCAGCAAGTTCATGTTGAAAAGCTCCTGTGGCTAAAAACCTGAAGGTGGACAAAACATGTAAAGGACCAGGTAGAGCACAATTCCTCAGTCTGCCTTTAAAAGCTGGTGCCAATTCAGCACACAGATCCAATAGGATAGAGCTTGGAAGTCTAAATCGACTTAGAGGCCAATCATCATCATTTCACAAGAAGTCAGTATGATCAGTAAATATGCACTCTCTTCTAATTCTTCCATTTGCAATGTATTCCAACAATAATAAAAGCTGCCATGGTAGTTGGAATAGTTTGGCCATTCCATGCATCATTATATTGTTACAGAATGATTACAATCAAGCGCTTTAAATTTGTAAACGACATGCAATTATTTCAGGGTATTTGATAAAGCCTGCATCATGGAGGCAAATATGAAAAAGAAAGGGAAAACACACAGAAATAGTAGCACTGCTTTGATGCTGGGTTCTGCTGGTTTACGTTCATACGTTTGGTCAAAGGTGGCCGTGAAAATGTGTGTAGCTTTACGCCAAGGTTAGTTTTTATACATCTCGATGTGAGTGTTAAACGGGCGTATGCAACATTTTTGTGTGTACACACTATTTATACATGAGGCCCCTGGGCAGGGCCTTGGGTTTACTAATATCTGATCCAGGCAGAAAGGCTGCATCTTCTCTGGGCACTCCAGTTTGTCTTCCCAGGATGTTAATTGGCCCAGCATGGGCGAGTGCAGGCGTGTTCGTTTGTGTGCCATGAGACAGATTGTGGAGTTTGACGATTCTTGGATACATGCGATGAAACAGTGCTGTCAAGGGCATTATGGGTCACACATGTTTAACAGGTCAAGGATCTCATATAAGTTAGCAGTAGGAGACACTGGGGAACTCAGGTATCCGTCAGCTTCTTCCGCAACCCAAAAGATCTTGATCTTGAGGAACACTCTGCCAACTGGCAACTCCAGCTGGGACCCTAACACTTTATCAGCCTTATTTGTGCGTATTTTACAGTAGATTTAGAAATGAATGGATGGATGAATGTTATTCTCCATTGCTATGAATGGCAAAATGGACCCTAATACACCTGGAGATTTCAGAGTTACATTATTTAAGAGCTTTGACTAACTGACTGACTTCTAGCAGCACATGGGAGACACCCTGCAAGGTACCATTAGCATCACTTGCTCAAGGTCAGAGCTCTGGCTCATAACAAACAAGTGCTATAAGAGGGTCTTACAGCTTTAGTCTCACCTTAAGAAGCTTGCCCCTCTTTTTGTTCCAAGTAATGCAAAACCTAACGCAGTATCTTCGTGCTTTATAAAAACACTTTAGTCGTGCTCTAGGGCAAGGTTTTAATTAGAATTTGAGAAGAAGCACTTGCAGTCTTTTAAAAATGGTTAAAACTTTCCCCTCCAGTTCCTATTACTGGCTTAATGAAGGGTCACAATGAGTGACGATTAACTCCATTTTTGTCCATGCCCTGCTGTCCAATACCTCAGCCAACTTCCCTGCTGTATGTTTTAATTGAGTCAGCAGAAAATATGAGACGCGAGATGAGCCCATTGAGAACACTCCAATCACATTAATATTTAGTACAGCCTCACTTTTACAGTAACAAAAAAATATAATCTGGGAGAGAAACCTTCCCCATGAAAAGAAAGTGTAAATAAATAATACTGGAAAAAGAACCTAATTTAAGAAACAAAATAAAAAGACTGCCAAACGAGTTACAAAGCCACACAAATGATGGTGTTCAGCGGGGAAGTGGGGGCCTCTGAAATAAAGGCACGGCCAGGGGTGAACAAGTGTGAAGCTGCCTTCTTCTCAGCTAACCAACCGAACAAGGGCGATTACTGGAGCTGACAAAGTAGAGATTGGAGCACCGGTGCCAAGAATTTGCAGGGAGCCGATGCAGGAGAGTGAAGAAATCAGCCTTGTGTGCCAATAAACAATGAAAGGAGGTTAGCAAATGACAGAGAGCAGTCCACATTGGGGGGTGGGGGGCACAGCTCAAAATTGTTCAAAGATGTTGTTTTAGCACAATGTTAAGAAAATAAAACTCAGCAGATTTGCTACATCAGCTACAATGGCACACTGCTCCTTTTAAACAGAAGGGAATTGACTCATGTGATTCACCCAAGGAAACCTTTGTGAGAAAAGACCTTAGCAAATGACACGCCGTCTTATTCTAATTAAAGCAGAAACCATAAGGAACAACGACAACACATATTCCCTTCCTGCCTGGTAGCATCTAGTGATGCGTAATTTAGGGGCTGGAAGTTCAAATGCACAATCAATGACATAACATGGCACCTTCAAATCTGTTTAATCTACTTCAGGGTTGCAGGGACACCACATCCTAACCTGTTAGCACTTGGCACAAGGCAACAAACAGCCCTGGACCGGGTGTCACAGCACAGAGCCCACTGGCACACACATCCACCCTCACATAGGGCCAGTGTGGAACTGCCAGTCAATCTGACCTGCATGTCATTGTGTGGAAATCCACACCGTCACGGGGAGAATGTCCCATGCACTGCAACCGGGAGTGGAGTCCGAACCATAGAGGTAGCAAACACCAATGACTGAACCGGTGCCCACCAAGAGTCAGTCACTTTTTCCATTTAGCACATGATACATGATTCACAAGGCTTTGTCCCCTCCAAATATACTGAGCCACATCCACACAGTATTTACTCCACAGTTTCTCTGACTAGATCCACGCACACGCAAACTTCACACAGACAACTAAGTGTTGGATTTGAATCCAGGATGCGGAGCTTCATGAGGAACCATTGCTAGCTGTACCGGCCTGAAAACTGAACATAAAATAATGTCAAATTCTCAAATACAGGGGATCTAACGCTGGGTGCAAGTTTGCATGTGGCAGCATTGCATTACATGGCTCATACACATTCTAGGGTCTTGATGAGGTGGGAGTTAAATCTGTATCGGGGACAAGGCTAAAGTGGGTGTTAATCTATCACAAGGCCCACCCCATGGACACGTCTTCTACACACGATATCTTTGAAATATAGACATAAAATGCAGACAGCAGCAGGATTCAAGATTGTGACACTGGAACGTGCCACCTTGCTTATATAGGGATCTATTAGTCATTCATTTAAAATTGTAATACTTATAAATAGCATAACAACAATGTATTCTTTAACAGCCTTTCAAAATAGAAGCCATTGAAAAGTTTGAAAACAGTGTCAGTAAAAATGGCCATGACTCAACTTGAATGTGTGTGACAGCAGGGTGCTGGTAATGCCATGACATGGACACAAAATGATTTGTCACCTGTTTTGTTCAAGAGTGTTCGACAAATGCAATTTCTTTCTGTTTTACCACAGAAGGGTATGCATGGCGTGTGAATGGGGGCTGGGGGGCAGAAAAAAAAAAAAACAGCAATGAATGCGGAGAGAACAAGAAGCCGAGAGCCAGCAAAGGCAGCGTGAAATGAATTACAGCTGGAGTGGCCCGTAACCACTGAATTGAGCCTCTCAGTTTAGCACTCAATTAAAGGAAAGAAAAATGTGATGCCAAAGAAAGAACACACAGAGGCTCTTCTGGTAGAGGGATGCTTCCATCTCACATGGGAGGCCAGTAATACCAGGCATCATCTTATAGGTCCCCTGTAAGAACACTCAAGTCCGAACTCAGGACAAGGACCCAAATCAACCTAAAATTCATAGTCCACCTGTGACAAAATCCAAACTGGTTCAAGTGTGGCATTTTATATATATTATATAATATAATATAATATAATATAATATAATATAATATAATATAATATATATATATTATATATATACATACACGAGGTGTGGCAGAAAAGTAATGAGACTGATTTTTTATTTACCAAAGTTTTTATTTTTTTCAAACATCAATGTTATCCCCTTCAAAGTAGTTCCCTTGGGCAGCTACACACCGATGGAGACGTTGTTCCCACTGTTGGTAGCAGCGCTGGAAGTCTTCAACCGGTATGGTCTTCAGCATGTCCGTTACACTCTTTTGGATGTTTTCTAAAGTCCCGAAATGACGTCCTTTGAGGACATTTTTCAGTTTAGGAAAAAGGAAAAAGTCACACGGACTGAGGTCAGGTGAATAAGGGGGCTGGGGAACCACAGGAATGCGTTTTTTCGATTGTCCTTCTGCTCAATTGTGAGGTTTCTCGGCACCATTTTGGCACAGACCTTTCGCATGTGCAAATGTTCAGTCAAAATTTGATGAACGGTAAATCTGTTCAAATTTAATTGTTCACTCAACATTCTTAATGTTAAACGACGGTCTGATCTCACAAGATTGTTCACACGTTCGATGTTTTCATTGGTTTTCGAAGTTGAAGGCCTCCCTGAAAAACTTGAGCTCGGGATAAAGAATGTTCCCCATAGGCCTGTTTTAACTTTTCAAACGTCACACTTGCCGATTCTCCAAGCTTAACACAAAATTTAATGGCACAACGTTGCTCCAAATTCCGCTGTTCCATTTTGCGTGACGCACAACCAAAAACACAACTTCGCTAATAGCAGTCACAAAAATCACGTAGTTAACGGAAGGAGTTGAAACTCGCACTGAGCTATGGGAGGGTACTGATACACATGCTCTATCAAAGACAACAGCGCAGCATTGCCAGATCGCTTGCAGTGTTCCCAGTCTCATTACTTTTCTGCCACACCTCGTATATATATATATACACACACACACCAAAAAACTCAAGCACAGTTTTGCGCTCCGGTGGCCAGTCCGCATTAATACCGCACAAACTAGAAACAACCTGGGCACCACGCTAATCATCAGCTGTGCTCAAAATAAATCTCCTTCAACAAAGAAGCTCCAAGGTGTCATTCTTCATTCATCACTTTCTCTTTAGATTCTCCATGTCCTGCTCCACTGGTTTCCAACCAAAGCCCCGTTGATGAAGCTATATATAAAAAATAAAAAAACAACTTTACCTGTATGGCGCGCCTTCTGATGAAACTGAAAGCTCTATTTATTCCGCCTGTGAAAACAGGATTTACCTTTCCTCTCCAGCCGTCTTGGGGCCCTGCTCCCAGTGACAAACTGCGCTTTCTGGTTTTGATTTCAGCTCTCCTTGTAATGGCTGAAGAATTGCCTTCATTAAAATAATAATTGCTTGGTTTGAACTTTTAAATTGTCTGATTATCTTTCATGCCGCCGTGCCTCAATTGGACAGCTGGTGATGTCTCACTCTGAAGAGTGCGGCTCACAACGGTTAGATGGAACGGAATAATGAGTTAAAAAAAAAAAAAAAAAGTCGTGGAGATCACAGGGTTGCTGAGGGCATTTAAATCAATTAAACTTCATCCTTTAACAGTCAGGCTTTGTGCAAACCTATAATTCTGCGCCAGTTCCTCTACAAGAACTAATTTCCTGTTCATTTCTCACCTGTCATAAAGTGCGGTCAATCAAATGAAGACCAGTGCTGATGATTCAGATACAACTCAGTGAACACAATCAAACAACTTACAAGATCAATTCAAGCCAATTAAAAATGTAACCCCACTTCCCGTTATCAATATTCAGTCGAAAGGCATCAATCACCAGCAAATGCTTTTGATGGCAGTCCTTTATGTACAATAAAATGGAGAGCAATTTCCCTAGGTATTGTTTAGCCTGAAATACTGCAACACTGCAAAAAAGTACTCTGCTCAGTGAGTGGGCATGCGACGGACTGGTGTCCTTATCCAGGTCCGGCTTGCACCCAGCGCTGCTGGGATAGGCCCCCCTGTTACCGTGAACTGGGTTAAGCCGGTTTCAGAATGCTTATATTAGGTCAATGGTTGGTCTTTTCAACTACATGCCCCAAAAATGACTGGTGCCCTGGCCAGGCCTGTTTCCAGCTGTGTGCCCAGTGCTGCTGGGATAGACTCTGGACCCCCATGTCCCTGAACTTGTTCAGGTAGGTTTGAGACTGCCATGTTATGTCATTGTATGCTCTTTTCAACTACATGTCCCTAAATGGACTGGTGCCATGGCCAGGTATGCTTCCTGCTTCATGCCCAGTGTTGCCAGGATAGGCTGTGGACCTCCTAAACCTTTTTTTTTTTAAATCAAATAATATTCCATACAAATAAGTCAAATGGATTATGCAGGTTTGAGACTGTCATGTCACGTCACTGGTTGCTCTTTTCAACTACATGCCTCTAAAGAGACTGGTGCCCTGAGCAGGTTGGTTTCCTGTTTTGTGCCAGTGCTGGAGGAATAAGCACTTGACAATTGTGACCCTGTGTTGGTTTGACTATGAATAGAAGTTATTTACATTCTTTTCTTTAAAAGAATCTAAAATAAGTCAGCTTCCTCATTCTGCAGCATAAAATGTTCAACACAGTAATCTATAAAAATAAAATTGCAAGCTATTTGTTTGCCTGTATGTTCCCTAATCGTGCAAAAATGGCTGAACTGACTAACACAAAATTTGGCATGTGCATTGCTGCTGGTCCAACTTCAAATAAAGAGGTTATTATAAGGGTTGGGGACACAACATTAGCACTGATATGGGGACTACAATCCAGATCAGGCAGCAGGAGTGTGTTGGGGCTGAGCCAAGGATGTCGTCATTGGCACCCACAAAGTTTTGTTCCAGCCAAAGTGGAATCTTATTGAGCACAGGGTACCACAGTGTCTTCTTCTCAATTTCATTATCTCGCAGGACCACACCTTGAGTATGCTGTTTTGTCTCATTGCGGGTTGTGTTCAGCCATGCTGAACTCCCAAAAGACAAACATTTCTCCATTTATATATACCAAGGCATTTCTGCTAGTATAATATAACATCACATTCTGAAACAGCTTAATCCAATTCGGGGTTTCAGGCACATAGCCACGTGTGAAGGCCAATTCCGAGTCATCCACAGGACCAGACGCAATTCAAGAAACGACTCTTTAAAAAGTTTGCATTGAAAAGTGATGAAAACATTGCCTCTGAAAAGGCTCCGTCCACAGCCTTTCTTCCTAAAAATGTGCCGCAATTTTCTTCAGCTCAAGCACTTTAAACGCTTGGGGTTGCCATGTGCCATTTTTCTCCTCACTTGTTAGACTGATATGTAAAATAACTCTATAAAAACAGGGAGAGAGAAAAAGAAACTGACAAAAGACTTAATGCTGAGAGAGGATAAAAGCTAAAATTGTTGCCATCAATTCAAAAGCTCAGTTACACAAGCTAACTGATGTTTGACTAATTTATATCTATCTTGCTAGCATTTTGATTACTGCGTCACTACATGGCATAACAGCAGCAAACAGTGCTTACAGAATATTGCCGTCCGTAAATATTTATACATAAATGTATCTAGAACTATCTAATATATATAGAGTGACCAGTAGGGGGTGCAAACCCCAGACATAACACAACACAACACAACACAATTCCCGCATTCAAATAAAAGGTTTATTATAATAAAGTACCTTTGCAGTAGGCTTCTTTGTAATAATAAACACAAGCACACCTCTCTTCTTCTCTCTTTTCCTTCTCCTTTCAATCCTCCAGGCAAGCTTGTCCATCTTCCACTCAAATCCAATTCACCTAGGTAAGGCTGAGCTCCTTTTATCTCAGAGCTGTCAGAACTTTTGGTGCCACTGCATAGCCCATTGGAAGCAGTTCTGGGTGAAATAGAACATCCACAAAGTAGGGATCACAGCTCCCCTGGAACCTGACAAGATGTCCCATGGGACTACAATTCCCAGCATGCCTTTTGGGTGTTTGTACATTTAGCGTCGCCCCAGGGATGGTGCCACCTAGCGTGTCAGAGAAGCATGTAGCCCTGACAGGCTGTCTCCCTTTGCAACTGGTTATATTTACTTTTAATGCATGTGATCCATTCTTCACTCACACACACAGGGGTCTTTTAGGGGACCTCTCAGCCATAGAAGGATTTATCCATTGTAACTACAGGCTTGGTGATGGTTGAACAACGTTAACAAGCGTATCACTGCTCTTTGCCGTTTAAAGTCCCTGTCCACAGTTTGAGCAATGTCACTGAACCATCTTGTTTCCACCAAAGTCACTAATGGTTGTCTCCAGACGTGTATACTACAGACTGTCCTTTAACCTAACCTGTATGGCTTTGGGATATGACAGGAAAGTCCCTGGAGAAAAGCCTACACAGACACAAGGAGAACATGTACACTCTTCAGTGGTAATGTACATGTTTAAATGTTTAACCAAGTCTTTCTGAACCCGCACTTTCTACTGAAGGGCTGTCCAGAATCACAGTCTACCCCAGTGGCACTGGGCAGAGAGTGGGTGTCATTGAACCATTCCTGGATGGGCTGAGTCAGTGTATTATGGGTCTCATCAAAACGTCCTAACAGAGGTGACCAGTTTAGGGTGGCCATTCGGCAAAAAGTGTAAACAGGTTTGGTTGTATGTACGGCCGGTTCGTCTTCATGCACACAGGATAAATCTGTGAGGCACGCGGCTGGGGGTGGTACCCAGCCGGGACGCCCAGGAGGACCGGAGGAGGGCTTGTGCCTCCTCCAGACCACGAGGGAGCGACCACCCTGGTTGTGTTGGGGGCCACGGGTAGAGGGCTTGGAAGCCCAACCCTGTAGGGGCCCGTGGTTACAGCCAGGGGGTGCCCCAATGCCTTAGAAGTGCTGGGGGGAAGAGGATCAGGGACACTCGGAGGGCTTCCGGCTACACAGCTGGTGCTTCCGCCATATGGGGGTATGTCGGCGGAGGCTCCTCAGGAAGCACCTGGAGCCCATCCGGGGGTGCATAAAAGGGGCCGCCTCCCTCCATTCGATGGCTGGAGTCAGGTGGAAGAGGACGGAGCTCGGAGGAGAGGAGTGGAGGCAGTCTGAAGACAGTGAAGAGGCATTGTGTTGTCCAGGACTTGAAGGGGTGATTGGTGCTGAGGCACTGGGAATGTGCACTTAACAACTTGTAATTAACAGATTGTAAATAAACGTGTGTGGTGAAACAACATGTCTGCCTGTCTGTGTCCGGGCTGTACCCCACATCTGTTTAAGGGCAGCTGCCTTGCCTCTGCACACAGTGCTGCTATATCCATCCATCTGCTTAGTTTATGTACTAATTAGATTTATGAGGCCATGAACCATCATTATGGACATAAGTGTCCAGTACTGAGTAGTCTGCAGTACTGTCAAGTGTACAGAGGACAGAGAACCTCTTACTTGCCATGACAAAGGACCTTGGTGGCAAACATTGGTTGCAGAATGGATGTTGCAGTTTGTACAGAGTACTTCATTACACTTGGCTGGCATCTTTGCGTCTGAGAGGTCCTGTGCATCTTGTGCTTATCTAATGACGTCATATTTATTCTAGGGTGCTGTATTTATTGTCCGTCAGAAATCTGCAAGTAGAAATGTTGTTGTACTGAAGAAACATGGCCCAGAATCCAAAATTATCATTAAAGGCATATTCATGCAAAATAGTTGCTCATCATTATATGATTTTTCTTTCCGTTGGCAGAAATTCTTTAGCATCACTATTAAATGCTGAAATCCTGTTTTTCAAATATTTGAATAGAGCACACACAGACGCACTCCATCATTCCAGGCTAATTTAGAGTCTCTAATTACCCTAAGCAAAGAAGCTCAGAGAAAGACCAACACAGGCATGGGCACACCTTGAAAGTGGCCGTCTTCATCCATTTTGATAAATAAAGTATATAGTATCTGGCTGCAATATAGTTTCTTTTTTTTTTTTTTTAACAGAAAACATTACATATATTGGGTCACAGGCCATAGCCTAACCTGGCAGCATCAGGGTGTCAGTCCATCCCAGGGCATGCTGCCATACTCACACACAATGGTCCAATATAGAGTTCTTTATCAACTTAACATGCCGGGAAACCATGAAAGCTATGTGGACACACGAAGAGTGTGTAGATGGGATGGGAAAATGTTTGAACCCTGGACATCTAGCTGGGCGGCTGCAGCAATAACCGAGATTCCACTCATCTGGCACGCAATAGCACTAAAATATAAAATCATCTCGTTTTCTCTCTCTCTTTGCTCTCTCACTCATCCATTATTAAACCTGCTTAATCCATTACAGGGTTGCAAAGCTTGAAGCTGAAAACATCTGGATAGTCCGGCAAATAAAAAATGAGGAGAAAGAAGGACCTTCTTGTCAGTGAATGCTGAAATGTAACAGAAGGTGTTGTATCACACCAAAAAACACAAAAAACGTAACATTAGTGTTACCAGAAACCTACCAACCCAAAGGAGGACAAAGCCATGATAAAGGAGGACAAAGGAGAACGTGTCCCATTCTATTCACAAAACACATTGTGTAATGTGTGTTACAATAAAAACTTTAAAATCAACTAGAGGTCACAAAACGAGTCATCAAAATTAAAAGTTATAGTAGAACTATGCAGTTTCATATTTTTCAGACAAGGCGACTTTTCCCAGCAGTTCATCGTTCCTGGCAGCATAGGCGTGGAACTCCAAGAACCATACTTTACTGGGTTTCTCACTGGTAACGTGTCATTCTAAATGAGTGGTACCCTTGTTTGCAAGGAACACGTAAGAATCACAAACCATACACTTTGCTCTGTTTTCGGTGCATCCTTCACCAAAGCACGGATACTTCGTTTTCATGTGGTCCGAGAATTTGCATTTCCTCTTGTTAGTGTTACTGCTGGATGACATCTTTAGATAAAAGACTACAGCATATTTGTATAATAAGAACAGACAACACAAAATGGCAAAGTGGGCGTAGGCGTGTAGCCGTTTTGTTTTCAATAATACATATATGATATAGTGTATGTAAAACACAGAGATGACAGCATGCAATTTCAACCAATGACACGGTCAAGTCAGTGATTGATGAAAGACGGACATTTTCACCTTTTTAGGCAATGCCTGCCGGATGGAGGACGAAACGCTGAAAAGTAGGACATGTCCTCCTTTTGCCGGATGTCGGGTAACCCTACTTAACATTCTCAAACCTAATTAATGCAATTCTGGTTTAAGGGGGTTAGCAGCACAAGGGTGAAAACATGGCACCATTCCATCCTAGGGTCATCTCATTAGAACATCTGTGATGAGAGCAGGATATTCGGCCCAACAAGCTCATCCATCCTGTTCACCTAAATTGTTTAAAATAACATGAAGCCGAGATCTGATGGTCCCCAAAGTCGTACTCTCCACCACACCAATTTAATCCACATGTGTCTGAATCTTTTTGTGCAAAATCAGATGTGCCCCACTGTTGTTGTTGTAGATTATATTTTAAAGTACCAGCCTAGATCCACTGTGCTGATTCCTTTCAGAATTATAAATCCCTTGATCTCCATTTGCTCAAACTGAACAGTTCAGCTCCTTCAATCTCTCCTCATTACTGATACCTCTCAATTCTAGTCATGTAACTTGATAAACTTGGACGTCAAGGTCAGTAACTGGTCATTAACTCTGACATCCCCTCCATCTAGAAGCTGTCTAATAGGATATCAGATTTAACAGAATTGTCTGACAGACTAACAAATAAAATATAAGGGCTATCATAAAACAAGTAACACTGATATGAGGTCTCCACCACTGCTGTTGGATACAAGTAGAATCAAGACAATCGAGCTGTGCAATACTAACAAATATTTTGTGAAACTTCACAACACAAACATACGAAAAGCTAAACAGGGAATATACAAACAAGATATTATCTTAGGTTCATCGGTTTACTATCTGGGAGCATGATCTGCCCCAGCTTGGTCAATCACCTTTGGCAATGCCTCCATCCACTGAATTTCTAGCCTCCCAAGTACAGTCCAGTGCTCCTGCAGCCATCTAATTATGGAGATTGGTCATCAAGCGACTTGTCCCTCTTCCATAAATTGGAAAATTGCCTAAAAGACTTTGTGTTCATAAGACAGATCATGTCCAGACTGATGTACTGAAAGAACTCGCCAAAGAAAATTTCCAAGAATGCTTCCATTGTGGAGAAACCAGTAGAAGCCACTTGTTGCTTTAGAAGGAAGCCAGTGTATTTTGAAGGAGACAGGGTTAACGCATAACCATTTTTTACAATACAATTCTCAATTATAACAGTCACACTCATTTCATGACATATAATGTGAGCGACAAACATCAATAGAGAAGATTAAGGAAGGAGGGTTTACAAAAAAGGACCAGACATTGGGGAGAATGGTGCCAAGCCTTGTGGAGGACAATGGCTAGTACACATAAAGTAGGGGGTTCTTTGGCAAAATGTTGTATGGGGCAAAGAATTCATTATTTAATTTCATTATATGTTCAGGCAGGGCAGACTCTCAGACTTTATGGCCACGTTGTCTCCACGACTAGCGGTCCCTAAGAGCTTCCTTCAGTTGTTTCATGCACATATCAGTGTCATGCTCGACAGTGTCCAGCCATCATGTTTTCTGACGTCCTCTTTTCCTGGTCCCAGTGACCATTCTCAGCCTCAGTGATTTTTCCAGTCTCTCATAACATGACTGAAGTATGTCAGATGTTGCATGGCTATCTTACCTCCCAGTGATGCCCCATTCTTAATTCTTTCTAGGACTTCCCTATTCGTGATTTTCACCGTTCATTATACTCATAACAGGTTCCTCCAACACTACTGTCTGAACGTGTCGATGTGTTTTTGATCTGCTGTTTCCAATGACCATGTTTCGCTTATGTACTGTAAGTCGCTATGGGGAGCATAATTACGTTGAACATTCTGGTCTTGGCAGTGATGCTGAGGTCTTTGCTCCTCCATTTTATTTACACTTAGCAATGCATGGCAGCCAAGTGTGAGCTTTTTGTTGATCTCAGCACCCGCCTCCCCATTTTGATCAATTTTTAAAACCATGAAAATGAAATCTTAGACCAATTCAATTTCTTGCTTTAACATCAGCATTCTCAGCCCTAGTCATTACTTTCATCTTCTTGACTAGGGGCCAACCACTTTGCGTCTCTGCCTCTTGCGTTGTGAAGGGGGGGGGCTGAACGTGGGCTAAAGAGATGCGGTCGCTCCTCCGAAACCCCCTCTTAAACGGTAATACAATGAGAAACAAATACAGTACATTTTTTTTACCGCCTCTGTGCTCGATTTGCTGTTGGCTTGCTGCTGCTGCTTGTGCCGAGCTGCGTAATCCGCATGTCGCACTGCGCTTCGAACATTTAAAAGCCTGTACAGCAGCTGTCCTTTTGTCTCACTGCCTTGCCTCGCGGGACATTAAAGTGTCTCAGAGAAAATCACGTCTCGATCCAAGATATTTTTTTTATAACGGAGAGATGTTCAGCAAAGGATGGACCCACCTAAAAGACGCTGGTACCATAACTTTAGCACAGGTGAACTCAAGCTGTGATTTATCTAACTTGTGACTATTTCTGAATGCTGACTCTATAGTGAAGCATTTGGAAAGAAAATAGGAGTGCTGACAGGAGCTTGGAATGACTGATCTTGACTGGATATATTGTGAGACAAGGCCAGAGGCCTTATTTATGACTAAATGAGACAGCCATTTCAAAGCAATTTTGAAAAAGTGATGCCGAAAGGTGTGATACAAAATATGAACAAACACAGAGTAGGAACATCTGTCCTGCTCTAGACATGGCCACCAGTTCATCTTCTAGGTTCATGGCAACGTCCTTACTGGCTCTGCGTTTTTTTTTTTTTAAACAATGCCCATGAACTCCTCCAACTGATGTGAAGCATTCAAAAGATGAACAAAATGTGTCATTAGGGGAATTCTTAGAGTAGGACGTCAAGGCTGGCCGACTGAACACAGACCAGTATAATTCCGAATTAATTTCCAAAATTGCATTAAAAATTTTTTTTTATAATTTGAGGTTGGGGCATACTTAAACTGTTCATTTCTCACACATCTTATCCGGAGCAATGCAGGACAAGCTGCGTTGTGTCTGTTCTAGCACCACATATTGCAGACGCACCCTTCTGGAAGGTCGATTTTCTAGGCCATCCTGTTGGTTAATGAGGCGATGGATTCTGTCCTACAGGGTACAGCATGCTAAACTGGGCCACTGCCAATGCTAAACTAAGCAGAGGATTAGCAACTTCATCGGCAAGGCACAGTGGTTGGCACTGCTGGGGTTTCAAACCCATACCTGGTCACAGACTCTCTCCCTGCTTCTGTGTGGGTTTTTATTCTCCAGATATTTCAGTTTCCTTTGCATGCCTTAAAGATGTGTGTGTGTGTGTTGGGATATTTCTAAAATGCAACTCATCGCTGTCTTTTATATGTATGTGTGTGTGTGTCACAGAGGACTGAGATGGCACACTGACCTCAGCTGGTTCCATCCTTGCATCCACCACTGCTGAGGAAGGCTCCAGTCCTCCCATGACTCCCACAAGCACACACGTATGGACATGCGTGTGGCCGAAAAACACAAAACAGTTGTTAAGAGGTCAAATGTCAAGCGAGTGATTGCTGCAAGAAGCAAAATGTGGGTAATTAACAATGTTTTAAGTAATAAAAGTGTGGACCAGAGGTCCTACGAGGGTTAAAGCTCTTAGCTGTCATCTGAAAGAAATTAACAAAAACCTCCCTGTGCGTGTGGAACAGCTCCTAAAAAGCAGGAAAGAAATTTGGCAGAAAGATAAGACATCTGTTTTTGTAGTGAATGGGGTCACCAGCTAAACAGTCACTCATTAAACATCATGTGACATGGGGGGGGGGGGGGTGGGGGCCACTGTTCACAGAATGAAAGATCCTCTGATACTGAACAGATTTAATGGTTGTCTTCTCTCATAAAGCACTCTGAGCAAAGACTGCGCATTCTCTTTTTTCCTCCTCCCCAGCAGAAATTTTCTTGAGTAAATTTAAAATGCACGGTACCTTAAACAGCAAGATAACCTTAAGCCGATTAATCTGAAGTCATGCGATGCTTTTAACGTTTTAGCACTCACTTTACATGTGCATTTAGGTGAATTGGCGCCTCTAAAACTGCCCTTAGCGTCCCATCTTGTGTCAGTTCCTGCCTTGCACTCAATGCTGCTGGGATAGGCTCTGGAACCCTGTGACATTTACATCTATTAAGTTAGGTGATGCTTTTATCCAAGGTGACTAACAAAAGAGGTTAACATAATGGAGTAAACATCAGTTTGGGAATGGGACAAGGGTACAAAATTGATCACCACAAATGAAGAGCGCAGAGCAAAATGCAAGCGAGTTACAATTCCAAAGTTACAAAAACCTAAAAGCCGATTAGTACAGAAATTCACCAAACAAGAGGGTCTTCAAATGCATCTTAAACACACTGAGGGACTCTGAATTTCAGATGGAAGCGGGCAAGTCATTCCACCTGCCAGGAACTATAAATGAAAATGAGTCGACTGAGGTTTGATGCTACGCAGAGGTGGCATCATCAGACACCATTCATCAGCAAACCTGAGTGAGCAACCTGAATTGGAGTAAATGGGCTACAAATATGGAAGCACTTTTGGTATAGCAACACTTGAACCTCATTCTCCACCCACATTATCAGGATATACGCGTTATTCATCTGTAAAGCCTCTCTAAAGGTCAGCTCACTGGTTGGCACTGTTGCTTCATGGTGCCAAGGATGGGGGTTTAACTGCTGGCATTATCACTGTCTCTGTGGAGATTGCAGGTTTTCTTCCGTCTTTGGATTACACCATCATCTCAAAGATGTGTGTGGACATTTGTATAACTGTCCTTTTGGTGGGCTGGAGTTAGTGTTGCAGATTTGGTTCATCTCTTGGTGCAGTCATTATATAGTGTTGGTATGTCATTCCCATAACTCCATATGTTTCTCTTAGAATTTTCCACCACCGTTACCATGATATACTATCTATAATGATCTGGTTCATCTCCTGCTGCAGTCACTATATGGTGTTGGTATGTCACAACCCATCGCTCCCAGGTTTTTTTTAACATTCTCCAAACATTACCATGATACACAATTTGTAAAGTCTCTCTAATGGAAGGCACACTGGTTAGTATTATTGCATTACGGTGCCAAGGATGTGGGCTGGATACATGGTAATGTCATATCATCATCTGTGTGGAGTTGGAAGGTTCTCTTTGGCCTTTGGATTACGCCCACACCCTAAGACAAGCACAGACTAGCCACTAAAAGTTGAACATTTATATAACTGCCTCTCTAAAAGGGCTGCTGGTCCCGGCACAGTGGTTAGCTCTACACTCTACCAGCCCCAGAGATCTGGTTCATGTTCTGGTCTTGTCACTATATGGTGTTGGCATGTCACTCCTATCACTCTATGGGTTTCTTGGAACTTTCCCCAGTCACATTAATTACCATAACATACTATCTGTAAAGATCTGACTCATCTTATGGTCCGGTCACTATATGAAGTTGACAAGTCTTTCCCATCACTCCATGGTTTTTTTTAACAGGTAGTTTAGTTTTCAAATGAGTGTGTATTAGGTTAGCATCTCAGAACTAACCCTGCATAAGTGAGACTACAGAATAGCACGGCAGATCAGTGGCTCCTTCACTCTAAATCAATTCCTGGTCCATTCACCATCTGTATGACATTTATTATTATTTACTTATTATGGCTGACATCTTTATCCTAGGCACTTGTAACATTTGAGATATGATTGATTACACTTCTTTCATTTTTCCAGTTGGAGGTGAAGGGACTTGGTCATGGTCACACAGGGTCAGCAGTGGGATATGAGCGCACAGCCTCAGGGTTTGAAGTCCAATGCCTTAACTGTTAAGCCACACTGCCTGTGTAGATTTGCCCATGTCTGTGTTGGTCTTTCTCTGAGCTTCTTTGCTTAGGGTGATTACAGACTCTAAATTAGCCTGGAATGATGGAGTGCATCTGTGTGTGCCCAGCTCCTGCCTTGGCCCTGATGCTGCAAGGAGATAGTGATAGTGATAGTGTTGACCTAATCAAATACAATAATACCTTATGGGTTTATAGCATTTGGCTATTAGATGTTAATAAACAATGGAAATTGTAACAGTCTCTATCTCTCTTTCTAGGAGAAAGAACTTTTTTGGATTTTTTTGGTGTTTATGAATATGTGAAATAAAGTTCCCGTTCTATTTCAATGACTCAGAATACTTGCATTCATCTTCTCCAAAATCGAGATCAGGGGGATGAAAAGAAATGAAGGAAAAAAAAAATGAGAGCAGTTACATTAAACTACTCAAGATTTGCTGGGAATTCAATTTGGATATTCCTGTTTGGCTGGACTGCCCCAATTCCTGAGGTTTACTGGCCTTGTTGCCATAACAACCTCCAATTATTTACTTCCTTTCAGAACATAAACCTGACTATTCTCGGGCCCTGTGCGCTTTTAGGCTCCACAGTGTGAAAACTTGGTTTGATTTACTCTTGTTATAATGTACTTATCACATAAAACAGAATTAAGAGAACATTCTCAATTTAGTAACAAAAAAATAGATCTAAAAAAGGTTGTAAAATACAAATCTAGCTATCCTAAGGTCCGCCCTGTCTATCTGTACATTACATCATGCTTTCTACGCAAGTCTGCCTATCTCATTCACATCAAATTCTATATTCAAATCCATCTATCTTTGCTCTTATTCCATAGTGTGTTCCTATTGTGATAGACATGGATTGACAGGCCATCCCTGTCTCAGGAACAAGGCAGGAAATAATGGACAGCTATAGGGAGACTGCCTGTCAGGACCCAACAAACCCCCAGTATGCTAGGCGGCAGTGCTCCCCTGGCACGCCTTCAGCGTGGACTCTACAGGGCAAGAAAGAAAGAAAGAAAGAAAGAAAGAAAGAAAGAAAGAAGCCTGTGTGGAGATAATTGTAATAATAAATACTAATTTGAACCCAGGACTGTTATTTGGATAGTTGTGTCTGGGGTTTAGGGTCTGAGGCATACCCCACAAGCCAAAATATCTACTATACAATAAGTTAGCTTTATCTCTCTCTATCAATTACACGGTGCCTTTCATATCTATGCCTTATATGGTGCTCTTCCTATCTATTTATTCTGTGTCTTTAATATATATCTGTTTATTACATAGCATATCTATCACATTATTCTGTCTTTCCCTATTTGTTTATTTCAAACTGTCTTTTATAGCTCTCCGTCTATCTTAAAGCACCTTTCCTATTGATCCAATATGATGCCTTTCTATATATGTTTATTTTTATTACTTAGCAGATGCCTTTTTATCCAAGGTGACTTACAACTTTTGAGATAAAACTGATTCCAGTTTTGTTTTTTGTTTTTTTTTCCCCCAACTGTAGAACAGGCAGGTCAAGTGACTTGCTCAGGGTCACACGGTGTCAATAGCAGGATTTGAACCCACCACCTCAGGGTTTGAAGCCCAAAGCCCCACTACAGAACACTGCCTGCTCATCTACTTCATAGTGTCTTACACATCTGTCTATTTATCTATCATCCATCCATCTTCTTAACCTGCTCCCCCTCAGCAGGGTAGCTGGAGCACTAGGTAAGCACAGGGCACAAGGAGTAGGAACAATTCCTGGATGGGTGCCATCCCAGCACTGGCTAAACATACAGACACAGACACACACACACACATAAGCACACACTAGAGCCAAATTAGCAATGCCAGTCCACCTAACTTGCACGTCTTTGGACTGTGGTATTAAACTGGTGAACCTGGAGAAAACTGATGCAGACATGGGGGGAACATGCAAACATCATGCAAGATGTTACCTCTGATCTCCTTATTGTGAGGCAACAGCACTACCACCATGCCATTGTACCACCTTATTTATCATACAGTGCCTTTCACATCTGTGTACACTATATACAATGGTGTGAAAAACTATTTGCCCCCTTCCTGATTTCTTATTCTTTTGCATGTTTGTCACACAAAATGTTTCTGATCATCAAACACATGTAACCATTAGTCAAATATAACACAAGTAAACACAAAATGCAGTTTTTAAATGATGGTTTTTATTATTTAGGGAGAAAAAAAATCCAAACCTACATGGCCCTGTGTGAAAAAGTAATCGCCCCCTTGTTAAAAAATAACCTAACTGTGGTGTATCACACCTGAGTTCAATTTCCGTAGCCACCCCCAGGCCTGATTACTGCCACACCTGTTTCAATCAAGAAATCACTTAAATAGGAGCTGCCTGACACAGAGAAGTAGACCAAAAGCACCTCAAAAGCTAGACATCATGCCAAGATCCAAAGAAATTCAGGAACAAATGAGAACAGAAGTAATTGAGATCTATCAGTCTGGTAAAGGTTATAAAGCCATTTCTAAAGCTTTGGGACTCCAGCGAACCACAGTGAGAGCCATTATCCACAAATGGCAAAAACATGGAACAGTGGTGAACCTTCCCAGGAGTGGCCGGCCGACCAAAATTACCCCAAGAGCGCAGAGACGACTCATCCGAGAGGTCACAAAAGACCCCAGGACAACGTCTAAAGAACTGCAGGCCTCACTTGCCTCAATTAAGGTCAGTGTTCATGACTCCACCATAAGAAAGAGACTGGGCAAAAACGGCCTGCATGGCAGATTTCCAAGACGCAAACCACTGTTGAACTTTTTGGAAGGCAAATGTCCCGTTACATCCTGTAAAAGGAACACAGCATTTCAGAAAAAGAACATCATACCAACAGTAAAATATGGTGGTGGTAGTGTGATGGTCTGGGGTTGTTTTGCTGCTTCAGGACCTGGAAGGCTTGCTGTGATAGATGGAACCATGAATTCTACTGTCTACCAAAAAATCCTGAAGGAGAATGTCCGGCCATCTGTTCGTCAACTCAAGCTGAAGCGATCTTGGGTGCTGCAACAGGACAATGACCTAAAACACACCAGCAAATCCACCTCTGAATGGCTGAAGAAAAACAAAATGAAGACTTTGGAGTGGCCTAGTCAAAGTCCTGACCTGAATCCAATTGAGATGCTATGGCATGACCTTAAAAAGGCGGTTCATGCTAGAAAACCCTCAAATAAAGCTGAATTACAACAATTCTGCAAAGATGAGTGGGCCAAAATTCCTCCAGAGCGCTGTAAAAGACTCATTGCAAGTTATCGCAAACGCTTGATTGCAGTTATTGCTGCTAAGGGTGGCCCAACCAGTTATTAGGTTCAGGGGGCAATTACTTTTTCACATAGGGCCATGTAGGTTTGGATTTTTTTTTCTCCCTAAATAATAAAAACCATCATTTAAAAACTGCATTTTGTGTTTACTTGTGTTATATTTGACTAATGGTTAAATGTGTTTGAAGATCAGAAACATTTTGTGTGACAAACATGCAAAAGAATAAGAAATCAGGAAGGGGGCAAATAGTTTTTCACACCACTGTATTTATCATATAGTGTCCCTACCATACACTCATATCTATGTAGCCATTATACAATGCCCATCCCAAGTATCGATTATTAGCTATTACATCATTTCACTTGTTGTAATCAACTTTTGTTATCTGTTCTATTATGCTTGCTGAACAAACAGGCCTTAGCCTAATGTTACTTGATTATATTTGCCTCTTTTGTAAGTCACTTTGGATAAAAAAGCCTGCCAAGCAAAAAAATTTCTAAATGTTATAAAGTGACTTTCATATCTGTCTACCTATTACATGATGCTTTTCAGAGTCATTCTATCTATAATTAAAAAATTAGATTTTCGTCTTATTGTTGTATGCTTAGTCTATTCTTCAGAGAGGGAGGAGCCCATCTTTACACAAATCAGAACTTAATTAGTACACAATTAAATACTGTAAGGCACACGTCGCGTTTGACACACTCGCCTTTACAGCATCGCCGAACAGCAGTGAGATCAGTGGGCCACTTAGCAAAAGAAAACGTGAGCCCATCGGCTTCACAGAAACACGATGAGGGCTGAGACCTTCAAGCCGCGCAGCTTTGACAAATTCCGCAGTAACACCAAACAATAATCTGTATGCACTGTCTAAGTGAACACAAGCATTGGCTTTCCAGAAACATTTCCTTGGCATCTTCCAGGTGCATGCCGGAGACTAAATTGGCTCAGTGGCCGTCCTCCCACTTGTCTAATTGCTTGCAGAGCTAAGTTTTTTTTTCTTCTCTTTTTTAAGTCTGACTTCTTTGGTGGGATTAATTGAGTTTTCTACATGAGAATGCACTGCTGGATATATGCACTCTATAGGGGAAAAGGTTCTCAGAGATTTTCCACCACCTAATTAAAGAAAAAAAAAATCGAAAAGAATGAAGCTTCTAATTTAGGAGTCTGATTTGAAATCTGATCATTTGTAAAGGTTTTTGATTTTTGATTGAAGCTTTGATGACGGAAGATGGCTGGCTGGTCTTTAATAAGGAATTATTTTCTATTAATCAAAAAAAGTTAATTGATTTCACTTATTCACAGAACATATATTGCAGATATTTCGTTAAAACCTTTTAATAAGAAGCACACTTTTATTTTTTTTATAGCAACTTTCTACAGTGAACAGCATCTGAGGATACTTTACAAGTATAGATGCACAGTACAATGGTTTAATTAATCTTATATTGCTGGAACCAAAGCAGTTTACGTGGCACACTGAGGGGCAAACAACACATCTGAGATCGGAGTGAAACACGCAGCCTTCAAAATGAAAGTCTGATTGCTAGCCCACTACGCCATACTACCCTGACAAGAGTCTACATGTTTTTCAATCAACATCCATGCTTGTACCAGAAGCTTTACGGCTCATTTTAAAGTAATCTAGAAGTGGCACCTGATGTTGACTGGGATGGGGGCACCAAATAAATTTTGGAATGAAACAGTCTACAGTCTCCCCCCTACATCAGTGTTTTACAACCAGTGTGCCACAGCATGGTGGTGCACCGTGAAAGCTACTCAGGTGTGCCATGGAAATAATAGAATAGCACACCTGGGTCTGAACCCTTGAGGGACAATATCATTCCCAGGACAAGCTGGAGAAGCTGGCGTAAAAGCAGCTCCGTGACAGCTATGGTAGAGCACTTCAGGCGCGTCTACTGGCTGGGTGTGTAGTCACCAGCAAGTCTCAGTGGACACTGAGCATGCGAGTTGCCTCTGAGGCAGAGAGGGGTGGACAAACAGATGAAGCAGCTTGGAGACATGTCCAAAGTGCTCACTTAGTGCCATGTCTGTAAACGCTGATTTCGGAGTGGCTTTTTTACTGACTTCTCTGGTAGTCGCGCCCCTTCGGATGCCCTGCCCTATATAATTGGGGACTCTGTGCAAAATTTGGTGGAGATCAGTTCAACGTTGTGGACACACACTCAGCCTTACGTACATCATATGGCCAATAGTACATGGATGACAACCCTCCAAAAGACTCTGTTCAGGTGTTTCTCTCTTAGTAGGTGCATCAAATTAGCACACAGCCATGCAATTTCCATTGAAGGACACTGGCAGCAACATGGGGCGTACTGAGTAGCTTAGGGACTTTAAATGTGGCACTGTCATAGGATGCCACCTTTGCCACAAGTCAGTAGATCTGCCCTGGTCAACTTTAAGTGCTAAAATTGTGAAGTGGAAGCATTAGGAAGCAGCAACAGCTCTGCCATGTAGTGGTAGACCACACAAAGTCACAGAGCGGGGTTGCCAAATGCCGAACCACGCAGTACATAAAAATCGCCAGTCCTCAAAACAGTTCCAAACTGCCTCTTGAAGCTACACCAGCACAAGAAATGTGTGTCAAGACCTGCAAGAAGTGGGTTTCCACAGCCAAGCAGCTGCCCAAAAGCCTAAGAGCAGTATGTGTAATGCCAAGCTTTGGCTAGAGTGGTGTAAAAACGCGCTGCCTGACATTGGACTCCGGAGCAGTGGAAATGTGTTCTTTGGAATGATGAATCACTTTGGTATATGGCAGGCTGATGGAAGAATGTGGGCTTGATGGATGCCAGGAGAACGTTACCTTTTGGCCAACATGCTGATAAGTGGAAGGTTCAAGTCCTGGCAATGCCAGAAGGAATGCTACTCCATTGGGTGCTTGAGCAGGGCCATTAATAAGTACTTGCTGCAGGGGCACCACACAAATAGTTGACCCTGAGCTCTGACCCCCAAGTTCTCTCTCTTTCTCTGAGTGTAAATCAGGGTATGCGGAAATTGATCTATTTCTAATGCAAATAAAGTGAGGCATCATTCATATTATCATTACATAGTGCCTACTGTAAAGTCTGGTGGAGGAGAGATAATGGCAGGGCTTGGGCTTGACCCCCTTGGTTCAGTGAATGGTACTGTTGATGCTACAGCATACAAAAACACTTTTAGACAACTGTGTGCTTCTATCTTTGTGATGGGAGCTTGTTGAATGCATATTTCTGTTCCAGCAAGACTGTGTCTGTGACCACAAAGCGAGGTCAGGTCAGGAAGGATGCACTGGTATAGCACGCTGCCACCACATGACAAAACAGCTTGGGATACCTGTTAGCAACCCACAGGCAGACAGATGGTTATTTTCGGGGGGTGGGACTGTACTATTTGCCGCAGCCAGGTGTTACATGGGTGTCCCCATGGCCTGGCCCAGCCTCTCGGGTCCTCATCAATGATCACCATCGGGGAATCGCACCACATGGCTGCAGTACCATAACTGACACAAAGTCAAACCAGCAGTCCCCAAGGATTTTCCGAAGAGACACAGTACTGAAGGAGTCCAAGTCTTCAGTCTAGGTCACTAGACAGCGTCCATGTCTCGCAGCCATACAGGAAAACAGGAAGCACCAGGACCATAAAGGCTTGGACCTTCGTCCTTTTGCAGAGATACTGGGAGTGCCATACACCCCTTTATTTCAACGACCACATGAAGCCCAATGCCCTCCCAATCCTTCTACTGACATGATTGGAAGAGTCACTAGAGACATGAACGTCGTTGCCGAGGTAAGTAAACTTCTCGACGTGAGGTCCGTAAAGACATTTAGGAACTCAAGTGGCCTGCACAGATCCCTGTCCTCCGCTCTACTGAACACCTCTGTGATCAACTGGAATGATGTGAGAGCATACTTTAGTGGTAACAGAGGTTATGTGTTTTGGTCTGCAGTGCACATTGAAATATATAAGCATTTTTTTTAAAATGTTATGAAGAGAGCTACTGAAAGGGTTAAAAGGTTGAGGTAATACACAAAATGTACCAAGGGATGATTATGAGATCAGTAAATGTCCTGAAAACAACAAAACTGGACAGTTGTTACACACACAGAAATCTCAAGGGTGATAGCTAAACTCCAAAGATATGAGAAGAACAAGAATATTTTATAGAAGTCATTAGGGTGTAGACCAATGAACCAAACAGAGCAAATGTAAGCACTGACTGACACTGTTCTGTAAATTCAACTGTTTATAAAACAGACCTCTGTCCTTTCACCTTTGATCATGCTGCTACAGTATAATGGACTGCTGTGATGGATGCTCCCTCTTCAGCATGGCACTGCTAGAGTAAATAAATGATGCAGATGGTCAAGCTTTCTCCTGCCCGATTACCGAATTAAAAAGGTTTTATCAAACTTGTCTCAGTAGAAGATAAGTTTCTTTCTGTAAATATGATGTTAATTTCTACCACAATAGTGACTGTGCACAAGGTTTTCTTAATAGGCACAGATTCCAACCGACACACTGCCATAATCTTGTGGAAAAGAGAAGAGTAGAGGCTTTAACAGCAGCAAAAAAGAGGGTCAACTCCATGTTAATGCTCACCGTACTGGAATAGGATGTCCAACAAACTCATACAGGTGTGATGGTTGGGTATTAACAAAAACCGCAGTGGCTCTAGTTTTTCCTTCAAGTCGCTTTCTTATGACTGATTTCTTTTGCCAATTGACTTCTTTTCCCTTCCTTTTAATTGCCTTGTATTTCAAGACTCAGTCCTTTGAATTGTTTCTTTCTTTCTTAAATTGCAGACAAACAAAAATGAGATGTGAAATGAGCCAGCGATGACCAGCTAAGTTGCGGTGTCAAGCTCCAATTTCACTCCAACAAGTTTCTGAATCAGAAGCCAATTCTCGTCGTTAATTAAACCCGCTATTAAACTCCATGGTTGCTCTCATTTTGCACAGCAGACATTTTCAAAACTGCTGATTACAGGAGCTACACAAGAAAAGAGCCTTTACTGGTACTGCAGAGGTGACATCACCAGACGCCATTCATCAGCAGACCAGACTGATCCAGAAGGAGCAGAGGACCTCAAACTGTCTCCATACAGACGGGTGTTGACTCACTGACTACTCAGTAGGCAAGTATCAAGGATCTGAACTTAATGTGTGCTGCTACATGGAGCCAATATTGTGATATGAAACGAGGAGCGACCTGTACCCACCTCGGCTGGTTGAACACTAGATGCACCACTGCATTTTGAATTATCTAAGCAGCTTGGAGACATATTGTGGTGCTCCTGCTAGCAGAGAGTTGCAGTAATCCAGAAGGGACAGGACCAGTGCCTGGTCCAGGAGTTTGCTGTATACTCCGTGAGATATGGTCTGATCTTGTGGATATTGTATAGAGTGAATCTCAAAGACCATGAGACCGTAGAAATTCATCTGTATTCTTATTTTATAAAGCTTCCCTCTCTATTTATATGTCTAGCTTAGTGACCTTCCTATCTATCTAAATATTATATAGTGCCTTTCCTGTCTATTTATTTACTTCATTTTTAAAGTGCTCCTATACACACTGTACTGGGCAGAGTAGAAATGGAATACTGGGCGGCACGGTGGTGCAGTAGTTAACACTGCTACCTGACAGCTTCAGGAGTCCAGACAACTGCCAAGGTCGAGTGTGTATCTTGTGTGTCCATGTTTGTGTGAGTTTTCCTCCAACTCTCCACACTCCAAAGACATGCACATTAAGTCAAATGGCAGTGCTCAACTGAATGTGGATGTGTGGCAGGTGATGGACCAGGACTGCTTCCTATTCCATGCTTAGTTCTGCCTGGATTTGCTCCATCTGTCCACCTGGATCAGTTCATGCGTCGATAAATATAACAATAATCTCCTGGCCTGGTCACTTGTTATTGCATGTTCTCCCCAAGTTCATTTGAGACATTCTTTAGGACACGCCGGCACCGTGACAGAACCTAAAGATGTGCACAGTGTGTCTTGCTTACCACCTTGTGCCCAATCCCGGTAGGACTGGCACGAGCTTCATATGACCCTTACGCTGGATTAAGGGTTCAGTACGTGGGTGGATAAATGACATAGCAGCATGTTCTACTTGTGTTCATGTGGGCAGATTATGCTCAAATGACTCCATCCTTGCCCGAAGTCGGATTAATGCATTAGACGCCTCAAGGGGTCACAGCCTCTTATGGTCAGTGCTCAAGCTTTTGAAGGGTCAAATTCTTTTTTCTTCTCTCTGAACTCAAAACAGTTCTCTGTCCCATATTGTGCATACACTGATTATCGAGCATCTAGTATTTCTGCTAAGCAGACATCATGAGGAGATTTTGAAGTGCAAAGAAAATGGAGCCAACCTCCCATGTCAAGAAGGTGCCCACCACTGAGTCAGCATTACCCCTCAACATTCTCATGGTTAATCCTATCTTTGTATGGACTTGTGTGTGACCTGCGCTGACATTTTTTCCACAGCTTTTATGGGATTGACTGGTTGACTTGATGTTGTGCAACGCACTGGATCAGCAACTCAAACGTCTGCTTAAGAGTTTTTGCACTTTGAAGTTCTGATGAACATGGCTGTCAAAGAGGATAAGAGAGCAAGCTGTGGGCAGACTCTGAGAACTGTCCCACTTGTGATGGTGCTCACGTGTCACAGGCCAGCACTTGTTTTGTAACATTTGGTTAGTTAATGAAACTGTGGTGATGCAATGAAGGAGAGACTGCCTTGGACAAGTGTTACTTACTTTTGCCATCTGAGCTTGAACTCCATTAGCTTTTAAAGCTGAAACAGCCTTCTGAGCAGCAGTTGGGTTGTCAAAGTCCACAAAACCATAACCTGGAACAAAAAAAAAAAACAATATAATTAATAAGTAATAATATTACATGATCTGACATGTCAAAGAAATGGCAGGTTCAAAATTCACCCTAAAATTCTAACACTCTCAGTGCTGCTTAATTCAAATGGAGTCTTCAAGGGCTAGAACCTGAGGCAGGAAGTAACACTGGGTGGAGTGCCAGTCCGCTGCAGGGCCCATTTAGAGTCATTAGTTGACCTAATGTGCATTTGGATGTGTGAGGAAATCCTACACAGACATGGAGAGAACATGGAAACAAGGTGGGTGCAGGAATTGAACCCGGGATGCTGCGTCTGCCAGGCAGCCCCACACTAAACACAATGTCGCCCTTTTTACAATTATACACATTCACAGTGATGCGTTCTTTCGGTGGTGACCCTTGGACTAGATGTCCTCTGAGGCATTCAAAGTTAACCTTGAACACATAACCTTCACTCGGCAGGGTCGACTTTAATTACACAACACTCTTACTGGCAAACAAAGCTCTTTGTGCTGTACAACTAAGTGAACAAAAGAAAAATCAGGGCTTGATCTGAGTGTTGATGGTGTCATGAGACTAGTAAGGAGCATATCAGCACAGACAAAAGACAAGAGCAGGTTGTGAACTGCGGAGGAGAACAAGGTGAAAGGCGCACCAGGGCAAATGGGCAAACCAAGTAGGTAAAGGGTTTAAAGTGGACACAATGAGTGACCCTGTTCATCTGTCAAGACGTCTAGGGCTGGGTCTCAGCCCACCTGTCGGTTTGAAATCTGTGCAGACTTACGTGGGTACAGCGCAAAAACCAACCCTGGATGGGACGCCAGTCCACCACTGGGCACACTCACTCACTGTTCAGTGGTGACAGGTAACATGGTGACATGGGAAATAGAGGGGAGGATGCTGGGAGCATTAAAGAAATACTGTCATTTTTATAGATTTACCAGTTGTGTGTTTAATTTTAATATTTTTAACAAACACACTGTACAACAGTTAAGTAGGCCTCACCCCAGAACTACCAGACAATTGGCACTGAAAATGAACGGCATCTTACTGCTGTCCTATTTAGTTTTTATTCTATTATAAGGTACACTTTACATTCATTATTTAATATCAGCAACTGATGCTCTTTAGCACAGAAAATATACACTTTTTTTACAAAATTTCAACTTGCCTGTGTCAGATTTTTGGATGAATTAATGGAAAATTTCAAGAAAATTAAAAATAAATAATTTAGAGTTGTTACTTAAGCCTATTACTTTTGTTTCTGCACAAACTATGCCTATGTATCTTTCAAGACTAAGATTTCCAAGAAATTACTAGGATGGGAACAGACAACTATAAAATGTACAATAGACAGACATGAAACACACTACATAACAGCGAGATGTGAAATGCACTATATAATGGTCAGACAGATATAAAGTGAAATATATAGCATTTATAAAGGTAGTGTAACAGATTGATAGGTATATGGATAGTGACGGGCACTGATAATACACAGATATGAAAGGTGCTATAAGAAATAAAGGTAGCCAGATATAAATGAATAAAAATATAACAGATATGAAAGGCACTATATAACAGATAGATAGATAGATAGATAGATAGATAGATAGATAGATAGATATTAATGGCACTGTGGAACGATACAAAAGGCAATATACAACACTTATGAAAGGCAGTGTAAAAAGTAGATGGTTAAACAGACTGATGTGACAGGCACTATCAATATATTGATGGATATGGAAGGACCTATAAAACAGATATGTAAGATACTATATAAGATGGGTAGCCCGATATAAAAGGCAAAATATTATGATTTGAAAGGCAAAAGACAAAAAACAATTATGACATACATTAAGGTCAGTATGTGTAATTCAGTTTAACTCAAGACTCTACATTTACCCTGTGTAACGGTGAGCGTACATGTGAGTGGGACCTGTGCTAAACTGGCACCCTGACCAGGGTTGGCTCCCACCCTGTGCTCAGTACTCCAACCTTTTCTGGCCCTGAATTACATATAATAAACAGACATGAAAAACAATACATAAATGTATGAAAGGCACTATATAATAGATAGGCATTGAAGATTTAAAAGGCAATATATCACAGATGTGCAGAACAGTATATGATAGATATGAAAGGCACTATAAAACAGGCAGATAGATGTAAAAGGAACTTCATAATAAACAGTTGTTGGTAACTGCAGACAAAACTTAAAGATGTGGGGTTGGTGAAGTGGCGCTCCTCTTCAGTAATTTGCATACCAAATGGGCGTGGTTTACAGGGTTTTTTCTTTAATTAATTCAAGCGGAGTATCCAAGTAGCGTAAACATTCAAGTTGGGCGCTACTTCACTTTTGTGACATCAACTATACGATGACCTGCGACAGTCGCACTGCGTTTTCCAATCACACTCGTCAGCTGTCCTGGCAATGTGTACAGGACGTCCGCCAGCCCGAACGGCGCTATTATGTCACAATGGAGGCGCGTTTATGGCATGAGACAACCAACCTGTTAGGCTAATGAGATGAAGTGCTTATCCAAATAAACAGACGTTTTAAGAGAAAACAGTGAAATTCAAGAATGCGTAATTAATTTTGATTTTCACCATAAAGTAATAATCTGGGCCCTGTTCTCATGTCATTCCTGCTGCAATTTCTGTCAGCTACGCCGGCCAACTTTGCTCCAGTTAAAGTGGCAGACTTGGCACCAAAGCCCGCATCGGCCATCTGCCAGTCAGGCAGAGCCGTCCATAATAGAGACGGTACACGCCCAGGGTGCCCCAACGTTTATTACACTCAAAGAAAAAAAGTCATAAAACGAAACGTTGTTAAAACACATCAAATAAAACAGAAAACCTGCAGCCCGCCGAAGCCCACCGCTGTACACTTTTCACTTTGTGGTCATCCACTTTGGACAGATCTCCCAGAACGGCACAGTCTGTTCAAGGGCGTACTTCGGTTTACATTTGCAGCAGTTGCGGCCAATAATAAAAATTACAGGAAACTTTTCTCATCGGTTTGTGGATGCCTCTGTGGGCGGACGATTTGGGAATAAAGAGAGGATTAAATGTGCGCAGACAGTGCATAACCTTCTGGTGAGTCTCCTTTAAGGCAAGGGGCCAAAGGAAAGGAACGGAGAGGAAGGGGGAGGGGAGGGGAGCACAAGTCAGACACGTCCGGCTCTCTTCTCAATGGATAAATAAAGAGCACGGGACAAAATAAAAAAAGAGGAGAGAATGAGAGGTTAATAGATAGCTTCATGTTCAAGGCTTCTACAAATAGACGAAAAACACATAGCATTTAGGGAGAAACCTGCCATACATTCAACGCACAGAAAGCCACCAGACTTGGAGCAGGAAAAGCTGGGAAAAAAAAAAGCGGCAGCCCCAGCCAAGTCTGAGCGAGAGCGGCCAGATTGTGCAAGCGTGACTTTGAATGGGACCGAGCGAAGGACGCTCAACTGTCAGAGGAATCACATGGCGGCTTGACAAGAGCTGCTTCTCGGCTCAAATGAGTGAGAAACGACATCTGCCAAGAGGCATGGTGGGCAGCAGCTGTCAGCAGAGTGGGTGAGGCGGCCCAAGTTCAGCCAGCCTCCCCTCAGCACTGGGCACCTTCACCAAGCTCTGCTGCTTTGAGGATGTGTGAACGAATGGCGAGCACAAGAACCTCAGCCTGGGGAAGCAAGCAGGATTTGTAAAAATCACATGGAGCATATCCTTCAAGAAGCCAGTACCTTTGCATTTGTTTGTCGTCTTGTCCAGGATGGCCTTCGTGGACACAATTTTGCCGTACCTTTGGGAGAAGAAAGAAGACATTAGAATTCAGGAAGAGCTGCCGATACCAGTGTTCGCAATCAAGACAGGTGCCTGGTGTTCTGCAGCACAGGCACATCACACCAAGGCTGCCTTGTGTGCCTTTTTTCTTTAAACCGTTAGATGCATTTTCATTAAAGAGTAAATGACATGTTTCTTTTTTTCTTTTTTGGGGGCAGAAACTCTCCACCATCAATATAGTCCATCCTTTAATGAACCTCTTAAACATAGTATGGTGTGGGAAGGTGGAGTCAACCCTGAGAGTGTTCCACTGGATGGGACAGCACACTCCATATCACTAAGACTAAGTCTGGGTCACAATGGGCTAAGCAAGCAAAAAAAATAAAAAAAATAGTGGGGTCCACTTTCAAAATCCCTACATATAGGATAGTGGGCAGGCAAGCACCCCAGAATTGTGACCAGCACTAATATATGTTAATATTTTGAAAAATAATTAAATAAAGAAATACAGAAAAAATAAATATTCTGTAATGTGACAATAAGCAAAAACAATAACTGAACATACTGTTAAATAAGTCATTATTATGTCATTTTGCAATCTGTTCAATCCAGACCAGGGTCAAATGCTGGTTTTTAGGGGGGCAGAGTCCATTGAAGGAAAAAACCCTGGACAGGGCAGCTGGCCATCGCAGGGTAAACACACACACACACACTCAGCAATTTAGCATCGCCAATTCACCTAACATGCATGTCTTTAGACAGTGAAAGCAAACCCACACATGCCTCTTGATTTGTTCACATGCATCAGGCAGGTGGTAAATGTGTGTTTCTAAGGTAAAAATTTCATAGGAACGTCCTACAAACTTGGAGCTCATGTTTAGCCTGGGTGAGAAGGGTCTAGCTGCAGACCTCTGGAACCCTGCGATTTTGGATTTCTACTGAACAGCCATTAAAATTGCGTCCTTATGTCACAGGATTTATAATAAAAACTGTCGTCAAGTGCATTGGACTGCACACAGAAGTGTAAAAAGATGAAGAGGAGGAAGAAAAGATTTCCACACTGAAAACTCTAAGATGGGTCTCTCTGCAGCCTGTTAACACAATAAGACACTCCACTCAATAGCCACCATTGCTTCTGCATAAGGTAACCCACCCAAAAGCCTAAACTTAACAGTATGGTTAGGATGTTTTATCAGAACGAAACACGAGGGTCGCCTTGAAATGGGCGTTGAGAAAGGTGTAAATGACTGGGCATATTGCGTAATGTCACTGACGTGTAAGGCAAAGTGACCTATTCTGCATTCGTCATACGGTGGAGCTGGGAAGTCGTAACTCACAGTTGCATCATTTATGACCTCTGCACGTCTGTGCTCCTCATGTAGGAAAGTAAATATGGATGCCCCATTAGGCAGGGGTTTGGCTGCTGTTCCAGCAACGCACACTAACTAATAGTTCTATAGTCCTGATCGATGAAGAGCAAGAAAGGCACAAAAAGTACATTGTCAGGTCTAAAAAAAGATTATTATGCTTTTGGTCAAGATAAACAATGGTTTCTGCTGAGAAGCTGCAATTAATAAAACTGCACAATGCAACCAACCATTGAGTACCATATGACACAGCAGCGCATATCAAGCCGACAGCAGTTATTCTGTTACTGTTCATCCTGTAAAGTTAATGTTTACCTCCACAATATTCAGTATTACAGATTAAAGTGATTCATTTAAAGAAAATTCTTCTAATAAACAAATCAAACCAAATCAAGTGTTACTGCACTTCTCCTGCCTGCGGTGTACGCCGCCATTTTGGATTTGACATCATACTCTGAAGTCGGACAAACTCGCACATTTGCGAGTAGGAATTCCGTCTCCCAAGTGGCAGGATGGAAATTGCGAGTTCCGAGTTTTAGTTGAATGCAGCTTAACCATCACCGAATGTGTGCAGTTTGACTGGCTCCTCATGTCTGCTGCTGGACTCTTATCGGTATTCAAAGCACAGAATTGTGACGCTTCACCCTCCACCGCAGTACTTTCACGTGAATTTCCGGTTAGACTATTTGGAGAAGCATGATGTTGCTGTCGATTTGTTTCATGGTCTATACAAAAAACAATGAAAGATAAACTGTACGTTTTCATGAAAATAAAGACCAAACTGTATGTATTAAATGTGTATCACTTTACTCCAAATGTAATTCTACCACAAAAATGGCATTTCTGGCTGACCAGGTTATATTATTTATTTTATACACTTGACTAAGGTGAATGGTCAGTGTTATGGCACAAGTTGGAGAAATAGGGTAGCTCTGTTTTCTCCAAATTGTCCGACTTGGGGGCTTCTGTAGAATTTCATATTTACCAGCTCTGCCTGATGGCATGTAAATGCAGCATCAGAAACATAGGGCTTGTAGAAGACATTTATGTGCTACTGGACAGTGGAAATTCCATTCAATCGCGGTACGAACTCAGAGCTACGAGAGCCAGGAATGGCACTGTTGTGGGTGAACTATGAATGTGATACACATATAATACAGAATGGTAGGTCTGGCCGCAATCACATGCTTTGTTTCCTCCGAGTTGTCCGACTTGTAGCTCCGAGTTCGTAGGGTGTTCATGTGGAATTTCTGATTTGGAAACTTGAACTTACTGTATATGCGATAAATATACAAATACAGCATCAGACAGCAGGTGAGTGCAGCAAAAGCTACCAGGAGTGACGTAATGCTGACCTTTCACCTTAGTCAACTGCATAAAATTAGAAATACAGCATAACCTGCTCAGTAAGAAATGCAATTTTTTGGCTGAATGACACTTGGAGCAAAGTGATACACATGTGATAAGTTTAGTTTCTCTCTATCCCCTCCAAAAAATTACAGTTTATCTTTGCTTGCTTTTTCTACAAACCAAGTAACACATTAACAGCGGCCATGTGTTCCTCTGAATATTCCGACAGGAAAGTCACGTGAACAATGCACTTAAGTGGGAAGGAGAAAGGTCACAAGCTGGAGCTCAGAAAACTCTGACAGCGTGTGAATGCAGCACACGAGCCACAGGATTCCCATGTCAGATTTGTGACTTCTTGTGTATGTGTGTGCATATGTCCAATATAAGTGCATAGAGCAGCTGCTTTAATTCAAGAAGCCCTAAACGGAGCCTGCATATGAAGTGTGTTGTCCGTCTATTAATGCAGCACTTGATGGCCAAACGTTTGTGTGCGCTCACCTATCAAAACACAGTTCTTCTCCACCTTAATGGGCTTTCATTTCAAATTGTGTGCAGTATCAGTGGAATGAATTAAATATGAACTTATTAAATATAAGAACATACATAAATAAGCAATAAAAAATGTATTTCATGATGCATTTGTTATTAATGCTCACATACAGTGGGTATAGAAAACAATTGCGCCCCCCCCCCAAAATATTCACATGTTGTTGCTGTATTTACTCAAAGCAATTTATAACAGCCAAGTGAAAGAAATAACAGCAACAGTTCAAAAAAATATAAACCCAGAATCACTAAGATGGTTAAAGGATCGCCTCCTTCTAAGAATCCTTGTAAACTCAATCAGGTGTAACTAATCCCCGTCTCCACTGCACCCCAAACTAATTGGCTTCCACCGGTGATCAACTGTATCCATTCTGATTTGTTCAGCTATTCCTGGACCATTCCAGTACTTGGAAGTGCAACTGAAAGCAAACAATCAACTATGAGCAGCAAGGCACTGCCAAATGATCTCTGGGATAAAGTTGTGGATGGACACAAGTCAGGAGACGGATACAAAGAAATTTCAAAGACTTTTATCAATCCCTAGGAGCACACGGTAAAGTCTATAATCAAAATGTGGAAAGTGTTTGATACTACTAGGACCCTTCCTGGATCAGGCCGTCCCTCCAAACTGGACTGAAGAGTGAGATGGAAACTTGTCAGACAGGCTATCAAGAGGCCTATGGCAACTCTGAAGCAGTTACAGGAATTTTTGGCAAAGAGTGGTCATTGTGCACAGGCGACAACAATATCACAAATGCTCCACAAATGTGGCATGTATGGGAAGGTTGCATGTATGGGAAGGTCCTCAAGACAGGCCGAATTAAGTCTCACCTGAGCTTTGCCAAAACACACCTTGAAGATACTGAGGTCAAATATAAAAAGGTATTATGGTCAGATAAGACCAAAATTGAACTATTTGGCTACGATGCCAAACAGTGTATCTGGTGGAAAGCCAATACAGTTTACCATCCAAAACACCCCAAACCTACAATGAAGCATGGAGGTGGAAGCATCCTGTTGTTGGGTGTTTTTCTGCAGCAGAGACTGGGGTACTTGTCAAGATAGAAGGAAAAATGGATGGGGCAAAACAGCATTAAATTCTTGAGGAAAACCTGCTGCCCTCTGCCAGAAAGTTGTCAATGGGAAGAAGGTTCACCTTCCAACATGACAATGACCCGAAGCACACAGCAAAATTGACCACATGGTGTCTAAAGGAGAAAAAGGTGAACATCCTTGTGTGGCCTAGTCAGAGCCCAGACTTAAACCAGACTGGAAATCTGTGGAATGAAATGAAGACTGCAGTTCACAACGGTCACCGTCCAGTTTGACTGAGCTTGAGCAGTTCTATAAAGACAAGTGGGCAAATATTACAAGTCTAGATGTGCAAAGTTGGTAGAGAAGAATCCCAAAAGACTCATGGCTGTCATCAAAGCAAAAGGGGCTTCCACAAAGTACTGACACAGGGGGTGATCCTTTAACCATCTCCGAGATTCTGGGTTTATATTTTGTTATTTTTTTCCTGAACAGTTGCTATTATATCTTTCACTTGGCTGTTATAACTTGCATTGAGTAAAGACAGCTGGAGAAATATTTGTTGTGTGTGTCTTCATTTCATTCTACAAAGCAATAAATAATGTGTGAATATTTGGATTGATTCTTTCCTATACCCACTGTATCAGTGTTTTTTTAATTTATTGTCTGATTTCACAATGCATGTATTTATTTAATCTTCTCTGAAATATTACTAAATAATCTGTCAATTCACTCACCAGGCAAGCCAACATAACATTTAGCTAAACATCATAAAAGGCAGATCTCCAATTGGAAAGCAATGCCATAAACATGCAACAATTGACAGGAAGACGCTTACTGAGATAACTGAGCTATTATACGTATTGATAAGTGTAATAAGTGGCTCAAGGGTCCTGCAAAAATAATCATTACACAATTACTTTTATATAGGAAATAAAATGTTCAGCTGATGGCTCAAAACTGATAATATTTACTAAATGAGCAGAAATAGTCAAATTCTTAACAGCAGTACCATATAATCCACTGGATTATATCCACTGGAAGTGCAAGTTGGATCTACATAGCTAACGTTTTGAAGCAACGTTTATTTCTTCTCAGCAAGTCCACCTTTACATTATAGACAGTGACAATAAGAACATCACAAATATGACAAACGAGAGGAGACCATTCAGTCCATCCAGCCCGTTGCTTTATCTGATAGCTAAGCTGTTCCAATATTTCATCCAGATACTTATTGAAGGCTGTCAAGGTTTCTGCTTCAATTACATGTCTAGTTAGTTTGTTCCACAGTCTCTCAACTCTCTGCATAAAGAAGTGCTTCCTGGCTTTAGTCCTAAATGTACTTCCCCTTAATTTCCACTGGTATCCACAAGTATGTGATTCACCGTTAACCTGAAAGAATTCTGCTGGATTGACTTATCAATGCCTTTGAGAATTCTGAAGACCAGGATTAGGTCCCCACACAGTCTCCTCTGCTCGAGACTAAACAGGTCTAACTCTCTGAGTCTGTCAGAGAAGGCCAAATCCTTAAGTCCCATGATGCACCTGGTTGATCTCCTCTGCACAGCTTCAAGTGCTGCTACGTCATTCTTGTACCAGAGCTGCAAACAGCACTCCAGATGTAGTCTTATGAGTGCGTTCTATAGTCTGAGCATAGTACCCCTTGACTTGCAGTTTTTATCATATAACCTAACATTTTAATGCCCTTTGAAGATCAGGGGTTGCCAACCTTTGCAGTGTCACAACCCAATGTGTCACATGGCAGTGTGTTCCTGACCCACGTGAATTTAGCATGATTATATGAGCGAGGAGAGTGGGGTGGTCCTCCTCTGTGAATCGAGTGTGATCATCAAAGCGGGGAAGGTGTCCCACATAATCACCAGAGTGTTAGATGAATTAAGGGTGACTGTCATTGTTTTTCATCCTTGGTGAATCAAGCACAATTGTTAAGAGTGGGAATTTAGGAGGACATCCTGAATCAGCCTCGATCCATCTGCAATGCTGCCATGGTGACTTGAGCGTGATCATGATACTGTTGAGGGAGTAGGATCTGATCCGGGATTGGCCACTGCCCACCTGCAATGCTACCACGGCCCACAGGTTGGGAAACACTGGCTTACATGGTGAACATACACGCTTAAATCCTTTTCCAAGGTTGCTGCCTATAGGGCCATGTTTCCCATCTTGCATTTACAATTGACCATGTGAAGTACTTTGTACTTTTCTATATTAAACTGCATTTTCCAAATGTTTGGCCAGTTCATACACATGAAAAGATAAATGTTACCTGGTGGTGTTGCTTTTACTATTGGTGAACTGTGTTTGTGACGCCTAGCTAAGGTGGTTCAGCTTGCCTCTTAATGACATCAGTCATATTGGTAAGTTGGCATGCCATGACATTCTTGAGCCTGTCAAATCAACATCAGAACTGCAGGGAGCCACAGCTTATCCTGAAAGCACCAGATGCAAGGTAGGAACTAACCCCAAAAGGGCTAATGAGTAACATGAGCAATTCAACAGTTGGTGTGTCCCTGCAGCACTGGGTTCAAGGAAGAATCTTCTTCTGGTTGGAATTTCAGTTCATTAGAATTAATGAAGTTGTATCAGCAATTCAGCAGTGTCGAACCTGGACTAGTCCGATTTAGTGACAAGGGAACCCGAGTGAATTCCTGCAGCACTGGGCTCAAAGCAGGAGCTACCTTAGGATGGGATGCCAGTCTGTCAGAATTCATTAGAATTCATGAAATAGAATTAGTGACAATGACGCCAAATTCTCAAACCTGCTTATTGGAATTCAGGGTTGAGGTTTAGAAGAGCTGATTAACACACATGCCTTTGGGAAGACCAGGACGAAAACCCACACGAGCACAGGCAGAACATGCAGCCACGACTGGGTGTTAGATCTGAACACAGTCCATTAGTTACGTACATTTAAATTAGGAGCAAACAAGTCAACAAAATTTTGTATTTGCATATCCTAATGCACAATTTGATTTGATACTCAAAAATAACAGAACTGAACTGTGGAGTAAACAGCCGTGGCTTCTGGTTTTATGTGCCGTTTAAGTTGACCGGCTGCAGCCTTTTAACGGGATATGACTTTTAGGCGTACAGATGATATCTTCATGCTCACAATGCCAATCAGCCATTCATTCTCAAACCTGCTTAATCCAGTTTGGGTTCACACTGGCTGAAGCCTATCCCGGCACTGGGTTCAAGGCAGGAGACAGCCCTGGACAGGGAGCCAGTCCATCACACAGCCCACTAGCACACCCATAACTCAGAGATGGGCCATTTTGGAGCTGCCAATCAACCTAAACTACACATCTTGGGAATGTTAGAGGGAAAACTGGGAAGAACATGCAAACTCCATACAGATAACCTCCTGGACCCCCAGAGTCATGGTTGCTGCAGGTTGTTGAAGCAATCAAAATATCCCAGATTCCAACACAACTGGCTTTCCATGATGCTTGCCGTGGTGCTTATCTATATGCATCTAAATCATAGATTCTTAAACTGTGGTGCTTTTTTGGGTCATACAGGGTCATGATGCACCATTGTATTCAATGGGACAGGATCACGCAAATGGTTTGCAAAGTGTCTTTCGATGGTTCACCATTGGCACTTTAAGCAACTGACACTGCTCTGCTATGATGTTAGCTGCGATTTTCCAAGGGGGATCCCAACCCCATCTGAAGGTTACCATGGACTTGGTCTTAAAGACACTAAGAACAGCAAGATTGGGCTAAGAGAAAAAAAAAAGTTTAAGAAACCCTGCATTAGAGTTTTGCTTCCGGTTTGTGCAACATGGTGGTGCAGTAGTTAGCACTGCTGCATATAGCTCCAGGGTCATGGTTATGCTACTTGAGTTTATACCTTCATCTTGTAATCTCAATCCCTCTCACATCTCAAATTTGTCCACATCTGGCTGGCTAGTGAACTTGCCACTAATAACGGAATGAATTTTAAAGGCTATAAAAGAGCAATCGGGTGTAAGAGGAGGTGATGGAGGAGGAGGAGGAGCAATAATGCAGCCTCAAGCCCCGCCTCTGACTCCTCCTCTGCCAGCACAAGAGGTGCTTGTCATTTGGAAGATCGACACAGAGGAAGGTGTGCCAGTGTGTTCTTTGTAATTGTGAAATGGACTCAATGGTGGCTGATAAATGAGGTTACCTAGTAGTATCGCCACCTTTTTGATGTGTTTTCTCCAGCTTTCTTTTACAATGGGCTTTGGCAACACTGTAGTGAAATAAGCAAGTGTATAATATAAATGGTGGGGCAAATCAGCCAGATGAGGTGGATGCTTAGGATAAAGAGGTTTGGGTTGTTTCTCACACTGAGGCAGCCAGGGCTAATCCTCTCCTCTTTAATAATCAAGTAGCAGCTTTAAACAGCCTTTAGTGGGTCTTGGTCAAATGAGGGTTTGTAACACCAAAACGTATCTGTCTGCTCTAGCTGTTTGGGCTGAGCTCCTACTAAATTCAGGCTCTTGGGACCTCTGCTGACGGGGGACCTCCCAGTCAGTGGCCAAGTATTATACAAAGCGGCTAACACCACTTGGTGACTATTCACAGAAAAGTTTAATGCATGTTGGTGAAAATGATCCGATTAATTTGACTGAGTGAGCCCCATTTTGTGCAGTATGGCTGGAACTCGTCGCTGATCACTGTCATCAGTGTGCAAAGCAAAGAAAAACGACTCCTGAATGGCACGCAGGAGCGCTGCCGCTCTCAGCCTCTCCCAATCCTGGAGGCTTGTTGTTTGACCACCTGTCCGCTGTGAACGTTTTAGCTATTCAATCAAGGTCGTACAGAATAAAAAGGCAGGTGCTGGCCTGATGACGTGAGAGCACAGTGGGACGCAGCTGCAGGCTACACACGTCACCATCAATGGAGCAAAAGCATTTTAAAATAGAGATTAATAATCTCCATTCAGTTCCCAATCCATTTTTAATGATCTAACACACACACATGCATACATTTATTTAGCGCGGCTAATTTACCAACAATAGTTATTTTGTACCTCTAACTGGCTGAGTAATGTAACTTTCCACCCGGTGCTGCCACCTCCACCTCTTGACAGGCAGCAGCACACAGACGTGAATGGCCCACTTTATTTGCCACTGCCATTTGATTATGTTGTTTGAGGTGTCCATTTGCGTGGTTTAACTCTCACGTCCATGAGACATGTGGGTTTGAGTCACTGGTGACTCTAAGCTGACGACATGTAAGTGAGAGTAGAAGGGTGCATGATGACCCAGTAGTTACCTCACAGCCCAGCTGGTGTCTCTGCAATTTTTCATGTTCTCTCCATGTTTGTGTAAGATTTTTTTCCACATGCTTTAATTCCCCCCCCCCCCACCACATTCCAAAAAGGAACCTTTTTAGAGTCTAAAATAACCCTGTATAGGTGAAATTGGAGAGGTGCCCCAGTGGTTATCACACAGCTTCTGGAACACTGGTTCAATTTTGTTTATTTGGGGAATTATTATTAGTTATTTGGGGAATTAATTATTATTATTATAATACTAATATTACTGCTACTGCTAATAATAATAAATTGTATTGATATAGTACCTTTCCTATGCTCAAAGTGCTTTCATGTTCATGCACCATCTATTGGAATGTACTGTATGTTGTAATGCATGTAGTAATAAAATACATTGCATTTGTTATTCCAACAGATGGCGCATCACAAACATCTCTAGTAATAAAATGCATTACTGCTAATGTTTGTGATGTGTCTTCGGTTGGAATGACAAACACAATGCATGTTCCATGTCATTTTCTAACTCACTTAATCCAGACTAGGGTCACGGTTGGGGGTTAGGTATGAGGAGTGATGGAGCCTAACCCAGTATGAAATTTGTAAAAGCAGTGCTAATGTTTGTTATGTGCCATCTGTTGAAATTACAAAAGCAATGCATTTTATTACTACACAAGTTTATGATGCGCCACCTGTTAGAACGACAGAGACATGGCAACCAGATGGACACCCAGATACCCAGACACTTATCCTTTTATTAAGGTGGATTTTGTTTATTTTTAAAATCTATTTTTGAGTTTGTTTGGTCATCTTGAAGTATTTTATTTTATTCCTGTCCTGTTTCTTTGTTTACATGACACAGTGAGATGTGATGCTATAAATAATATTGCTGCTCTGTGGATAAAACGTCTTGAACTGCCACTTTGTTAGTTACTCACCCTCCGCCACCCTTTGAGCGTCAATTTTAACACTGTCAGTTTCAGCGCCACCTCGTCGGCCAGCCATAAATTCTTTGCCTTCCTGAGTTGTGCCGAAAGACTCTGAGGCATTGCCCGGGGTCAGTAGGTCACAACATAATTAACCATGTACAAACTGTGTTCTTATTGTGCACTCAGCTGACATCTTTATCTAATGGTAGTACAAAGTCACCCTGCGCCTTGTGGATCCAGCAACTTGGGTTCCAATTCCATGCCTCGATTTATTCCCTGAAATAATTAAATTGCTCCCTAACTCAATGATTTTGAACCCTACAACCTCAGAGATCTGCTGCTGCCTTTTGGATCCAGTATCCTGTGTTCCCAATCACGTGGCTTGTTGTCATCTGTGTGGAGTTCACCTATTCTACTCTGGGTAGTCTGGTTATTGCCCCACATTCCAAAGATGTCAATGTTATCTTGACAAGACATATCTGTGTGTGTGAGTGAGTGAGTGGGCCCTCTAATGGACTCGTGTCCTCTCAGAAGTTGTTTGCTGACTTGTGCCCACTTCTGCCAGGATAGGCTCCAGGCTCCTATGACCCTGAATTCAGCAACCTTTAGAATGCTACACTTTAGGTCCTTGCTACCCATGAATTTCATTCCCACAGATTTGCTTACCTGCCATTATAAGCTTGTAGCTCATTTCACGACTCATGTGTCTACTCGCTCCTATTAATGGTCGTGCACATAACAACAAAAACATTCTGAGAGGCCTATTGTGCAGCAGTGATGCATTAAATTGAGGAAAAACAGGGCTCTGATGCCCTTAGATGTCTGGGGCTACACGTGTGGTACACTGAATGGATCAACGTGGGTCTACCTGGAGCTGAGAGGCAAATCAGGATGGGGACGGGGGCTCACAGTTGCTCCTGACAAATGAGGAATTACCAGCCAAGTGCGGGTCATTAGGTTCCTGCCCTTTGTTGTCACTGCCTAGTGCTACTACCAATTGGATAATTTAGGAAGGTCCTGGAATCGGCTCTACTGCAGTTGCTCTTGGACCCTGATGGAGCACCAAGAAGACAAAGAAAACTTGACTATCTAGAGGAAGTAAAAGACACAAAGAGGTTTTCAAGGGAAACCCGAGGAGGCATCATTACCAAGCCACGAGGTGCAAAATCGGAGTGCTGGTGCATCCAATCCCACCCTTTTGCTCTCTGTGCCTGACCCCATGAGTACTGTCCATTCATCCCACGCGAGTTGGAATGATCACAATGCGTTCCATCCCTCCCTTAGTTTTCATTCATGGGGTATCTACCTGTCTACTTCAGAAACGCGGATTAACAACTTTGTTCTGTTCTGTTAACAAGTCTTCACATTTGGGGAATATTCCATGTGTTCTCAGTATTTTAGGCAGTTTGTTTAGATAAATGGATTCTATTTCTGCAAAGGCATTGAAGCGCAGTGATAGTGAAAGTGCTTTACCAAGTATTCCTTAGCGCAAATGCATTGTGATGAGTTTAGTTGATTTTCAGTACATGAAATTACGCACTTATGATAAAAGGTAGAAAAAAAGGTATGGTGAATATGGTCCTCTGGTACCTAACCCCATTGTTCCCTTATGATCAATACTTCTGTAGCTGCTTTTTTTGTTTCCGCTTTGTTTATCCATCAGCTGTAACACATGCATTTCAGAAGAGGTCACCTACCTGAAGCTAAGCATTTCTGGCCCAGCCAGTATTGGATGGAAGACCATCTGGGAAAAGCTTGGATTGCTGCTAGAAGAGGTGTTGGTGAGGCCTGCAGGGGGTGCTTGTGGTCTGTGTGGGGATCTCAGTACCCCAGTGCAGTGATGGGGACACTGTGCTGTAAATATAGAGCCTTCCTTTGGATAAGACATAAAACTGAGGTCCTGACTCTCTGTTGTAATTAAAGATCTGTCTACGTATCTTTAAAAAAGAAAAAAAAAAGTAGGGTATATCCCGATGTCCTGGCTAAATTGGCTATTGTGGCCTCGTCCATTCTGGCTCCCTAATCATCCCCTGTATCTAATTGGCTCTCTCTCTCAGCCCCTAAGAGCTCATGTGTGGTGAATGTAATGGCGCAATAATGGCTGCCGTCGTATCATCCATAAGGGTGCTACACATTGGTGATGGTTGAAGTAGTTAGCCTCTGTCTATGTAAAGTGCTTTGAGTAGAGAGGAATGCTCTACATAAATGCAAAGAATTATTATTATCATTAATAAATAGCCTCTGTTCCCGTTTCTTAACCCAAAACTTAACCCCATGGATAACAAGAATTCACTGTATTATGTTTATCCAGCACAGGAGGGTGAGTGAGCTGTCTGGGGTCACACAGTAGCTCAAATTTGGGAACTGAACCAGCAGCCTTACGATTTAAAGTGCAATGATGCTGCCCCTATAGCACCACCTACAGGCCCCAAGATGCAATGCAACCAATTTGTCATAACCTGCGGTGCTCGCTCGTTGTGTTAAACCGCTTAAGGGTCCTCTGCCGATTACTGTGTGGGTTGAGGTGCTGCTGATCCCCTCTCACTCATTACACAAAAGCACACCATGAACCAGGAGGGTCAACATGAGGGCTCCCAGCCTGCACTTCTCACCTTCAATTAGAGCAAATGTGCCACTCTCACTACTAAATGTGGCTCCATAGGCAGAACTGCATTGGGCTGCAGAACTGTAATCAAGTGACTGGAATGAACTCCAGCCATGCAATTAAAGTGCAGAGTCCTACTTTCTGACCAGGCCTCATTTGCAAGTTAAATCTCTAAAAACTAGTTAAGTTTTCTAATTTAATGAACCGAATAGGCTAATAGGCGGCATAGTCAATTTAGCAATTTCATGTGTCTGATGGATTTAAATATCATGCAAAAAGCAGCCAGGGGCTGCCTGTCTAAAGCACAGTTAATAGGGCATGCAATTTAATTTATGACACTACTCAAGAAATTAAGCTGCATGAGATATGCGGGTCTCCTCTGTGTCATCTAGATTTAATACATGTTATTAAAGCCCCCTCGCGCTGGAATAATCCAACTGCACTTTGCATACCTCATTTGTAGGTAGTTTAACACAAAAGAACCACCCGCTAATTAAGAACAATCCAGGATGCCAATTTTACCCACAGGTGTAAATACTGAACGGCGTCCTTCGAGCCGCAAGCTCCCTCCAAACGAGTTTTCACTGCCGCCGCCTTTTTCTTCTCTTTATTTTACAACTTCCCCGTAGCTTTAATCATAAATAGCAGAGAAAAGTGAAGCGGCATTCAATCACAGAAGGGGGGCCTGGTTAAGACTCCTGTGTGCTTAATGTCTTCAGACAGTCTTTTCGACAAGTGCTGTAATAGGTTTTACAGGAACGCGAGCAGCTGGGTGGCTCCTACCGCTGTTTTATTGGGTTATACCGGAGAAGTGACAGGGCTGCAAAGAAATCAAAGGCCTGATGGCATTTCACAGCCGTATCCCACTATTCAGCCTCCGTCTAGTGTCGACTCAGGCTGACAAATCCTGTTAGCATTGACTCCAAAGGCATTAGAGACAATTCACTGTCCTCATGCGTCTATCTGGGGTAGGGAATGCAAGAAATATCCACATGTTCATCCATCCATCTGTTCCCTTAATGCAGGACTGTAGGGAAGGTGGAGCTGGAGCCAATCCCGACAGCACTGGGCACAAGACAGGAAGCAGCTTGGTCTATTGTTGAGATGAGGGAGGATACCAAACTACTCACATAAAACTCCATGCAGACAGCTGAAGAGCATGCAAAGCCTTCAAAGGCAGTGACATGACTCGGAATGGAACCTAAGACCTCAGAGCACTGGGGAAGCAGGGCTTTATGCTCTGGCCTCCATTTACTAAACTTTTTCCAATACAGTGTCACAGGATGGTGAACCCTATGCTAGGAGCAAACTCTGAACAGAATGGCAGTATAGTGTTACGGCAGGCTTACTGCGAATCACATGGGGCCAATTTACAGTCATGTCTTTGGGAGGAGCAAAGCAATCAGGGAAAGTCCATCTACAGTATCTGTTCATCTGTCATATATGGTGTCTTTCCATATCCATCAATCTAAACCCCTACTTTATAAAATCTATCCAATTTATATTTAAGTCTCCATTTTGCATAACATAATATAAAATTCATAAATCAATTAATCCAGCCGAGGGTGCAGGGTCCAGAACCTATCCTGGCATCACTAGACACAAGGCAGGGAAGAACCCTCGAGAAGGGGATGCCAGTCCATTTCAAGGCCCCTCATTCACAAAAGGCTAATTTAGAGCTGTCAAGTAATTCACCTAATTGGCATGTCTTTAGGGATGTGGAAGGAAAGGCGCAATACAATTACGGAAACCCACTGAGGCAATGGGAGAATGTGCAGACTTGGCAAGGACTATGGAATCTTTATAATTTATAAATTATTACAGTATATACTTAAATGATGTTGTTAACAAAGAATGATTAAATCAAAAGGAAAAGGACTGAAGGTAACTAAATGGTTAATTAAACATGGCTTAAAGCTGGAGCACGTGAGGTCTGCCTCACCTTAAAGAAACCAGCAGCTTGATTTTCCAAGGTTAAAATGAGGTACATGAGTAATGAACAGCTGCCTTGAAAGCAAGGATAAACTAATAGGAAAGCCCAAAGACCCCTCCTATGAAGCGGTGCTAAGATCAATAGTACAATCCTCAAATCACCCCTATTAGTGAAGCAACATTCAGGTAAATGGGAGAGTTGAAAGGAGTCAGAAAATACTGGTTGCACTAGTTGATTGGATGAAATAATAAAGCTATGCATATTAAGAATCAGATCATGTGATGTATTAGATGAGGTAATGGTAGTAGAAAAGGATAAAAGCAAAATGACTTGTATTATTGATTGCTCACTCCAAGGACCAAGATATTTGTGCTTATCTGTGGTTCAAATAAAGATTTCTTGTGCATTCTCTTCTGGATTCTAAGAATGACTTCTTTAAAAATGGAGGAAAGTTTATCCACAACAGGACCACAACCTGGCATGTGTTTTGAACCCAGGACACTGGGACCCACAAAGCATGACTGCTAACCACTGTACTACTATTTATTATGGTCGAATAAGGTACTGCAGGTTCTCACTGGAAGACGTTGGGGCACCCAGCCCAGTCATCACTGTTTAATTCAGTCACAAAAACAAAACAAAAGGGCCTGCTATGTGCGCCACTATATTCAACAAAAAAAAAAAAGAATTGACGCAAAGAAAGCTGTCTGGCTCTAGCATCATCTTTAACTAGGTTTTTGGGAGGTCCGCTCTATGGTGCAGTCAGTACAGAACTGATTGCCGGCCTTTAAAGATGGGAGACTGGGAGGGGCGGCGTCAATTGCCCTCACTGGATGTCTTCTCAGTGCAGCAGAGGGAAGAATGAGCAGGTTAGCATAAGCGCCCCCTGCCAACCTGGGGTGGTAGTACCTGCTTCAGATGAGCTCGGAGGGTGATCCACAGATATGCACGCATGACATGATTTATGTAACGTATCTCTCTACCACATAGTGTTCTCACTATCCATCTATCTGTCTATTATATGGTGTCAAACATTTTTATCAATCTATACAGCAGATAGAAACACAAAATGCTATCCATCTCTCCCAGATGAGCTACTCAACAGTCAAAATTACTGTGTTCATCTTTTAAAGATTCTTCTACATGGCATTAACTTTCAGTTTTATATTTTATTAATGGACAACTACGGGTTAAGATGCCAAACAGATGGCTTGTTTAGTATCTCCTACTGAATCACTTAAGATGCCACTATAAAAATATGCCAACAGCCGTGTTACGCACCCGAGATTTGAAACTCCCTTTGGATAAAAGCTGAACTAAACACACAAATGGAGACTTGAATAGTGTACAGCCAGCATCTGTGGGTCCTGAAAATAACTTTTACTCAATATCACTGCAAACCTGGTCTTGCCTATTTTAGGCCCATTCTTTCTTAAACTTGGTGTCTGGCTGCCCTCCATCACTGAATGACACCCAGTCTTTAAACCTCACCCAATACTTTTTCCAGATAGCCACCTCCTGCCTTTTTCATCTCCTCTTCTCTGCTTACTTCATCTTCCACACCTCTCTCACCTCTCTGTATCTCCACTCCAGGACACACCCGATCAATACCCTGGGTTTTCAGATTTTCCCGTTTTTTTAGCACACAATTACCTTGCACTTTTATGCCTTTCCTACATACACTGATCAGCTTTGTCAATTGAAAAGTCAATGCACATATGTTTCATTTTATTTCACCTAGTCATTTCTGACGGTTATGTGATAGTGTGTGTTGCAGGGCTGGGCAGACATCCCGGTCAGGATAAACCCCCGTATCCTCACCTCTTTGGGAGGCCAGTGCAGTGGATGGACAGGTGGAGACTGCCTCTCAAGAGTCTGCCACTATGTCGATTCATGTACCTGTGAGGCAGGCCTGCTGGGCTTCATGGATGACAACAGGGTGAGCTGCAATGGAGGGCTATCCCTACTTTTAGGGTCTTCTGCCTATACCAGGAGCGCTTTCTTCTTGATGCTGGAATTACTCCCAGGTCTAGAATTGAAGGGGCCACCTCTGTGCACTCAGTGGTCAGAGTCGGGAGAGGAGTCAGACTAAGCTCACCTGGGAAGAATAGATGGAAAGAAACTTGTGTTTCAGTAGTGGACTGTGGAAAAAAAAGAGGCCTGTGCAAGGAATTTGTAAAATAAAACTAATAAAATAAATAAAACCGGACACAGTATATAAATTATACAATACACGTGCGTTTATATATATATTTATGCTATGGAGTTAACAAAAAAAGATTGGGAAAGATATCTGAGAAAGTAAAGGAAAGTAGGTTGAAGTGGTGTATGGGCACGTGATGAGGACAGACAATGAATATGTGGGCAAAAGAGTGATGGGAATTGAAGTACAGGGGAAGAAAAAATGAGGGAGGCCAAAGTGGAGGAGGATGGATAAAGGAAAAGAAGATCTGAAGGTAAAGGGCTTGAGTGAGAAGGAGGTGCAGGACCGAACTGTTTGGAGAAAACTGATCAGGCACATCAACCGCTCATAGAAGTGGGAAAAGAGATATATATATACACACACACAGTATATATAAAAGCCAAATACCACTGACTCACTCATCACGAAAATCTAACGAACCCTGAGGAAATTTGGAATGTAGTTTACCCTTGGCCCAGAGGTGCTCGCTGAGAAACAGTTATATAAATTTCGTAGTCCAAGTGCAAAATTTCTTATAGTTTTTTAGACCTGTTTGTATGTTTGTCCACTTTTCACGAGAGAACTACTTAACGAATTTAGATCTGGTTTTTTTTCTATAATTTGCTTGAACATTCCATTGATTTTGTGACTTGCAGTACCGATTTATTAGCGCAAATCCAAAAGAGACTCATCAGGCTGAAGGGAGGGGGGGGCAGGTCCTTCCTCACTCAGACGTCTGCCTCGGGGCATAACCTTAACTCTGCTTAGTTAGCGAACGAGAGAACTACTTAACGGATTTAAATCTTTTTTTTTCTCTATAATTTGCTTGAACATTCCAGTTGATTTTGCGACTTCTCTCATTGCACTAAGAATCATAGTTCACTTGCAGGAGCGATATATTCACGTTAGTCCAAGACAGAGGCTGCAGGCCAAGGGGAGGGGGAAGAGTGACATCAGGAGTAGAGAGCTGGGTGGGGCCCGCCTCACTGTCCTGTTTCACTAATATGTGGGCGAAGATGTGGTGGATGGTTAGTGTATATATATATATATATATATATATATATATATATATATATATACACACACACACTGTGGATTCAGAAAGTATTCAGACTGTAACCTTTTTCACACTTTACTGTGTTGTAGATTTGATCTACACTCAATAATCCATAATGACAAAGTGAGAACACATTTTTAGAAATGTTTGCATATTTATTAAAAACAAAAATTAAAATCACTCATTCATATAAACATTCAGTACCTTAACTCAGTACTTTGTAGAAGCCCTTTTAGAAACAATTACAGCTTTCAGTCTTCTTGGGTAAGTCTTTTTAAGCTTTCACACCTGGATTTGGGCAGTTTCTCTCACTCTTCTTGGCAAATCCTATCAAACTACATTAGACTGGAAGAGAACAGTCTGTTAACTGCCATCTTCTTGTCCCTCCACAGATGTCCAATGGGGTTAGTCTGGGCTTTGGCTGAGTCACTCAAGGACAGTCAAGAGACTTGTTACAAAGCCACATCAGCATTCTCTTGGCTTATATGCCTTAGGTTATTGTCTTGCCGAAAGGTGAACTATTGCTCCAGTCTGAAGTTGTTGGCACTCTGGAGATGGAAATTTTCTTCAAGGTCCTCTCTGTATTTGGTTGTATTTATCCTTCCTTAAGGCCACTGTGCTCCTGGAAACACTCAAAGCTTCAGAAATGTTTTTATCCCCTTGGGCTGATCTATGCCTCATCAGAAGTTGATCGGAGAGGTCTACAGAAAGTTCCTTCGAAGTCGCAGCTTAGTTTTTGTCTTGATATGCAGCATGAATTGTGGGACCTTCTATACAAGGGTACATGTGTGCCTTTCTAAACGATGTTCAACCAATTCAGTTGGTCAAAGGTAGACTCCAGTTAGGTTCTAGACACATCTCAAGGATAGAAAACAGGAGGCATCTGACCACAGTTTGGATTACCACAGCAAAGGGTCTGAATACATATATCAATGAAAGAGTTCAGTTACTGCTAACATTTTTAAAAAAATGTTTTCACTTTCCCATTATGGGATATAAGTGTAGACTGAAATGTATCCATTACAAATTAAATGTATACAGAAAATGAAGGGGTTAAAATACTTATTGAATCCACTGAGTGTGTGTATGTATATACTTCTTATATATAAACGTCTACACATGAAAGTGTGTCTATCTGTCTGTCCGGCCCGGAATTGAGAGATGGAGTCGGGGTAAGGGCTCCACCTGTGAGGAAACAGAAACACGCTTAGCTACTAAAAACACAAGCGAGACCAGCATATTGGCAAAACGAAACCTCAGAAGAAAGACAAAGTCGCTTTCCTTCTGTTGCTAATACACAAGTGAGGTGAACACGTCGGCAAAATGCAACCTCCTAGGAGAGAGACACCCAAAGTAGTTCCTTTTAATCACCTGACATCTCTACATTTCAATTTATATATAAACTGCTGAACAGCCTGAAAAGAAACTGCTGATTGAAAGAAATGATTATGCAGCTTGCATTGACTGCACTTTAGCAGGTCACCAGATGTCCATCTTGTTCGAGATTTGTATTATGGGTGGGTCTGCATCTCTATGGCTGATAATAGCTGCAGCCCACAGTGACGTGTGTTGTGCTAGATACAATGAAGTCATGAGAAAGCATATCTCTGGACACTGAAACACAGAGGCATATCTCAAAGCCGTGAGAAATCATGTTCCAGGAGCCTGTATTTCCTTTGGTCGGCGGCCAATTCACCTCAGAAGGAGCAACGCCTCCTTCCTTCCATTCTGTGGAAAAGGCACTGCTGCAAGTACACCGCCTGGATCCAAAGCCAATCAAGATTTCGTAGGCCATCTGCATAGATACAGCTGCTGCCACATTTCTAATTACGAGTTCCCAGGGCGCGCTGAGCGAATGAGGGAGAGACAGAAGACAAAGGAGACGTCCTCCAGACTCAGCATTCCCCAGACCCACTAATTCAGATTGAGCAATTCATTTCTGAGGAAGCATGTCCATGGACTCACATCTTGACACACAGATACACACAAGCACATCTGTCTAGAAGTGGTCAGACTGTGTTCAGGGGACGCCAAAAATGTGTAAATCTTTTGAAATTATGCCCTGTCAGTAACCCTACCCTGTGTGCATAGCAAGAACATGCAGGGGAATTAAAAATGAGGGAAAGCTTCATCTGCAAAGCGCTCAACCCACCCTCATCATTGACTTTCATTTCCGTCTTTCTTTAGAAGCATCTGAACAGACCAGGCCTTCCTTCCTCTTTTTCCAAAGCTCCATCTTCAGCAATTCACTGAAGCTCCCATGTCACTCAATAGATGTAAACCCTCCAGTCCGTCCAGAGTCTTCTCCCAGTGAGCTGTGCCACGTGCACAAGGACATCCAAACCACCTCAGATTGTTTCCAGAGAAGAAACAGCTCACTATAATGGCTAAGCTCCTCTTCCTGATAAATCCTATTCAGGGTCACTGAGTGTGACAGTTAATCCTGATAGCACTGGGTGCAAGGCATGAAACAGGCTCGAACAAGACTCTGGTCCTCCACTGATTCCACTCACGCAGACATCCAGATTAAGACATGGCCAGTTTGGAATAAAGACAGGTTTATTAAGTACATTTACGACATGTACAGCACACAATGGGTGGTGATTTTAAAATAAAGGGAACATTTTGTACAAGAGTGCAATAAAGGGCAGGCATCACCAATTGGGGATATGAAAACCAGCAGAATGGCCTGTAGTTTCCCTATGTTTGAGGAGTCAAAGAAGTGTCCACAGTTTCAATCTCAGCTGCCAAAATGGTGACCTCCCATTCAGAGGTAAAGGTGGCCACTGGAGCTGAATATACAGGATCCAACAACATCCGAGACACTACGCTGAGAGGTGACGAGACCACTGTGCTCTACAGTGTCGAAACATTAATCAGAACATTCATCTGAACGGGTATATCAGATGAAAAAGACCACATGTGTGCCTGAGGCTACTGGCCTTGCAAAAAAAAGTCAATTATGTAAAGGCCACTTGTGGAAACCAGAAGAGAAAATAGTTAGTTGTGGGCACATAAAGGTGTTCAGAACCTGTCTGATGCCTGTAGCATCTCAAAGTCAGGAACAATGAGCAATTTATAACATGGCATAACTCCCTTAAAACAATGCAGGGCAATAGGAAGGGGATGGCAGTCATAGTCTATCCTAGCTGCACTAACACCAAGGCAGAACAACAGCCGTGGTTAGGAAGAACGAGGTGCCCACTCACACAAACATCCACACTCATGCAAGGTCAATTTGGAATTGTCATGCACGTCTTTGGGGAGCACCAAGAGGAAAAAAAAAAAACATGCACACATTATATTTGTAATTGATTTAATTCACTTTGCAGAAATGTGATATCACTTTGATATTATAGAGCCTTTTTCTGTTGATTGGTGCTAAAAAAGCCTAATTAAGTTGTAGAACAATAAAATGGGAAACTGTCCAAGGAGGTGAACACTTTTTATAGGCCCTGTATCCATACTATTCCATTTTGAGTGTGACACGGTTTTCTAGAGTCCTGTGCCTTCCTCTAGATTCACTCCCATCTCAGAGTTCTGCAACTCTAAATCAATCTGCTGTGAGTCAGCACTTTCAGTAACAGACCGGGGACCCTCAGTGCCATCCTTACACCTGGTGGTGCCTGATGTGCTTCTGAGACTGGATTAAGTGGACCTGACAGATGGCTATTCTATTTAATTCATTTTTTTAGGTCTAATTTATTAACTGCAGCTCAATTCCCAAACATGCACTGCATGTTTATGTTTGCCATTGTTTCTTTTGTGTGGCACTCGGGTGGGAGTGCGCTACATAATAATATGCCAGAATGCATAAATGGTATTGGTAGCTCATATTGCTTTAACACTCCACTTATACCCAGTTAACATTCCCAACACCAAGGTGCTAGGGATGCTTTTAAGTAAAATCTAGCACCATTGACCATTTTGCAGATATTCTTTGGGAAACCAGGCCATTAGGCTCAGAATTGGGGGTGTCCCACAATACTGGACCATTTGGTCAGTTTGTCTATAGATGCTTTCCCACCAAAGGAACCTTTGTCAGGAAAGATGGACTTTTAGAAACTCAGGAACTTTTGTAGCATTCCCACCACAGAAACTCCGATCAATTGTAGTATCTGGTACTTTTTTTAAGCTCCTGCACCAGGGTGTGTACTTTTCTTCAGCTATGAACTATCATGGGTGGGGCTCAGGCAATGAATCATGCTGATTGGTTGAGCACAAGCATTGGCACCATCTTACAAATCTGTTAGAGTTTGAACTTTAGAGAGTACTTGGTGAAAATGTCATGCCACACTTCACACAGTATCGCTATTCACCATTCTCCTATCCTTAACTGTAACCCTGGTGTGCCGCACCATGCACCGTGTTGAAGCAATACCCCTCCACCCCATTAAGATGCGATCACTACGAAGCAATAAGGGAGGGGGGTGCCCCATGAATTCCCGAATGTGCCTCACTTTACATCGCATCACTCTTCATAGCCACCTCTTTGGTATGCCGCAATACAGTATATATTGCATCGATGCAATAAGGTTGGGGGAGTCCCCCATGATTTATCCCAAGCGCACCACACTTTTTGCTGCATCACTCTTCTTTGCATGTCACATACTTTGTATAAAGATTATAGTTCTTGTTACGGTCAGGGATCACAAGTGGCCCAGGACCTACATTGTACGGGTTCCTGAAAACAAAGCTCCTGTGGTGGGAAAACAAATTATAATGACTCATGGGCCCCCTTTACACCTGGCATTATCATGTGTTTTGCATCTGGATTAAATCCCAATACTGTATAATTTAGCCAGATTTGATTTACACCTGGAATCACCACAGTCCACATTGTGTTCGCATGAAGATGTAATGTCACCTTTGAAGTGAAACCAGTTTCTGCTCACGTGGTTGCTATATGCAGATGAATAACAAACTTGGATTTACAATACTGTTATAAGCGGTCACTCTCTATGTTTGGTCAACTCAGAATGCGGTCTGAAGGATCCCATCACAATTTGATAACAACATCTGGTGCTACATGATCACTGAAAATTTACATTTTGGTATGAGGTGCAAATCCAGACGTGCAAACCATCCTTCCACATATTCTGACAGCACTCAGTGCCAACTCTGGATGGGGCATCAGTCCAACACAGGGTACACTCACTCACGTATGGTCAGTTTAAAGTCACCAGTTCAAGTGGCCTGTATGAGGAAGCCTAAACACGCAAACTTCCTACAGAGGCTGATCCAACCCTGTGTTTGCAGTTTTGGAATTCAAAAATTTGACAGGCAACATTATTTAAAAAAATGCTTGCACCAGGCATCAATGAGAAGATATAATGGCTCAGTGCTTACATTTTACTTATTTGGCAGACGCCTTTATCCAAGGGAACCTACAACATTTATAATACAATCGGTCACATTTCTTTTGGTTTTCCAATTGAAGCACAGGCACGTCAAGTGACTCATGGTCACAACGAGTCATTAGTGGGATTTGAACCCACAACCTCAGGGTATTAAGTCCAAAGCCTTAACCACTATGCAATGCTGCCCATGCTGCTGTCTCACAGTTATGGAGACCAGGGTTCAACTCCTCACCTAAAAAGTCTATGAGGGTTAAACATATTGTCAAGCCATTCTTGATGCAGTATTTGGCAAGGTGGTAATTTGTATTTAATTTTGTATGCGTGTTGATCATACAGTTTTGTAATTGTGTTGGCTCTGTTGAGCACCTTGCAACAGTTCGAGCTGGCAATGGTGC
>JANRMT010062814.1:31025473-31038587 GCA_026402145.1 Polypterus bichir lapradei | reverse complement strand
ATATATATATATATATTACTGCCTTTTATATTTATGCATCAAATACAGTGCTTTTCAAAAATATCTAATAGAGCGCCTGTCAAATACAGTATATTTAATATTTTACCTAGCTAATAGCACACCCTTCACATCAATCTGCGTAGCTACCTAGTAAAGTGCCTTTCAAAAATGTTTGTCTATTTTACTGTTTATTACTGCCTTCCTAGCTGTCTCTCTGTATCTCTTTGCCTACTGGTCTATCTGTATCATTATATAGTGCCTATTATATATATAAGTCTAGTCTTATATAGTGCCATTCATGTCTGTATGTCTATCTATCTAATAGAGGGTCTTTAAAATCTATTCAATATTGTGCCTTTTACCTAACTAGCATTTTTTTCTTGTCTATCTGTCTAGCTATTGTATATAATGCCTTTCAAACTGATCTGTCAATTTTACTGTTTTTTTTCTCCCTGTGTGTCTTTGACTGTTGGTCCATCTGTTTGTATTTGTTACAGTAAGCCACCACAGTGATCTCTCTGTCTACCCCACCTGATGTCTGTGCTTCACGGGTCCTTCTTCATCCCTGTAAGTTACTATCCATTACTTACTTGCTCTCCCTCCCTCTTAGTATCTGTACTGTATGTTTGTTTGTCTGTCTGTCTGTCTCTCTCCTTCTCTGCCTTTTTAGGTCAACCTGTGCTCTCTCTTTCTCTCTCTCTCTCTCCAGCTCCCTGATCTTTTATATATACTGATCTATCTGTATGGCTGTCTACATCTCTTTGTCTTTCTCACTCTCTGTCTGTCTACCTGTTCGCATTGATCCTTTCTCTCTCTGTTTATGCCTCTGTCTTTGTTTGTCCCTCTGTTTGTCAGTCTCATTGCCTGTCTTTCCAACTCTATCTGTTTATATCGTTAGGACAAACACGCATATACATCTTACCGCTGACAGCCTATAAAAACCAAGAACCTGCACACACTGTCTTAAGTGCTTCATCTAAAAAGCAGGTTGCCTTTTTGGGGCAGTCCCGCAATGTGGCGCAGTCTAAATAAGATACAATGTCATTCCTTCGTGAGCTGTATCCTGTCCTCAGAGCGGCAAGAGGAGAACAATGCATTCCACTTTCAACTCGCTTTTCTTTTAAAGCCTTATCAGATTACTGTTGCTAATCAAGGATCCTGTTACTATTTGCTGCATGGTTATTGATTTCTGTGGGTACCATTAAAGGATATCCTGACCTGTATCACAAATAACCTAGAGCGGAATTAAATTATGCTGCAGAAAAGGAAAAAAAAAATGACAATGCATTTCTTAAATGGCTGTGCCGCTAACCACTAGAGAACAATAATGCAGCGTCGTGCATCTAAATCCCTGACTTGGGTCTTCATTTTGGAAGCCTTTAAAGTCATTTTCATGGCTAGGCAATTTAATTCATGAGCTAATTTCACTAAATTACCATGCTTGTGATTTTAATGTTTATTAAAGTCAAATTGTAAACACCTACTAAAGCAAACTTATGTGAAAAATTTATGATTGAGCCTGGAATATCCAGATGTCTTTTTGGAGGGGGGTAGCAAATCATTTCCTAGAGGAATTTTAGTCTTCCACAACAGTAACATGTTTTTCCTTATTATTTTTTGTTTGTGTGCAGGATCATAGTAGTTATGTTATTACCTCCTTTCCTATACCATAGACCACTTAAACAGACATTATTTTAGAATAGCTATGTCATGTCAACTACTTGCTCAATATGCAGAGCCGGATACAGCATACCTATAACTAGGGGTGAGACTAAATACATATACACAGTATATAAGAATCAGGATTATTTATATTTTTTATATATACATATTGTGTCCTGTACTGGGCATAACACAGCCCCAAACCTCAGACAGAAATATACAACAGTCCCGGGGTAATACAACCATTTTTTATTTGATAAAATATCTTCAGCCAGGCTTTCTCCACAATACACAACACAATCTCTTTTCTTGTTTTGTTTTTCTCCTTCACTTGTCCCCAAAGAGCTTTAAAAACCCAGAGTCCCTGAGTGAAGTGAGGTGACTCCCTCTTTGCTAGACATGGGAGTACTTCCAGTGCCATAACACTTCACAGAGGAAGAACTTTCAGATCAGGTGGAAGCCCCATAAATAGCACCTGCTGTTTGCAGCTCCCACTGGAGGCACCCATGGCACCCTCTGGAGTGGCCCTAGATCGTGGATGGGTGATCAAATAAAGGGATGCTGCTACCTAGCTCACTGGGGGTGGACACAGCCGTGTTAGGTGGTCTCCTCCTGTCCTTCCATTGCTCCCTCACTGTTCTATGATCTGGCACTCACAGCCTGTGTGGAGTCCCCTATTGATTTTCTTCAGTCCTACCAGCGCTTACATGGTAAAAGGGTGGAGTGGTGGCTCTCAGGTAGGGATCTGCACTGGTAATCAGAAGGCTGCTGGTTCAAATCCTGTAAATGCCCGAAAGTGACTCTACTCTGTTGGGCCCCTGAGCAAGGCCCTTAACCTGCAATTGCTTCGTCCTGGCTATGACATTAATCTGCATCCAGCCACGCAAGTAGGCCCTCCAACCTGCAGGGAAAAACCTGGATTAGCAATTCAGCCACTATAAAAAACTTCACACTGTTCTATTCCATCTGACCTAGTGTGGTGCTGAGGTGTCACCCGTTGCATGGCTGCACTTGGGTACTAATCTGGATCCTGAGTTGGTTTGTGCTGTGGTGGGTGCGGCAATGCTCTGTATCAGCACGTGCTCCTAACCTCTCTCTCTACCAGCGCCATCTTACATGGTAAGGTTATTAAGTATGTATGTATGTAGGGTCGTCCAGATCTAATTATGCAATTTTCATTACACTATAACTTATTAAGTTTATTACATAGAAAATCACCCGAAAAATCCCGGACCATCGAGAAGTGTGCGAACTGACAACATGAAGAATCATCTTTGTGCTGAACTGGAATCGTCCCCGCATAAATCAAAGTCATCCAGACGATCTGGATCTGCATAATTAGATCTGGACCACCCTGTATGTATGTAGCAGATGTCTTTATCTGAAATCAGTAATAAAGCAAATCAATGCTTCCATAAATCGGCAGAATATAAGTGTGCCATATGATGGACTACCATGTTGTCCAAGATGCCATGGACCTGATGCTTTATGACTCTGGTTCCCCATAATGCTGGAACTAAAAATACATGCACCAGAATAAAGTCATTGTATACAGCATGTAGGTGAAAATGAAGGTCAGGATATACTTTAGATCAAAACAAAGCTCATGAATAATGATATTTGTTGAGAAACAGTCAATCATTTATAATTCAGGTATGACACACCGTTGCAACTTCGGTATTCATGTAGGGAATACAATAACACCACTTGTTCTGTAATCTCGGGGCTCACTAATGTGGTTAATTATTAAACAACGACAAAAATCATTCTGCATGCCAGTCAGCTCCTATTTTCTGCACTTGACGTTCAGTTCATTGCTTTATACACAGACACATTCTCGATTGCCTGGCTGCTTCTCTGGCATTTGTCTTTTAATCCACCTTTTCTTATTGGGTGACCTCAAGCTATTATTCTAGACTGCTTGGTTTGAGATGGGGCAGCCTTTGAAAGGCACTTTATAAAGTAAAAAATGACAATTGTGTGAGGAAAACGTCAACAGACTCTCTAATGAGTAGGTCTACAAATTTTTTGGAATAAGACATAAATATCAGGAGACATGGTCAAAGAAAACAAATGAAGTACAACAAGAAAATGCACAGTTTATGTTTTTATTGCAGATATAGAAAGCTAAAAACGGCAACTTTTGAAAATAAAAGCAACAATCGGTACAAATGGAATGTAATTTCACAATATATAAAATGACGAGAAGTAATGAAGCATTATGTTTTTTTTAAACAACGCAATTCTGTATTTCTTTTCAGACAAGACACTAATATACACACACAGACACAATTTTATATAGTAAATATACAATGTGCGTGCATATGTGTATATACATACTGTATATATTCAAACGTGAATACATATATACAGTCATATGAAAAAGTTTGGGAGCCCCTCTTAATTCTTTGGATTTTTGTTTATCATTGGCCGAGCTTTCAAAGTAGCAAGTTCCTTTTAATATGACATGCTTTATGGAAACAGTGACATTAAGTTTATTGGATTAACAGAAAACATACAATATGCATCATAACAAAATTAGACAGGTGCATAAATTTGGGCACCCCAACAGAGATATTACATCAATACTTAGTTGAGGCTCCTTTTGCAAATAGATGCCTCCTATAGCCTCTGATGAGTGTCTGGATTCTGGATGGAGGTATTTTTGACTATTCTTCCATACAAAATCTCTCCAGTTCTGTTAAATGTGATGGCTTCCGAGCATGGACAGCCTGCTTCAAATCATCCCATAGATTTTCGATGATATTCAAGTTAGGGGACTGTGACGGCCATTCTAGAACATTGTACTTCTCCCTCTGCATGAATGCCTTTGTAGATTGTGCTGTGTTTTGGGTCATTGTCTTATTGGAATATCCAACCCCTGCATAACTTCAACTTTGTGACTGATGCTTGAACATTATCGTGAAGAATTTGGTGATATTGAGTTGAATTCATCTGACCCTCGACTTTAACAAGCGCCCCAGTCCCTAAACTAGCCACACAGCCCCACAGCATGATGGAACCTCCACCAAATTTGACAGTACGTAGCAGGTGTTTTTCTTGGAATGTGGTGTTCTTCTTCCGCCATGCAAAACGCTTTTTATGACCAAATAACTCAATTTTTGTCTCATCAGTCCAAAGCACTTTGTTCCAAAATGAATCTGGCTTGTCTAAATGAGCATTTGCATACAACAAGCGACTTTGTTTTGTGGTGTGAGTGCAGAAAGGGCCTCAACCTGACATACACATTTTCTTTGTGCAAGTTGAGCTGAATTGTAGAATGATGTACAAGCACACCATCAGCAGCAAGATGTTCTTGCAGGTCTTTGGAGGTGATCTGTGGGTTGTCTGTAACCATTCTCACAACCCTGCACATATGCCGCTCCTGTATTTTTCTTGGCCTGCCAGACCTGCTGGGTTTAACAGCAACTGTGCCTGTGGCTTTCCATTTCCTGATTTCATTCTTTACAGTTGAAACTGACCGTTTAAACATCTGAGATAGCTTTTTGTAGCCTTCCCCTAAACCATGAGACTGAACAATCTATGTTTTCAGATCTTTTGAGAGTTGCTTTGAGGATCCCATGCTGTCACTCGTCAGAGGAGAGTCAAAGGGAAGCACAACTTGCAATTAACCACCTTAAATACATTTTCTCATGATTGGACACACCAGTCTATGAAGTTCAAGGCTTAACAAGCTAATCCAACCAATTTGGTTTTGCAAGTAATTAGGATTGAGCAGTTACATGCATTCAAATCAGCAAAATTACAAGGGGACCCACATTTTTGCACAGCTAGTTTTTCACATTTGATTTAATTTCATACAACTAAATACTGCTTTACTAAAAATCTTTGTTCGGAAAACACCCCAGTACTCAGATGTTCCTAGGAAATGAAAGACATACCACTGTTATTTTTTTTTGTTGAAAGTAAATTATTATGCAGGCTGAGAGGGGTTCCCAAACTTTTTCATATGACTGTATATATACACACACACACAAATATACACATATATATATATATATATCTATTATAAAAAAAAATCATGGAAAGGAAAAGCAGGGCGACGAGACGTGATCTTCTCAGAAGTTCTCAGAAGACACTTAAAAGACCTGCGAGACGCAAACAATATCAGATAACATTCAGTCGTGTAAAGGCACGGAGCACACACAGATCCTGTGCTCTCAGCACAAATAAAGCGTATAAGGACAATATGTTGTAGATGAAACGTCAACGACTAAGCAAAGAAGAAAGAGCAGCGCGGAGAAAAGGGACCCAAAAGCATTGGAGAGAAAAAAAGGCCGATAAGAGAATATGAAAGCAGTGGAATTTGAAAGGCTCAAACAAACGATGGTGCAATACACATTCAAAGAAAGGTACAGAATATGAAAGAAGTAAAATTGTATTGTAGCATCCCAGCCAGGTTGAAGCCTTTTTTGTTTTAAGTGACTGTTAGGTCCGATTGAAGGAGGGCGGAGTACAGCACAGGAGAATGATAGCTGGGTATTGATTGATGCGGTGTTTAAGACACGGGGGATGAGGGGTTGGAGAGGGTGCTAGAAAGTTGTGTTTGGGGTTACGAAGTCGGCGATTCTTCAAGTAAAACTTTTGTGACACTTTATTACGTCAGTCACTACAGTATCAAAAAAAAGATAGTAAAGATCGCATTAGTGCAAACAAAAGGAAAATAATCATCAGGACCAGGTGTAATTGAAAAAACAGCAGGACAAAGCGAGGTCAGAAATGAAAGGCAAAGAGCAGAAAACAAAGTCTTTTCGCCTTAGTATCATTCAATGCACAAAACGTAGATTTACACAATAATGGACCATACGCTATGAGAATCTGTGGTCCCGCACCAGTTAAAGCAACGACAAGTTGAATTTCAAAGAATACACAATTCAGTCAGATGTATATTTATGATCACGGAGAAGCAATGCAAATTTTAACAGTCAACAAGAAAGGTAATGTATATATTCCGTGAATAACATTAGACATCAAAGGAGATCTTGATATGCCATTCGTATTAAAATGTTTACAGTTTTCTGTGAGAATAGCTTTTACTGTGACAATCAATAAATCACAGGGACAAACATTAGAAAAAGTCGGATTATTTATTAGAGAAATAGAAACAATGTTCACTCATGGGCAGTTATACATTGTGTTGTCACAATGTGTCTCAAAAAACGGAATCAAAATTCAATGCGATCTTGAAGAAAAGGTAATTCCAAATATTGTTTTTAATGAAGCTTTAAAGTAAAAGTGCAAATAATGAAATTGAAACAATTCCAAAGAAAAAACAAAGCTTTTAAAATTGTATATCCAATTAACCAAACACAGGGGTTGGTGAGCGAAGCGAGCAGGGGGCAGAGCCCCCTAGTATATATATATGTGGCATGGTCCGGGGAGTAACCATGGGCAACTCAATACTGCCCCTGGGACGCTTGGTGGCAGCCTCCCTGGCCGACGGTGATTCCCCAACCTACCACAGACAGGGCTCAATGGGAGATGGAGTCCTCCACAGCCTGGTTGGGAGCTGGGGTGGCCGCTAGGGGGTGCTTCCACGGATTCTACACTTCCAGGTGGGCTATAAAAGGGACCAGCCACCACCACTCAATAGCCAGAGTCTGGAGGAGAGGACGAAGCTTCAAGGGAGGAGTGGTGGTGCTAGAAGGACGTGTTTTGTGTTACTGGTGCTTACTAGTGCTTGATTTGGGGCTGTGTATTGCCTGTGGGTCACGGGGAAGACGTTTGTCCACAGGGGAACAAAAATAAAACAGTTTTGTGTCATTTTATATGTGCCTCCATGTCAGTCTGTGTTGGGTTGGCGGCAATATAGTGCCTATGTTACAATACTGTATATATATATACATAAACATATATATATACATATATATTGTGATAGACGGCCAGCAGTTCAATCTGGTTGGGACGTCCCAGAACTAAAAGAGTGGAGAAGGGCAGCATTTCCAGGACACTGCCTCTCCCTGGACGCTAGGCGGCAGCTCCCCTGGATGGTAACTGTACCCCGGATTCCCTCAGGGCATCATGGGACATGGAGTCCATTTTCTCAGCTCTGTTGGGTGCCGTGGGTGCCACCAGGGGGAGCTCATAAAGGACCTGGGGATTCCTACTTTTCTTATAACCCAGAAGTACTTCGGAGTCACGAGGACGGAAGCCCATAGTACTTCCGGGCTACCTGAAGACGGATAATGTGGCATTTGACCCGAAAGAAGAGAAGGAACACTTCTGGGTCAAGGACTATTTAAAGGACTGATGCAGACCCAGCAAGCTGAGGAGGAGTTGGGAGGTTGGGTGACGAAGCTGCTGGGAGTGGAGGATTGTTGAATGGTGATTATTCATTATTGATTTATTGTTAATTGTGGTGCGTGTGTGGTGCTTTAAGAAAATATTAAATATTATACTTGGTGCTTTTTACAAGTATGTCTTGGACGTCTGTCTGGTGGGTTTCACGGAGCAACAACACCTCTAGCATCCACAATATACACAGGACATAATGGGAATTGGAGTTCTTTTGCTCAGCCCTGCTGAGTTTCGTGGTTGCCACCAGGGGGTGCTGCGGGGTCAGGGGAACCCTAGTTTGTTGGGCTTTCACCACACTGAGAAGTGCTTCAAAACCATGGCTTTGGAACACCGGAAGTGCCTCCGTGTGTGACATAAAAGGAGCTGACTGGTACAACTCTGGGAGCCAGAAACGGAAGGAACACGAAGCTTGCTGGGAGGAGCAGAGAAGGTAGTGACAGATAAAGAGAGAGAAGACAATTACAGAGCATTATTACGTGCTTGCTATTTACTTGTACTTATGGCTGGAGTGTGAGAAAAGCTACTGGGAAGTGTCTAACACCAAATAAAATCCTCTTTTTTACTGCACTTGTGTCTAAGCCTGTGTTGTGTTGGGTGTTTGGGGAGCTGAAGCACCCTTGGTGGTCACAATATATTATAGTGTATGTGTGAGAAAGAATATCGTGAAAAAGGCTATTTTTTTCATAATTTATTTTAAAAAGGTAAACTTTCCTATATGCTATATTCATACATGTAAAGTGAAATATTTCAAATTTTTGTTTTTCATGTTATTTCATAGTACTAGGGTGTTGTACCGTGTTAGCCATTACGAATGTAGAGAAGAGCCAAGCAAAATGACACCTTTTATTGGCTAACTAAAAAGATTACAATATGCAAGCTTTCGAGGCAACTCAGGCCCCTTCTTCAGGCAAGATGTTAGTTCATGAAAATCAAAAATCCAGTATTTCAAACTATTAGAATATCTCATTTCAAGTTTGAGCAAATTAGTATTCAAATTGTTTAAATACCAAGTATCTCTTGGTCTATGTCAATTCATGCAACCACAATCATGAAGAAGATGGATGGCTTGACAGCTGTCCAGAAGACGAACCTTTTCACCTTCCACAAGGAGGATAAGCCACAGAAGGTCATTGCTGAAAAGGCTGGCTGTCTGCATAGTACTGCATCACAGCATATCAATGGAAAGTCGACTGGAAGGAAAAAGTGTGGTTGGAAAAGGTGCATAAGCAACAGGGATGAGTGCAGCCTTGAGAGGATTGTCAAGAAAAGTCAATTCAAGAGGTTCACAAGGAGTGGACAGAGGCTGTTATCAGTGCATCATGATCCATCACGCACAGACACCTTCAGGAAAGGGGCTACAACTGTCGCATTCCTAACATCAAGCCGCTCCTGAAACAGAGACAACATCAGAAGCGCTTTACCCGGGCCAAGGTTAAAAAAAAGAGAATCTATGAGATATTATCAAGAGGAAAATGAGACACACCCAACCAAAAAAAACAGACAAGCTGAAGGCCACTATCAAAGCTACCTGGGCTTCAATAACACCTCAGAAGTGCCACAAGCTGATCGCCACCATGCTATACCGCATTAATGTGGTAATTCATGGTAAAGAAGACACAAAGCATTGATTGTATAAATTAATATACTTTTCAAAAGTTTAACATTTCTGAATCCTTTTTCGATTGATCATAGGTAATATTCTAATAATCTGAGATACTGGATTTCTGATTTACACGAGCCATCAGACATAATTACAACAACAACAACATTTTATTTCTATAGCACATTTTCATACAAATAATGTAGCTCAAAGTGCTTTACATGATGAAGAAAGAGAAAAAAGACAAAGTAAGAATTAAAATAAGAGATCACTAATTAACATAGAATAAGAGTAAGGTCTGATGGCCAGGAAGGACAGAAAAAACAAAAAAAAACTCCAGATGGCTGGAGAAAAAAATAAAATCTGCAGGGGTTTCAGGCCATGAGACCGCTCAGCCCCATCTAGGCATTCTGCAGTACCTAACATAAATGATCAGTCCTTATCAACAATTATCAACATTAAAACAAAAAGGCCTGAAATATTTCACTTTAAGTGTAATGAATATAGCATATATGAAGGTTTACCTTTTTGAAATAATTTCTGAAAACCAATGACCTTTTTCATGATATGCTAATGCACCAGTATATACAATGCATATACACACAGTCACGTACATGTGTATAGGGGACATTTCCAGGGCTCCTCTAGTTCCAACAATACAACCCCCCAAAGAGAGAGAGAGGGTCCATTGTCATTTACTGCCCGTTCTTTTTTACCCGCAGTTCAAAGGCTTTCTCCCGAGGGGACCAGTGACCCAATTCCATTTCCTCCCAGTAGCCCTGCCTCTTCCAGGCTGGAGAAATATAAGAATCAACTAAACAGACTAGAACCAGCCCTGAAGGAAGTCGGAGAGCTCTTGGTAACCTGAAAGACACTTTATGTATTTTGAACCCTCATGTGCATGTTTTTTGAATTTTACCAGCATCCTTTTTGAACTCTTTACTATATACATGCAAAAACACAGAATGCACACTCAAAACTGCATCACTCATAAATTAAGTTTATTATAAATAGTGCAATATCTGTAGACATTGTGAGCGCCATTGAAGGACAGATGGGCATCCCAGCTGGATGATGGCATGACCTTGGGACAAAATGGAAGGTGGCAGGAAAAGGACAAGCAGAAGCCAGAGGCCAGGAGCAGTTCAGTCCCATACATGTTTGGTGGCAGTGGTCTATTGGAAGCATCCCAGCTTGAACACCTTATGGGTGCGACCCAGTTGAGATCCCTGGGTGCAACAAGAGAGTGCTGTTGGGGAGGACTACCCTGGTTCTCAAACAACGCAGAAGTACTCCCCACGTGCCATGTTGGGTCAGCAGCAGCTGTCCTGGGTCCAGGAGCCACTCAACTTGAGTGGAAGGAAGTAAAAAGAGTAATTGTTTTGTATGGTTATTGGCTGTTACTTTATTGTATTTGGCGCTTGGTGGATTAAAAATCCATTAGCTGAACCCATGACTGTGTTGAGTATGACTGGGTCTGGGGTTTGGGGCTCGGCTGCGTCCCCCTACTGGTTACAACGTATATTGCATATGCAGTCAAAAGTGCTCAATTAAATCAGAATAGACACTCATCTATCTCTCCGCTTTTTCCACTATAGAATCACATGAGCTGGAGCCCCAAGTGTGAGCAAGAATTCAGCCTGGAAGAGACACACACATGCACTCAGATCCAGGTGTTAAACACTGTGCTAGCATACTGCTGCAGAATGATTACTCTGAAGATTTACAATATTAGTAACTCACATACCCTCTCTATGAAAAGGCACCAACCAGCCAATGAGAACAAAGTGATCGTGAAAGTAAATGAGACTGTAAAACTAAAAAGCAATCTGATCAAGCGCTGATGAAATTAATGTCAACGTTACATAAATGCTTACCTAGCAAATCTTTCTGGTGAAACAAAAAAACAAATTGTTCAACATTACTGCAAAGAGGTAATGATCTAGCAGATGCATGGTTAAATATTTTAGCGTTAAATTTGGCATATGGCTTACTTCTGTGGCAAAATTTAGCTGCAGGCTCATGTCAGCTACGCCTAATGCAGCATTTTTATCACAGGAGGATGTGAAGTTTGAGGGAAGGTTGGTTTGACCTTGAACAAATGAATGCAACTGGGGTGGCACACTGAGGCAGCGCACACGCACACGCACACACACACACACACACACACACATCAAAGAATGGACCGGGGTGTCGAATAAACTTGGCAGGTGGTCAGAAGAACAGGGTGACATGGTGTATTGTGGCGAAGACTTGATATGGGAATGGTACTGTGTGAAACTGCAGTCCGGCTGGCTCGGTCATGGAAGCCTTGCCTGTTAAAAGGGATCAGTGAGATTTTTGGGGAAGTGCAGGTCATCCCACAAGTCTGTCACTCATTGAGTGCATTCAGCTGGCATTTGTGTGAGTGAGTTGGCAGCAGTCTGCCTTAAAGAACACTGTAAAGCAAGTTCCACAAACTAAAATATAATCAGAAGCACACTACTTACAGTAGTTTCTCTTGCATTACAATAGCACATGTGTGTACATTATTTATTGTACTGTGTAATTTTGATATAACACTGAAACCAAAAAACCTGTGCAGCGAGGATCATTAATGACGGTTAAAAGAATGACAGCCACCTTTTAACCCCCTTTCTTAAGTCTCTGCACTGGCTTCCCATTAGGTTTAGAGCTAAACCTGCTTCTGATGTATTAGCCATAAATGGCTGTGCCACACTATTACATAAATTATTAAGGCCGCCTGTGCGCCTCACATAACTCAGATTTGTTAATATTTGAAGAACCCTCTTTCTGCTTGAATGATTTGTGATTAAAAGTGCCTTGGAGTTGGATGAGTGCCCCTTTGTAGTCATGCTATATATACATAACATACACATACATACATTTTGATTCTTTTTTTGATATACTGTACTTTATTAATTCCCGAAGGGAGATTGGTTTTTCTGCATGACCTTTGGGGTCGGAACAGAGGGTCAGTCATTGTACACCACCACTGGAGTAATTTTCAGGTTAAAGGCCTTGGCTCAAGAGCCCAATGGTGTAAGATCTGTTCTGCTAGTAACAGGACTTGAACCGGCAAACTTCTTGATACCAGCACAGATCCTTAGCCACAGTCTATTTACAAAATATCACAGTTTGCTCTGCTTCACTGAGACATCAGGACTGAGATCAAGGAAAAGTCAAGGAGGTCTGCATACCTCTAACGTGTTCTTTCTTTTTATCAAGTGATGGCCAGATATAGGCACAAACCTGTCATAACCAGGTGGGTCACAGATGCAGCATGTCCAAACTAAATACATGCCAAATGCTTGACCAATGAGGGCCCTACGACCAGCCTTTTCAGCCACATGTTCAGGGTCACAATGATAAAAGGTGCAACTAGAAGCAGGACTGGCAGTTCACTTTCTGGCCTTGAACAAGGAAGAACTCCACCCTGCGAAAGAGGCTTGCTTTATTGTGTAGACCAGGGGTGCTCACACTTTTTCGGCTCGTGAGGTACTTTTAAAATGACCAGGTCGAAATGATCTACCT
>JANRMT010062814.1:31005240-31020473 GCA_026402145.1 Polypterus bichir lapradei | reverse complement strand
ATAGATAGATAGATACTTTATTAATCCCAAGGGGAAATTCATATAATGTTGTTACTGTTATAGACTGATGGCACTTTTTTGTTCAGAGAGAAAAAAACTTACTAGTAATCTAAATTTAACACGGATAACAGGGCAAAAGACCTCAGTGTGTGATCAACCTGTGTGAGGTACAGTGACACCCAGTCGATGGTAGGATCTCTTAAATTAACAGAATTGCTTCTGTGTGCGTCATGGGACTCGATAAGTAAAATCTGAGAACAGAGGAGGTTGTGATGGGGATTGGCATGAGCAGTTGGCTAGAATTAAGGTTATGTCACAAGGCTCACAGTCCAAATTGAACAGATGGTCAGCCATTCTTCACAGCATCGGGCATGGAGATGATTACACAAAATTCTGAACACTGATCCAGCAGTCACTCACAGAATATAACAACACACAAGTCCTTTAAGTATATTCTGTGTAGAGGCAATTTTCAAATCAGGAGGAAGTAACAGAATATTACAGCATACCAAATTTCACGGTTAAAAAAAATATTATTGACGATTTCAGTGCGGCTGCAGCTGGAACCTATCCTGGCAGCACTGGAAAGAAGGTAGGATCCAGTCCTAGATGGCGTGCCACTAGAGTGGAGGCTCTCTAGTCAAATGTCATACAAACCCTAAAAGATAAACTCCATTCATCTACTTTCTAAATCCACTTTGTCCATTACAGGATTGTGGAAGTCTGTGCCCATTTCAGCAACGCTGAGTTCACAGCACCTACCATGGAGAGGACTGTAGAGATTAGACTTTCCCACATCCACAATTTACTCCTAAGTTTTTGCAGTGGTTTATACAATGAACATGTATTTCACGAGTATGTTTCATATCAGTGCCAGTAGATTACGGAAGTGCTGGAATTTCTCGCATCGCAGTTCATGAAAACGGACACCTCAGGCTTCACTGTAAGGAGGCCTTACAGCCTGTAAGGTCGGCCGCCTCTGAAATTCTCAATAACATGATTGATATCTCAGTGATTCAGAAGGAAGCCATCGCCACTGAGTATGTTTTTTCTCTTGAAGGTAGACTACAGATAGATTACCCTTCTTCATTCAGCAAGGTTCTTTCTGGCAGCCACAACTCCTATAATTAATGTGGCAGGATTTACCGGTTTTGACAGCGTCTTATATCTTGGTATAGATTGCAGATCCATCACAAACATAATTGCTTCGTGATTAATGTAACAGATATCTGGCTTATACAGTAAACAATTTGTTCCAACTATGTATCAAAAATGCATTAGCCGATCATCTCTGTAATAACCAAAGCATAATGGTGTTTCATTCTAATACTCCACCCTTTTTATTCCAATTACTGGGGTGTGTTACTTGATGTTACTGTAATGCAACAAGCCTATCCATTTAGCGTTCCTACATGAATTAGTTGACACATCTTCCTTGTGTTACTTTTCTCCCATGATTTTTTTATGGCTGCATCACTGTACACACTAGAGAGCTAATAAAAGAAAGAAGCAAAGTCTGCAGAATCTTTCCATTCAGCCTCACTGTATTCAAATGGACAAGCACCCTCCATTTTATAGTGTGAGCGTCAAGGGACAGTGTTAGTGCTGTTGTCTGCTGCTGCAGATCCCATGCCAGTGCGGGGTCTCCATGTTGTCCCTGTGTCTGTATACTAATGTGTTCCTCCCACCTTCCCAAAGATGTGCAGGTTGGGCTACAGATTCTTCAGATTGTCCCCGTACAAGGAGAAGTATATATGAGTGTGAGTGTGAGAACAGGACAGACATTTGAGCTTTAGTTAAACTGGTGAGGTAAATAAATAAATAAACTACCATAGCATACCATTCTCAAACCTGATTAATCCAGTTCAAGGGAGCCAAAGCAGGTTCATCAGAGGGTCGGCTCACCAACACACAAACACAACTCAAATAGGGCCCAATTAACATACACTGCACATCTTTAGGGATGTAGGAGGAAAAACCTGTCAATGCACATCACACCACATCCCATAATAACAACAACAACAATAATAATAATTCTTTACATTTATCTCACACTTTTCTTTCTACTCAAAGCACTTTTCATAGACATCACCACCAATGTGTAGCACCCACCTGGATGATGCGAAGGCAGTCATTTTTGCACCAGTATATTCACCACACATTAGCTATTAGGTGGTGAAGGCCTGAGAGAGATAGCCAATTAGATGGACATAGGGGATGATTAAGAGGGGGGGTGAGGCCATGATGGGTAATTTAGCTAGAACATTGGGATACACTCTACTCTTTTTCAAAGATGCCCAGGGATCTTTAATAACCACTAGAGAGTCAGGACTTCAGATTCATGTTTCATGTGAAGCACTTTGCCATATTTACAGCACAGTGTCCCCACCCCTGCATTGGGGCATTGGGTTTCTATATTTAGACCACAGGGGAAGTGCCCCCTGCTGGCCTAACCAACACCTCTTTCAGCAGCAACCCAAGCTTCTCCTACCAGATGGTCTCCCGCCCAAGTAATAGCTAGGCCTAACATGCTTAGCTTCAGGTGGACGACAAGTTCTCAAGTGCAGGTGGTATGGTTGCTGGCATAATTGCTTATCCCTCCGGTTTTATATTAAACTAAACCAGCTTATTCCAGTACAAGGTCACAGAGAGCCAGGTCCAACGATGGCAGCATCTCATACAAGGCAAGTGCCAACCCTGGACTGGATGCCAGTCTATCACTGGGCACACACAGCCAAACCTCTGCACTGATTCACACAAGGTAAATAAATATTAGATTGAACCCAACTTGATGTGGGAGGAAATGGTATGACCACCATCATGAGGACACCATGCACACAAGTCTGATGATAACTGTGTCACCCATAATGGATGATTACACTCTAAATGTGCATATTTGATCTAAATACTTAAAGCTGTTTCAGTTTTCCAAAAAGATATCTAAGAAAGTACAGGATAGTAGGCCAAAGTGGTATGGATATGTGATGAGGAGACACAGTGAAAAGGTGGGCAAAAGAAAGATGGGAATGGAAGTACAGGGAAGAGAAAGTGAGGGAGGCCAAAGTGGAGGTGGATGGATAAAGTAAGGGTTTATGCCAGCTACTTTTCAGGAAGACAGCAGCTAAACTGTGCTTGCTACATGACAAGCACAAGCATTTGAGGTCGGCACAGAGACAGAGAGGGCCGAAAGTGAAAGTCTGGTTTGTCTGGCTCCATTTAATCTAATATGCAATATGAGTAATGCCACAAGACAGCCAACTAAAAGCCAGCATGGTGAGTGCCGAGATAAATCACCCACCGCACAGGAGACCACAGACTGCAGACGAGCGCGTGGCCACCCGTCAGAGAGTCCTTCACTGCACCTTTTTTGTGTGGCCTATTCATTTATTCACAATCAATGATGAAAACGCTTCAATCGGTTCAGAGCATGGAAAAATACAAAAGCTTGAGGAAGGCAATCAACGGAGTCAAATCTGAAGCATTTTGCTAAGAAATAGAGGCACAGCTTTAAAAAGGAAGCAAAGGCAGCGCTTCATTACACCCAGTATGTCAGAAAAGGTGCTTGGCGTTAGCTCTGTGCTGTCTCGTTTACTCCATCCATCCAATTTCTTCACCCTGGATAGGCTGCCAACACCTTATAAGACTCAAATGCCCATTCGCACTCCTGCCAAGGTATTTTAGAGAAGCCACTCAGCCATACACACACATGAATGTATCTTGGAGATGTGGGAGGAAACCCAAGCACATGCAAGAACAAAACCAAGCACAGACATGGGAAGAACATACAAACTCCACACAGTCACCTGGAGGTCTAAGACAGAAGTGCTAACCACTTGACTGCCATGCCTCCCACTAAAGTGGCATCAAGCAGAGAAAGGTCAGTGTCATTTGCACCTCTCTATTCTGTGTTTAAAACAGCATTGTAGGAAAAATCAGGCCTGACATAGGCAGATAGTTCACTTATGGTAGACCGATTTTTTTAACCAACATTGTGCAAGTCCAAGGATTCCCTGGTTTACTTTATGTTAAAACTGAAGTTAAAAGCTGAAAGCATTAGAGAGGTTCTTTGACTCTAAAGCTAGTTGTATCACATATATATCAACATGCAGTCCACCATCATTTTATGTGATCAACCAATATAAGTTAGAAAAGAACAGGGCCCCCATGTGGCTTTAGATATCCCACTTTATGAGCCAACTTCTATGCCAGATTGAAAAACTGCCTAAGCTGACAAATTGACATTAATTTCAGCAGCAGGTCATATTTCACCATCAGAGCATTTGTTTTTGTCATATTTTAGCTAATTAAATACTCATTTTTGTATTTGAAAACGCTTATTCTAATATAGGATCATGCAGAGTCTATTCTGGCAGAAACAAGATCACAGCAGGAGCCCACTGCGGAAGGTGCAGTCCATTCCCAGCTGCTCGCTCACATCAAGAGTCGCCAGTTTTTTGTGGCTATAGAGAGAAAGTGGAAAATCCACACTGACAGCACAAGGGCTGGTCGTTACGGCTTATATTCATTGTCTGACTTTGAATTTGAATTATTGTTTTCCGTGTCATTATGTAATTTCTGTTAGGACTGCTCATTATTTCTTATTTGTGTACTGTGCCTTTAACTGCTCGACCATTCCTTGTGTTTTGTGAGTGATACCCCAGGAGGCGGGGCCACCCTGACATCACTGAGGTGATGTCCTTTTGCCTTCACATTCAGGTCACAGAGAGGGTCTCAGCAGCACATCATTGAGAGTTTTCAGAATTTATTGGCAAGTACTGTTCACCCTTTGATTTTCATTGTTTTGTTTTGTATTATTTGCCTCTTTTAGGTAAGTCATTTTTGACTTTATTCTTGCCCTTTTCCTTTTTTTTGTTATTTTTTGTCTAACAGAAAATGAATGCTTCAGTTTATAAAGATTCATTGTTTGGACTGGAGGTTTTACAGATCCTCTCCCAAGAGGAGCAGTCTTCTATAGTTGGGAACACATTTTGTTAATTTTAATAGCCAGATCCTCATTTTGTGCCTTTGAAGGCTGAAGGCCTGCTGGTGGTTGTTGAGTGCTAGCTGCCTGGGTTAAGGCCATATCTGGGCAGGCCAGTGAAGGTCCTGACCTGCTTTGTTGGACATTAAAGTTGTCTTGCACCCCTTTTGTCACATATGTAACTCGATTACACAACACTGGTTCGATGAATAGGCTTCAGTCATCGTCACCATTTATGAACACTTTTGTCATGTTATCAACTTCATAATAACCTAAAAAAATGCAATGAAACATTTTCATTACAATTTTAGTTGATAAAAACTTTGCTGTACATCACTTTTACTGGAAGCTTGAACTGTCAACTACCATTTTATTACATTATAGAATAATTAATGATAAAATCATATAATGCCATGGTATGTGTGTGTATCCAGTCCCTCCGAGCAATCTGATTGGTCAGTTTGGCTTCGGTAATGCGATCAAAAGAGGACGTGTTGGCTAAGAAAGGTGGAGACACACAGAGGAGGGGTAAAGGAGTAGAAGACATCCTGAGAGTCGCCTTCAAAGACGGTAAGTATAAAAGCAGTATGGTGTCTCAGAATAACAAAAGTATGAGAAATAGGCTTTACAAGAAAGCAACTGGGGGGTGATGGTCATGAAGGGTTCAGACACACAGGGGTACCAAGGAAAGGGGCTGGAGGTATATATAGGGTAAGAAATACCAAATATTAAACATTTTCTAACTTATTCTATTACCTGTCTTCGATGGGTAGCATGGCTAGTTATTATTTCTTATTTGGTGGATGTCTTTATCTAAGGCAGCTTACAACAGTTGAGATAGAACTGGTTAAATTTCTTTTGTTTTTCCAAATGCATGTAAAGTGACTTGCTCATAGTCACAAGGTCTCAGTAGTGGAATTTGAACCCACGGCCACAGGGTTTAACGTCCAAAGCTCTAACCACTATGCCTTCCTTTATCACATTATCATTATATATTTTACATATCACATGGCATTAGATTGCACCATTCTGGTCACAGCCGTGCTCCTTGTTCATCTTCACATTATTTAAAGAATGTTGCAGGCCATCAGAGAGTGGGTAATAGTGCAATGTCTGCTGGCAGGAACAAGAACCCTTTAGTAATGGCAGCAGCAGTACAGTATACACAAAGTTAGCAGACCAATCAGACATGTAAACACCTCTGTTATGGAGTGGCTCCACCTGTTTCTTTAACCACTATACTCCAAACCAGCCTCCATGCTTCCAATTCTAACATCTCATTTGGGTTGCCCGTTAGACTTACTATCCTTAATTTGTTCTCCTCTACCCAACCTGGTGCTTCATTCGACATTCAGCTAACCCTAATTAAATCTGACTGGCCACATGCTTACAGCACATGTCAAGTTATCAGGCCAGCTGAGGTCACTCTAAACATGGCAAATTCAAGAGGTCAAGCAGGCTCGGAGTTAGATAATGTGAAAGAGTCGAACACTCAAGGTAGAGGAACAAGCTTATCTATTATCATGTGGGCTTACTGTAGCTTGTCGAATGGCATCAGTGCCAAATGTGTTATGTTTAAAACATGAATATGCTGTGAAAGATAGGAGGCACTTTGAAGCCTTCATCAAACCCAGAACAACTTCAAGGAAGGCACAGTAAAAGTAAAAGAATGTCATGTCCCTAAATATCCATGGGATGGCCCGTTCATTTACCGAGATTGTGGTAATGTGTTTAACCTCAAAATGCCTGTTACCTCCATAATCAGCTTTACCCTCTCCTGGGTCTCCTTCTGGCCTATTCAGCAGGCCATGCAAGCCTTACAATGACTCCAAGAAACACCGGGCTAGAGTTCCCTGAGCAACCTGAAAGCCCAAGAGCCCCAAATCCACTTTCCAATCAAAGCTCAGGCAACCTTGTCCAAGGCTAAGTGCTCTGGAGAAGCCCAGAAGCACCAGGGGGAAATGTGCTCTGATGATGTCCTTGATTGATGCCTTTCTTTGGCACAACACACACTTTTGTCAAGTTTCAGCCGGGGTGCGTTCCCTAAATATTTAATTTTCCTTTTCTCTGTTTTCTTTATGTTTTTTAATGTACTTCATTTATTTTTCATGTGTTTATTTATATATTTTTTGTTAAAAATGTTCTGCTTATTTATTATTTAGTTTCTATGTGTTTTGCATTGTTCTCCTCTGCTCCTTAGGCTTTGTGGGTGGAATCCCAAGAGGTGGGACCACCCTGATGTTACCACTGAAGGACCGCCGTCAGCCTACGTATCTGAGGCTTTTTGGGGAGCAGGTCTTCTAGTGGTTCACTGATGTTCAAGCAGCGCCTTTCACTCCGAGTGCTGATTTCTGGTTCTGGATTCGCTGCTCTTGTTTTTGGGTTTCTGATATCTGGATTGTGGACTTGGACTATTTTGCTATGGTTGCCCTTTTTACCTTTTTTGTTTTGCTTTGGTTTACAGTTTTCTTTCTCGGGAGAGACAATTTTTCAGTTCAGTAATCAAAATCATTAAGACAAGGCCAAACCCAAAACAGCAAAACTTAGAATAACTCCACCAAGCAAAAATGCTCCCGAGTTGTCTTAAATAGCCTAAGGGAACCATCAAAATATCATCAGGAGTGGTGCCATCAGGATGGCTCCATGTCCTAGGGCTCCACCCAAACTGAACAAGGACCAGAACATTTAAAGCAACAGTAAATAATTACAACATCACATTTAAAATATACAGAAAAAGCAAAAAGTTGTGAAAATATTAAATCAAAATTCCCAAAAAACAACAATAAAACATAAAATACACATAATGTCACTTCTCCATTTTGGGCCAGGATAGGCCAAGGCCTGTCAGTAAAATATGGGGTCAGGATGCCAAGGTGAGGCCTATTTCTAGGCAGGATAGGGAAGGCCCTGGTCTGGTTTATGGGTGTTTTTTGAGGGCATCCTTTTACTATTTTTGTGTTCTCATTCATAAAACCTTCCAAGGCAAACTACTGCCCTGGTAACAAGATGTGCTGCCAATGCTTGTGGATGACTTGGAATTCGTCCTGAGCAAAACATTTGCTGGCCCTGATTAGGCTTCCCACTACACCACCTACACAAACTTTACATTATACCTCACAACTATAATATGTTAATAGCTGGTGGATCAAAAGTGAGGCGGGCTCTGATGAAAGTTAAACCAGCAGAATCTCAGCAGTTGAACCCACTGCAAATTATTGCCATGTTATTTGATGACGTATGTACCGTCTACTCAGCTAGTATGATGAAGGTACCAGATTGTGTCTGATGTCCTATAAATGCAAATACACATCAGCATTTGACTGAGTAACACGGAGGTCCCAGTGTCTGACAGTGGCAAGTCTTAGTTGCAGATGTGACCCAGCGGAAGATGTCAGCACAGCAGTCTTTACACATTGGTTTTATATTCAGATGTCGACACTTGCTGACTTATTTCCTTCCAAACGCATGTTTGCAAGCAATGAAGGAAGAAATAAGCAAACTTGAGGGCCCATGTTCAAGCATTCATTGTTCCCAAGAAAGAAGACGCAGGGAAACTTTGAATTTTCAGACCACAAATTCAGTGGGCAAAAAGATAAAGAAAAGAGCAGAGGAAGTGCAGTTTAACTACGGAAGTGGCATCTGATAAAGACACTGACCAGCTGTGGTTCTGCTGTACTGGAATTGCCCCCTCAAACTCTTGACGTTACTGTTGTGCAACACTGAAAAGACCAAAATGGTCCTAAAAACAGACTGCAAAAATGATATCCAGGCACATTCACTTGAAAATGTCAGATTTTGTCTATTTTTATTATTATTTATGTCAACAGTTATTCAAATTCCTGGAAATCTTAGATCAAACCCGAGTGGGTTAGGACAAATATAGATGGACGAATTAAATATTTTGATCTACAAATTACCTGCTAGCACTTTACAAAAGCTGTTCTAAAATGATATCCTTAGAAAATCTTTGGAAACCCGTGACCCCACATGAAAGTGTGAAAAGCCTAAAAAGAAGAAAATGGTTTGGAATGTTTTTGACCGTGGAGCTGCACTATATACCAGGTGTTCCTTCATTACTGCCAGACAACTGACGATCCTGACATTTTACACACCTTTTATATTGATCATAATATTCTTAGAAATCACCTTAGTCAATGGGTGGGCCTCTCTGGCAGTGTCTTAAATTGGTTTGAATCCTACCTAGCAGGGAGAAAATTCTTTGTTAGTTGTGGTAATTACAACTCGAAGACACATGATATCCAGTTAGGTCAGATTATCTCAGGGCACAACATGAGCTACCACAGCTATGCTGATGACACACAGCTGTATTTATCAGTAGCACCTGATGACCCCGATTCTCTTGATTCACTAACACAATGTCTTACTTGTATTTCTGAATGGATGAATAGTAACTTTCTCAAGTTAAATAAAGAGAAAACTGAAATCTTAGTAATTGGCAATAACGGATACAATGAGGCTATTAGAAATAAACTGGATACATTAGGATTAAAAGTCAAGACGGAGGTAAAAAGCTTAGGGGTAATTGTTGACTGTAATCTGAATTTTAAATCGCATATTAATCAGATCACTAGGACAGCATTTTTTCACTTAAGAAAACCTCTTATATTACTGAAAGATGCTGAGAAATTAGTCCACACGTTTGTTTTCAGTCGACTAGATTACTGTAACGCACTCCTCTCAGGACTACCCAAAAAAGAAATAAATTGTTTGCAACGAGTGCAGAATGCAGCTGCTAGAATCCTAACTAGGAAAAGTAAATCCGAGCACATTTCTCCAGTTTTGATGTCACTACACTGGTTACCTGTGTCATTCAAGATTGACTTTAAAATTCTGCTTATGGTTTATAAAGTCTTAAATAATCTCGCCCCATCTTATATATCGGAATGTCTGACACCTTATATTCCAAATCGTAACCTCAGATCCTCAAATGAGTGAATTCCAAGAGCAAAACTTAAAAGAAGTGGTGAAGCGGCCTTCTGCCATTATGCACCTAAAATCTGGAATAGCCTGCCAATAGGAATTTGCCAGGCTAATACAGTAGAGCACTTTAAAACACTGCTGAAAACACATTACTTTAACATGGCCTTCTCATAACTTCACTGTAATTTAATCCTGATACTCTGTATATTCAATTCATTATAATAACTATTCATGGTGGCTCTAAAATCTGTACTAACCCCTACTCTCTCTTTTGTTTCTTTTTCTGGTGTCCTTTTGGTGGTGGCTTGTGCCACCACCATCTACTCAAAGTACCGTGATGTTCCACCAGTGATGGATTAAAAGTCAGAAGTCTGCATGACCATCATCATCAAGTCTGTCCGTGAGAACCCTAAATACAGAGAGGACTGTTTCATTTATGTCAGGTAGAATGCCCAGAGGGGACTGGGCGGTCTCGTGGTGTGGAACCCTTGCCGATTTTATTTTTTTCTCCAGCTGTCTGGAGTTTTTTTTTGTTTTTTCTGTCCTCCCTGGCCATCGGACCTTACTCTTTTTCTATGTTAACTAATGTTGTCTTATTTTAATTTCTTATTTTGTCTTTTATTTTTCTTCATTATGTAAAGCACTTTGAGCTACTTTTTTGTATGAAAAAGTACTATATAAATAAATGTTGTTGTTGTTGTTTATAGTGATTTTCAGTTGCAGACTTCATTTACATGGTCTCAGCGAGTCGAGCTCCCACGACTTTCAGTTGTGTAGTCTGACATGCCCAGTGACTTGGTCCAAGTAGTTTGCCACTCACCCCAGCAGGTCTTGTCTTGAGTTGTAGGGGTGGGCTCTGTGTGTGGGACTTGACAGCCAATGAGCACCCAGCTGGAAGTGCAATGCAAATCATTAAGCAATGAGGAACAAGAAATGTGGGTGTTTTGGACCCCACAAACAGAAGAGAAGATTGTCTGTCTGATGTCTCATGCTTAATGTACCATGACAGAATGGAAGAAAAAAGGAGTGGGGGGGGGAGTGGGGGCAGAGTCAATAAGCCGCACGTTACTGGACGTCAGAAAAAGGGGTAAGTGTGCTGGAAGGCTATCACCAAATTGTCTAATTTGTCATACTTTATAATTTCTGATGTTGTTATCTAACATCCTCTTTTTGACAAGATCAGTTGGCAAGTATGAAATTCCCTCCTGAGTAGAAGTCATGTAACGTTACACTGGCTTAACATAGCAGAGCATTCTCAAACACGTAATTTAATTCTGGGGATGCACACATTGGCAGGTAATGGCACGGTAGAATGTAACAGTCCAACACAGGGCCCACTCACACACCCGTCTTTGGAGATCCGGGAGACCATGCAGACTCCACATACACAACCACCCACCTTGGGATTTGTACAATTGAATGTACAGTAGATCTAAAAGGCTGCAGCTCTAACCTCTGTAACTATCAAAGGAAGCTTGCTTTTTGTACACTTGGGATTTTCTTGTAATATAATTTTGTAGTAGTATCTTATTTGAGACTTTTGATGATTTTTTTCATTATGCTAATGTTCATAGATCAAACTTCAATATCTTTCTCTAAAAATGTTAGTTGCTTCTTTGATGACTACTGGTCCTCTGTTTCAATTTGGAGTGCACACACATGATGGTTACCACTCTGTAAGGCTCACTACTGAGCTGTGCCACCCTACTGGTAATGCAGTTTCTAATTGCGGTGCCACATGAAATATGGACTGAATGCCTGGTCAAGCTCTGACACATAAAACTACTTCAAGGTTCACATGGTGGTCACTCTGAACTACAAATAAGAAATTCAACATTGTAAGCAAATAGTAAAGGGGCTCCTCATGCTTCCAACACCCCATAACGTAATTAACATCACCAGCTATAAGTTTTGGGGACACACAACCACCACTTGGTTTCCCTCACCATTCCAACTTTCTTAATCTATTCCAGGAATACTTACAGTACTTCCCATTTCCCTTACATTGCCTATCAACTTGACGTTCCTCTTAAGGTTAGTGTCCCATCCCCCAATGCCACAAATCACATGAAAATTCTGACCTTGGCCATCACTAACTTGAAGCCATTTAAAAACAACAGAATTAAATATAGAACTAAAACGTAATCAGGCAGCAGCCTTGTCTTCTTTGTGTCATCATATAATCACCCTTCTGACCATGACTTCTGTGTTATCATATGACTGCACCCTTCCAACCATCACTGTTACCTATGTTTCATAATACACTCCCCCTTCAGGTCATGTTTTCATATATTAAATTGTTGCAAAAACTTTTGTCAGGTAAACTGGCAATCCTAAAGTGACCCTATGTCTCACTGTGCAGCTGTGATTGGGGGGGAGGGGGGCTGCAGTGGGGTTCTGGTCCCCTTGTGACCATACCTGGACTAAGCAAGTATAAAAATGTCATGTTACGCTGTGATCTTTTCACCTTGGATTACTATTACTTTCTCAAATGTGTCACATCTGATATTGCAACTTGATGGGAAGCCCAAGGGGACAAGGTATCTTTTCAACTCCACATTATGATAAGGCACAAGGAAAGGTGTGGTGGCAAGCACTCCAGGAGGTGGTGAGAGCAGCGATTAAGGAGAAGGAATCTAGCAAAGAAGTAGGGAGAGAGCAAGGGGCCTGGACCAGAAAGGAACAAGTCATGAAGAGATTGTTCTCATGGACTGATCTGTGGGGCGCAGAAGCACACTCATGGTCTAGGCAGTTGATGATGTCCTCCCAAGCTTATCCAAAGAGCACTGCTAGGCCGCGGAGGAGAAACCAGGTTGTCCTGTCTGTCATGGAAAGGGGACTCTGGAGCATATTTTGAGTAGCTGTCCAAAGGTTTTGGGGAAAGGCCTATATCGCCGGTGGCACCATCAGGTACACAAGACCATCGTGGAGACCATCAGCAATGATACCACTGTATGCCGGAAGTCTAAACCAGTGAGGCCATTCATCCACTACATTATACCTAGATAGGAGCCAGGGTCAAAAACACCATCAGGACTGCTAAACACAGCTTAGGACTGAATGCTGAGGGTGGACTTGGGCAGACAACTTAAATTTCCACAGCATACTACCAAGACCACTCTCCAAACAGACATAGTTTTAGTATCAGGAAGTACAAAAGGGCATGGTTATGCTGGAGATTAATGTGCCAAGGAAGAAGTGTTTGGACAAGGCTTTTGAGAGGAAGAAGAACAAGTATAAAGGTCTAGTCAACGACTGTCACAGTTAAGGCTGGATGGAGAGATGCATGGCTGCGGAGACAGGATGCAGAGGCTTTGCAGGGCCGTCTCTCTACAGGACATATTCTACACTCGGCACCTCATAGGAAAGAAACTAAAGAGTCACAGACACCAACAGCACAGAAGCAGCAGAGAAAGCATCCAGGTAGTTCTGGATCAAGGGAGCAGATCCTGCTAGGGCACAAGCTGAGGCTTTGTCACTCTCAGCTCGGTTGCCTGGATGAGACTGTCAGATGTTTGAAAGACCCAAAACACTCAAAGACTCCAGGAAGTACCACTGATGATGTGTCACAGCTTAGCCTAAGTAGACTGTATCATCACCACTGTTCTGATTTTTTTCTCCTTGGATTATTATTACTTTGTAAATTGTGTGTGTATGTGTTTTCACCCTGTGATGGATGGTGCCTTGTCCAGGAATAGTTCTTGCCTTGAGCATGATGCTTCCCCATCTGGATAAGCAGGTCTAGAAAATGGATGGATGGATATAAATAAAGGCAAAGAAGCATCTTAAGGGACAAACTGGTGGAAGTGCTTTAAAAAGAGACATCACATTCTTTCAGCTGTTCACCATCCAGTTTGTGTTTGTAGCCATTAAACCAATCAATCAATCGTTCTCAATTGTTTCTTTTTTTTCTGCATATAAACTGGACATGTCAAACAGTGTGTGACGTTGTAAACCACTTATGTCCTTCTAGTTCTTCATTTTTCTTATTGCATACCTACACTCTTTCTCATTTGTTTTAAGCTTGCCATTTCCTTAAAAGTGTTTGTCTAACATCTGTCCCCCCCCAAAGTAATCTGAGGTCACTTACGGTTGGCAGAGTTTCACCAAGTCCTGGTCAGTGGTGGCGGGTGGCAGTCCACGGATGTAAAGGTTAGTTTTGCTGAGCTGTTCCCATCCTGCATTGCTGCTGCTACTACTGTTGTTTGTACTGCTGTTAGTACTCGGACTGGGGGGTGCCATTGGGTGTGTGGCAGGAGCGACAGGCTGCTGCAAATAAAAAAGAAAAGAAGTTAAGTCTCAACTGAATGAAATGAAAAAAGGAGAATTTTATTAATAAAACATAGGAACCGCAAAAACAGTTGGAATGCAATACTCATAACATTCTCAGAGTCATTTAAACCAACTGAGGGTTGTGGGGAATGTTAGCATCAAGCCATGGATGGGGTGCCAGTCCATCATGGTGCTCACTCACGCACACAGGCGGCAACACAGAATTGCCAATTAACCCAAGATACACACGCCTGTGGGGATATGGGAGGAAAACTAATGGACAAGAAAAGCCACACCAGCATGGGGAGAACACAGAACTCCACAATAATTCACTCTGACCCCCAAAAGGTCATGTCAAAAGACAGCTTCCCCTGGGGGATTAACAAAGTATAACAAATCAAAAAAAGACAAAAAATGATGAAAAAAATTAACTTCAAAAGTAGGAAATGTTACACTCTCTATTGTACAGACAAGCCAGTTTGTACCACTGAGCAAATTATAAATAACCATTTAATTACAAACAAACATGACATGAATACATGGTGGGGCATACATTTTTAACTTTAAGGCATACTTGTGTGCAACAGATGATCTTTTAAGAGGCATACAGAAATGTTATAAAACATTTATTTATTTATGTTGCAGCCACTCTTCACTGAAGCAACATACAAATCACAACACCATGAAGACGAATCACAGAGCAACCATAAAAGTGTCACCGCCCCCCATGTTTAGTATCCATTAATCAAACGCGTCAGTGAAAGAGAAAACTACGTTAAAATGTAATCAGAGAACGGGCAAAATGAAAACATTTTAAATTTACCATTAAAAGGGACTAGCATGCAAAATGACAAGCTAGAAGAACCTCGTCTACCCATTCCAGCCTTGAACATCTGTGACTGCATACAGTAAGTCTGAAAATGAATGGAAGGATTCCATCTACCTATTGTCTTAATAAAGCAGCACACTGAAAATTGAGCAAATTGTGTAAATACTGAAAAGTAAAATGTTTTTTACTTCAATTTAAATATATACAGTA
>JANRMT010062814.1:30960234-30995240 GCA_026402145.1 Polypterus bichir lapradei | reverse complement strand
TATATATATATATAAATAAAAGTACTACATAATGGTGACTTTTACTCCCTTTAATATGACACCCCTAAATCATCACTGGGGCAGAAGGGGCTTTAGAAATCACAGAATAAGTTAAATGGCGTTCTGCTGACTGAAGTTTCAACTGATTGTCATCTAACTGCACCTTATATGGATGGTGAGTCAGCATGGTAGCCTGACCTACACAATGATGACAAAAAAACGATCCCAGACATCTCGGTGAAAAGGTAATTGAAAAGCATACATTATAGGCTGAAGACAAGAAAATATGCAAGTCACTGAATATCCCCTAAGATCCAGTTAAATCAGCCATTAAGAAATAGAAAGAGAGAGTATGGCAGAGCTGGAAATATACCAAACACCGAGTGATATTGTGCCAGAAGAACACTATTGAGCCCCTTGAGAACCCTGAAGGAGTGGCAAGCTACAGAGAGTGAGATTGGATAGAATGTGCAGACAACAGCTGTTGCCCCAGTGCTTCACCAGTCACAGCTTTATGGGAGAGCAGCAAAGAGGAAGCCAAAAAAAAAACGCACATGACAGAGTCTGCCAGAAGGTTCATGGGAGATGTTCAGATAGATAGATAGATAGATAGAAATGGCACTATATAATAGATAGATAGATAGATAGATAGATAGATAGATAGATAGATAGATAGGAAAGGCACTATATGATAGATAGATACTTTATTAATCCCAAGAGGAAATTTACATACTCCAGCAGCAGCAGCAATAGAGCCTGCCTTCCTTACCAGTTTGTCCAGAAGGTTTTGTGTGGTCTGATGAGACCAAAATTGAGCTTTTTGGCCATCAAGTTAAGTCAAGTCAAGTCAACTTTATTTATAAAGCACTTTACATACAACAGCCGCTGACCAAAGTGCTGTACATAAACTAAATAAATTTAAAACAAAACAAAATAATAACTCAATCAATAAAATACAATAATAACCAATTACAACATAATAAAAACAACTAAACAGAGTTAAAACAAATAACATCAACTGCTCACACAGACTAAATGCAAAGTTTAAACGCAGCACTTTATCAAAACCACACCTTCCTCATCGTGAAGCATGGTGGTGGTATTCTCCACTACATGCCCTGGAAGGCTAATGAGGGTAAAATGAATACAGAATGCAGTCTGTAAGAAATCTGCATTTTGGGATGAGACTTGTTTTTCAGCATGAGTACCACCCCAAGTATAAACTAAAGCAAGACAACAATGGCTTCAAAACAACAATGTACGAGATGTACTGGAGAGGCAGAGGCAGAGTCCAGATATAAATCTAACTAAGAAAGGAGGTTCACTTGTTGATTTCCATGAAGTCTGACAGCATTTCTGCAAAGAAAAATGGGGAAAGATGTCCAGATAGGACATCAGGCCCCCTCTGTACACACAGACTCAATGTTGTAATGGCTGCCAAAGGTGCATCTACTAAATGCTGACTTGTTTTCTGTTGATCAGTGTCAAAAAGAGATTTAATGTTGTATAACAAGAAATGTGTCAACTTCCAAGGGGTTGAATACTGGCCCTATCACTTCTAGGCACTGCATAACAGTGAGTGTGGATGTTCTCTCTGCTAGTTCTTGCCTTGTTGCCCAGTGTTGCTGGGACCACCTTTGGCTGCTGACTCAGAACAGAACCCAAGTCACTGGAACTGTGAGGCAGCCATGTTAATGATCTGTCTGTCTATCAAACACACACACGCGTACAACAGAGTATATCCAAAAGAGGAAAAAAAAAAAACCAAAAGTTAACGGTAAAAAACCTAAAATGTGATCAGATAAAACTGTGATTTCAAAGGGAAGCTTCAAAAGAGAGCTGCACATACTGAAGGATGAAAAAAGACAGTGCAGCCCACACTGGTCTACCATTTCCTTCCTCTTACTCATTCATAAAAAAAAACAAAGTGCTCTTCTACAGCAGCCAAAGACATTCCAAAGTATTTCTGTTCCATTAAAGCGATTGGTATTTACCCTTGGGCAGGATTTAAACGGATATCCCAATGTTTCACTACTGCTGGGTGAGTGTGCTTTGAGGCAAAAAGGGGCCGATATGTGCGTTATAATAGGAACAACCTGAAATAACACAAAAGTCAGGGATGAGCCCAGATGTGGCCTCACAATGGAGTAAACAACTCTTACTAACCCCGGCAAATGAACCAACATGCAGATTGAATTACCGGGCATGCGGCCCAACATGGCCGACCGTCAAGACGGCTCTGAAAGGCTCTCTGTCTCGGTAAATGTTATCCTGCATTCCAGACAAAAATTCCACAGGACAGAGAAGAATGCTTCACAGGAGATCATATCGCAGATAGTTGGGTGTCCTCCGGTTCAAGGCGGATGTCTGAACTTCAACAAAGTGGGCACATCATTGAGATCTGTGGTTCTCAGGCCTGGGCCTTTGGGGACCGTGTGGCTCCTGCTGTTCATTCCAAGCTATTTCTTAATTTGTAGCCAATTCCAGGATTTAAATTCATCATCTCATCATCATGTATTTTACTGAATCTGCTGAAGCCGGCTTTAAGGGTCGTGGGGAGGAGAAGGAGGAGTCTATCCTGACGCCATGGAGTGCGAGACAGGGGCTGATCCTGGACAGGGCGCCAGTCCTTCACACAGCCTCCAAGATTAAAGTGAACCCCTTCATACCTTAGGAGTGCTGCTCTGTGAAGCCACTGGATCACACTGGCCTTTCAGGGCTTGCACTTTTGATTCAGATGGATTATAGTTATGGATTATATTTTATTAGTAGGAAATAAGTCCTTTACTGAGCTGATTCTTTCAAACAACCCGTTTAGGAGAATCGATTCTTTTGATTCAGTTTTAGGATATGTATAGATTGGTTGTCATTATGATCACGTCACAAATATATATATTTAATAATTCATGCACAATTTTGAATATAGTTTGAGTATCCCAAACTTTTAGGACGTCTCCCGGGTTACCTCTTATTTTTTTTTTACCACCAAGTGTAGTTGAATCCAAATATTTTCATTTGTTCTGAGTAGCTGGGGGTTGTTTCTGGCCCCTGGTGAAGGACCAAGTGCCATGAAGCTACAATATACAAACAACAGCCATAGGGATGAGAGGAGTACGGTGGTATGGTTGTCCCCCGTGAAGCATCACAAAGGAAGGAGACACGATTGATGACCAGGGTCCTTCAACAAGCAGCCAGCACCTCAAAACCCCATCACTCCATCGACTATTGTGGGGTTCGGGATTCCCTGAGAAGCGCTGTGACACGGGATAGATGCCATATTGGGGAACGAAACAATAACAGTTCAAAAAGTGCTGAGCAGCACATATTAAAAAAACATGTTGAAAATTGACACTGGGGTCTCAATTATAAATCTTTGCTTGGATTCATATGTGAAAATACATGTACAGCCAAAAAGAAGAAATTACATATGCCAAAAAACCAGTCCAAATTGATAAACCTACACAACCTAAATATAAGCAAATTTGCCTTTATGAATCACAATCACCTTGCAAATGTGTGTATGTGATTGCGCCTCAAAACTCATTTTGGCACGACAGAAGACTTGTGTGTTATTGCAATGTCACTGCTTGCAGTTAAAAAAAGGCAACTTCATTCTCGCTGATTTGAGTGCAGTTCACTGCTTCGACAATGTCTGGAAAACTGGACTCTGCTGCAAACTGGCTTTTAATGTTGGCAAAAACAGGTCACATTTTATGTATATACACCCACACCATATAAAAACTGATGTAGCATCTCGTCAGTCGCTTAATGGTTTCCAGCACAGCAGGCATGAGAGACTGAAGGGTGGCAGAGATGACCAATTGGCCCACAGGCCATAGTGTCAATAGGCAGTCTTAAAGCTAGATATAAATATAAATTACATATTTAACATGATGATAATTCATATGACATTGTCCTATTTTAGTACACAAAGCACAGCAACACATTACTTAAGATGTATAATTAGGGGTGCACAATAATCATGTGACTAATTTGTGGGTAATGACTTGGTTCATAAATCAAATGAACAAAATTTGTATAACTGGTTCTTGGGCAATGTTTGGTTCATGAGGCGAAAACGAGAAACTTGCGAGTACTTCAAGGATAAAAATTCGGTTTGCGAATCGAATGAAAATCATTCAAATAGTTCACAGGTAATGATTGGTTGACAAATCAAAAACAAGAATTATGTGACTCCATTGTGGCAAATGATTCATTTCACAAACCAAATGAATGACAATCACACAACCAGCTGCCGGGTAATGATTGGTTGAAGAAACAAAATGAACAAGAATCGTACAACTGGTTCTTGGGTTACTGGTTGGTTCACAAATCAAATAAACAGAAGCATAAAACTGGTTGTCAAGTAATGATTGGCTCACGAATAAAAAGACTGACAACCATGTGACTTATTCGTGGGAAATGATTCAGGTTGAACTCAAAAGAATCAGATAATAATACAGTACATGCTCAGCTGAGTCAATGATCTATAAAAAATGCAGGCTAAAGTAAAGTTGTAAGACATTAGTTAGAAATTAGAATAATATTTTTATAAGGTTCAGTTGTGCGACTGCTTTGTTGATTACAAAGAGGGACATACTGTACACGTATTAGTTTAATTATTGTTTATATATTCAGTTTAAAACAATTCCAAGAAAGAATTGCACAAAACAAAACATTTAATACACTCCGTTATAACTGTTGTGTTACAGTTTTGTCCTTTATGATGAAAGAGAGGACCATCAGTGACCGTTTTCGTTCACTGATACAGTTTGAACTCCAAAGAATCGTAAGTGAAGTGAGTCGAGACCCACAATTCAGGTGATTCCTGCACATGTGCTTTAAACATCTACCAGCTTCAGTGAAACAACACCGAGGACGGCACGTAAGACACGCATGTGCTTTAACATGCCCTTTAACCTCCACTGAATCAATTTGTTTGATTCACTGAACAGAGTGGTTCAAAAGGAACAAATCCTCTGCAAGTTGCCCATCACTACTGGCTGCCAATTCCATTTTCTTATGGAATGGATAACACAGTAACTGTGACACAACTTATAGGAAAAGAAAACTGTATAGAGTACAAATGACGTGCTTATGAGCTGCAGTGATAATTTGAAGGTTGCCGCTAAAAATTGTGACATGTAAACTAATAAAGGACAATGCAGAGGATAGACAGAGATGGTAATGGCGCCGATTTCTTAGGGGACATTGGTAATGTAATCCATTTAAATTACAGAATGCAGAAGATGGCAAAGGAAAATTTTAAAAAAAAAATCCAAAAATGTTATTATGCTGGGCAGCACGGTGGCACAGTGGTAGCGCTGCTGCCTCGCAGTTAGGAGACCCGGGTTCGCTTCCCGGGTCCTCCCTGCGTGGAGTTTGCATGTTCTCCCCGTGTCTGCGTGGGTTTCCTCCCACAGTCCAAAGACATGCAGGTTAGGTGGACTGGCGATTCTAAATTGGCCCTATTGTGTGCTTGGTGTGTGGGTGTGTTTGTGTGTGTCCTGCGGTGGGTTGGCACCCTGCCCGGGATTGGATTCCTGCCTTGTGCCCTGTGTTGGCTGGGATTGGCTCCAGCAGACCCCCGTGACCCTGTGTTCGGATTCAGCGGGTTGGAAGATGGATGGATGGATGGGTTATTATGCTTCCAGACAATAAAATATCATAAAATAAATGCACTTTGGGATACATTAGAAACTGACTTACTTTTAAGAACAATGTGGCAACTTATTTTTTCTATAAGAGATGATTTTACAGTAATAATTCCTTTTTTCAGATTCTCCTACATAACGGTATATTAAACATACTGCAAATATGATCAAGATATGTAAAAAGGCTGGACGTGAACCACAATGCAGTCAGACTTGCACCGCCATTGACTGCCACTAAAATTGCACTTTCAGACTATTAAATGCGAGACTTCACTGCAGCTTTCTCAGACTTTTAGATGATTAAATGAACATTTTGGTGAGGTCGGATTTTTATGAGCCTCAGAGCCATGAGATTGATCCTTTAATGAAAACTGTTTTTTCTTGGTTGTCTGCAAACAGCCAGCCATTTCCTCTCAGTCAGTCAGTGAGTCAATCAAGGACATGAGGCTTTATATTACACTACCCTTCCTCCCACCCGCTCATTTTTTTAGGCCACTGATCCAGGGCAGGGTCTCAGGGAAACAAGCCTATCCCATCAAGCTTAGGGAGTAAGGCAGGAACAACCCCTGGACAGCGTGCTAGTATTATAATAGCATACTAGAAGGGGCGGCACAGTGGCGCAGTGGTCTGCCTTACAGTGAGGAGACCAGCAATCACGTCTTAGGCCTTCCCTACGTGGAGTTTGCATGTTTTCCCTGTATCTGTATGGACTTCCTCCAGGTGCCCCAATTTTCTCCCATAGCCCAAACACTTTCAGGTTAGATGGACTGGTATTGCTAAACTGGCCATGGTTTTTGCATGTTCACCCTGAGAAGGACTGCCAGAATGCCAGTTCACCTAACCTGCAGGTCTTTGGGCTGTGGGAGGAAACCCACACAGATGGGAACCTGGCATCCTTGTTTTGAGGCTGCAGTGCTACCGCTGCACCATTACGCTGTCCATCTATACTATATTCAGCTTACATGAATCATCCTGATTATATTTGTATATCCAATTGAAGGCTGGGCGGTATGCGGTATATTTTTTCAAATACATTAAGACAATACAGTAAGGTGACAAAATAGTTATGCTGCCACCTCATGAATCCACCGGCCTGGGTTTAAATCTCATGGCAGTTGATTTTTCACCCCCACATCCCTAAAGACATTGAGTGGCAATCCAAAATTGGCCCTGTATGAGCGGTTCCTGCAACAAACTGGTGCCCGGTATTGTGTGGGTCCTTAGCTTATGCCCAGTGCTTCAGCATCCCACAGACCAAAACTGGACTAAGTACGCTTCAAAATGTATTATTACAATATTACATTTCTCAAACCTGATTATAACATAGCACACTGGAATGCTCTTTAATAAGCCCTCCCTTGTCAGCCAGTGTGCCCACCTTTATCAATGGTCATGAACCTTGCTTACTGACTGGACAAAAGAAATGGCTGAAGTGACAATCCTCCAGAAGTCTCTGTGGCAGGCTGGGGAGCTCAAGAGTCCCAGGACACCTTGGAGAAGAAGGGCTGCTACACCAGATCAACTGGAAACCCTTTGAGGTTGAGTGCATGGCGTTTCTGTCTTTCATCACACAATTTTATGGTAATTCACTTTAAGTCTGTCCTAGAGTTCTTACAGACTGTAAATAAAACAGCTGAATCGGAGTGAAACTATATTGAAGGCAGCTGAAGAATACATGGTACCCCTCAATGGCATCTTTCATTTGGCCTGACAGCACCATGGAAAATACCCAGAAGGCCTTGGAAACTGTCATTGGGGCACATTCAAAAGGAGAGGCAGCAAAAACCTTAATCTTTGGAAGGAACTGTGCCCTAGTTCTATCACAGGCAAGAATTAGGATTGAATTAGGATTCACAGAAATCAATATACTGTAAGTAAATGTGGTTTGTGTCACAATGCAGGAGAATGTGCCCAGGACTCGTGTCTTAGGGGGAGCCCCCTCTTATGGGCTCAAGGATATCTTTTGCCAATCCTTCAGATTCAGAAGGACTCATCAGATGGTCCCTTAACTACTCATGCAGACCTGTCTTCACTGATGTGGCCAATGTGATCTCACGATTCATGAAGCAAACCAGCAACTGACCAGCGTGAGGAAAGCCGCCGCTTACAGACCCTGCATTCACTCGCAGCCGAGGACCAAAGTTAATCCATCATTTAGGAAAAAAAGAATGTTGGGCTTTGGCTGCAACTTGTTCAGTCAGGCCTGCAGAGCCGCACCGTAGGATTACTAATGGGTCTCCATTTCCAAAGCACTTAATAATCACAGAGTGCACCGGCTCATGTGGCCTCCTAAAGTAGATTATAGGGCTCCATCTTCAAAAAGATTGCATTTTTAGTCCAAAAGTAGAAAAGCAAGACATTGAAAAGAAATTACAAAAAAAAAAAAAAAAAAAAAAAAAAGCAGCTGTGATGGCCTGAGATTGGCCCAGAGCAACACTTGTGAGACCCCAACACCTACAACTCTTGTCCACTTTTGGGAGTCAGCAGAGCGGTGGCAGAGTTGAATAGAAAAGCGTAAAATGAGTGAAGTGTCCATGCAGCTTGAAGCTTGTGCTTGAAGGCTCGGTTTTGAGAGAAGCCCATGAAGATCGGATTAAGGCGGAACAGCTGTATGGGTGAATGTCATGGAAACCAATACACTGTAAGCAGATGCGATTCGTTTCACAACGCAGGAGAATGTGCCCGTGACCCGTGTTTGAGGGGGGAGCCCCTCTCTTATGGACTCAAGGTTATCTTCTGCCAGCTTGTCATGCTGGATTTGAATTCAGAAGCTCGGCAAGGAGCAGCTTGGCGATTTCAGTGGGCAGCCTTGCAGTTTCACAGCTTTTGGGTCACCCATATTGAATTTCTAGCAAAGATGATTTTAGTGGGGCATTTCTTTCCACGAGCAACAACGTCAAACTCCACATCTTCTCCTATATCGCTCTGGTCTGAGAGTGTGGTAGCACTTAAGAGCCAAACTGAATTTACAAGTGGTTAGTCTGAGAAGGACAGCTGCCATTGCTAGGGCCAATTACTGACAGAACAGGCTCCTGAATTGGATAAATCAGGACAGAGAACGTGGTGTTCTGTTAGAGTTAGTGGTGGACGGGCATCTCTTCACTCATTTTTTCATTAGTAACAGCTAGTCAGTGGGTTTTAAGCCTTTTCGTTCAATACATGACACCGAACCAGCCTGTAGGACAGAGAGTCAAGTGAAAACCGTAAAAGTGAGTGCCATTGTCATACAAGTAGGAAACATTGATGGTTAGCAATGACATTAGCAGTGCCCAGGCAGAAGAAGCATGGTGCAGATGAGATACATGGCGTCACAGCAGCAGGATAACATTGGCAGACCCACTAGAAACATGTACCAATGAGGAGCAACCGTCTATCATTCACCTTTTGAGTGGCAACAGAGTGAAACCTATCAAAACTGATTGGCAAATGAAAGTGCATGTTTGTAACTCCATGAAGTGCACAGGCAGAGTAGGACGTTCTGAAACGGCATGAGTTCTGTGTCAGGCTCAAACAGGCCAGACACACACACAATCATCGAGTGATTATGAGACAGTCACACTTCTGGACATCAGTCATGGCTCAGTACACCTCATCATCCATGCCATGCTCCATTTCATAAAGTATCTGCAAGGTGGGTACCACGGCAGCGGACTCTACAACTGAAACAATGACACATTAATGCCTGTCAACAACTTCTATGGTTCTTTGAAGCAGAAAGTGAAGGATCCCTAGCAATAATTATTACAGAAGATGAAACTTGGGTTCACTACTACCAGCCAAAAGCCAAGAGAGCTAGCAAGCAAGTAATGGCACCATCCCTCCTCAGTAAAACCGAACAAGTTCCACACACAGCCACCTACAGGGAAGGTGATGCGGACTTAAGTTTAAGATGAATGAGGAGTCATTTTAGAGCACTACATGACCTGGGGGTAACTCTGTCACCGAATGGCATATGAAAGCATCTCTGACCCACAATCAAATCCAAACAACATGGCCTTCAGAGTAGAGGTGACCTGTAGCAACATGTCAATGCTCGGCACCATACCGCCAATGCAATGGTTGCAACCGTCAAGAACCTGCACTTGGAGTGTATTAAATACCTGCCATACTCTCCAGACCTTGGCCCCACATTTTTGGCCTACTCAATGAAGCGGCAGTGTGCATGAGCTGCAGCGTACGTGACCAGAAGTCATGCTGTTTGTAAGCACTGAAGGATTTCTACCAAATGACATGAAGACTGTGATATGATACATTTGTATGACACCTTTGCTGCAGTAAATTATGAAAAAAAACCCATAAAAACTTATTAATTAAATTAAAAATGTAATGTTGCACCACCGTGTTGGACTATATCACATACTCAAGGACATCTGTGGAATTTAACGGGATCTGCATGAAAACTGACGCCAGGAAGTACTTCTTTATGCAAAGAGTTGTGGAATTCTGGAACCAACAACCAAGACAATGGGGGTGAAGCAGAAACCTTGAAAACCTTTAAGAAGAATCTGGATGAGATATTGGGACAGCTTAGTTATTAGCTAAACACACGTGTTTGATGGAATGTATGGTCTCCTCTTGTTCCTCAAATTTCTTATGTACACTGCTTCTGTTCACCGGGACAGATTTTAACAAACATTAAATCAATCAAATTGTGTATCCATCATTTTACCCTCAATGAGCTCCCTTATTTCAATTCTCAGTCAGGCAGGAGCCATCCCTGGCCACAGGACACATAAACCATTATCAGGACAATTGAGCGATTCCACACGTCTTTGTGATATGCAAATAAAACCAAAAGACCTTGAGAAGCAGGCAGGAGAGAACATGCAAACTCCACACACAGATTTCAGGTCAGACTTCTGATCTGAACCCAGGACTCCAACTGCAGTGCTGCCCCTAGTCAGGCAGCGTCTTCACAAATCATACTTTTCAAACGCCAATGCCACCCAGACCAAAAAGGAAAATCTAAATGACGCTCTTTCCTCAGCACACATTCCTTCAGGATGAATCATGTCTGAGACAGGTGAAATTCGGCACTGTTCACAGTCGAGAGCTGACGGATTTGTTGAAACATTCTGGCACATATGAAACGCCGCCCTCATTATGGAGCTCACCTGGCAGAATAACTGCTGCTTCTGCAAGCCGCCTTAAACAATGTTATTTATAACAGTCAAAAATCTTGGTGCTGTCACCCTGAAGTGCCCCCGCCTTTCTCATTTTATCTGTTTATTCCACTTACATCTCATACATTGTTTAATCCTGTTAGGTGCTTTGCCATACATGAAAGGAGCTATATGAAATCCAGACTAATTGACTGCAGCGAAACAGGATTTCAATGCACACAATTAAAATAACAATTAACTACATTAATTATAAACAAAAACTCTAATTTAAAGCTATTTTAAACAAATACTTCACCCTTTTCAAATGCTATTTACCCAAAGTAGTCTGTAATGGCGGCTGAGAAAAATTTAATTTAGGCTGACAGAAAGAGTTGACCAGTGCTGTACAACTGAAAACATGTGCAAAAAAAAAAACAAAAAAAAAACAAAAAAACAACAAAAAAAGAAATCTCACGTTACTTGTGTCACTTAAATCATGCAAAACAAAAGCTAAACCACTGTTAAATAGTTCCTTCCGGAATAATCAGCGTGCACATAAACAGGGAATCTAAAGCCTCAGGGGATTCACTTTTTTAAATTGAAGACTTGCCTCTCTGTCATTCACTGGTCAAAAGCCTCGTCTTTAATTCAAAAAGTCACTCCCAGGAGTTTTTAGAATCCTTGACTATGTGGCCTCTTATAATTACAAAAGTAACTACATAACAATATTTTAGCAAGAAATGCCTGTGTTTTGCACATTTTGAGCATACAACTGGATATGCGACACCAGCAATGTCCGATTTTTGTTTTTTTCCATGGATATTTATCCCATTATTTTCCATTGTACAGCACTGATCACTGTTAAGTTCAGTTATGTCATAAACTTATTTCTGTCCATTCAGCCTGAAATCAGGCGATTACATTTTTTTCTTGGCCACTAGTACACTGGGTAAATAAAGAGAAAAAGAAATACCAGTTTTGGTTGGAGAATTCCTTTTAAGTATTTAAACAGATTCAAGTTATGATTACAAGGTGCCCTTTCAAGCTCAACATGCAATAAAGAAATTAGCAACAAATTATAAGACACTGCAGCGTTTCTGAAACCCACTTAGCTCAATGCAGGGTTGTAAGGGGCCAGGGCCTATCCTAGCAGCACTGGACACAAGGCAGTAAACCCACCCTGGACATGACAGCAGCAAGGCAAAATGATTATCATTATTGTTTAAATTAAAATCTCTGTGTGGATTTTCTTTAGCTACTCCAGTTCTCGTTGTGACGGACCAGCGTCCTGCTCGGGGTTGGCTCCCGTATTGCACCCCTTGCTACCTGGATAAGTTCAAACTCCCTGCACCCTGGCAACCAATGTGGGTGCTACACAGTGATGGTCTTTGAAGTGGCTCCCCACTGTCCACGTAAAGCACTTTCAGTAGAAAAGCTACATAAAGGTAATTCATTCATAATTAAATGTCATCTTGGGATGCGAGAGGAAACAACTATTTGACAAATTAAAATTGAGGAAAAATAAAAAAAAAAAAAAAGACTGAAAATAAATAATTAAATGTGTCATGAAATGTGTCATTTGTTTTCCTTATGTATTTATTTAATTATTCCTTCATTTATTTATTTCATTATTCTTTCATTTAGTGATGCATGTAGCATAAAATATAGCTTGAAATGAAAAGTGTCATCGTCACCTGTCAAAACTGAGAGGGTGGGCTCTAGTGAGTTCTATTGTTTTTTCTTTTTTGATTGTTGAATCATCAGTAGCGGGGCACTCACAGCCTTTCACATGCCTGAAATGCCCCTGCTCAGAACTTTAAGTGTGCACATCTGTGACGGACACCATTGCAAGAAGAAGTTGTCCAGGAGTACTGCACAAAGCAGCTGCATGCATTCAATAATCCCCAAATCCTTCATTCTCGCACGGCTCCACATCTGAGCTGTCTGCTGTAAACGTGATGGCCAAACATTTACATCTGCTCTATCTCTAACATTTCACCAATCACAGCTTTCATTTCAAGGTATATTTCATGTTGCGTGCATGACTGAAACAAACAAACAAGGAAATAATAAAATAATTATATAAAGAAACGATAAACAAAGATAAGGAAGATATCCATCCATCCATCCATTATCCAACCCGCTATATCCTAACTACAGGGTCACAGGGTTCTGCTGGAGCCAATCCGAGCCAACACAGGGCGCAAGGCAGGAAACAAACCCCGGGCAGGGAGCCAGCCAACCACAGTAAAAAAGATACTATACATTTTTTTATTTAAGCTCACATAACTATGTTTTTATCTATTGTCATAATACACAATACATTTATTTATTTGCATATTATTATTATTATTATTATTAATAATAATAAGTTTAATTTTAGCAATGAGTTCAACACTGTACTGAAGTAGCTGTTGTTAACCCTGGCAGTACATCGATTAATTGAAGATGCTACAAAATGTATGCACTGTACACTGATGGATCAGATGCATCCCTTAGGCATTCTGCATTAAAATGAGACGTTGCGGTTGTGATGAGTGCTTAGCCTGATCCTTCCTGAAGGCAGTAACTGCCTGGCAATGAGCAGGAAGTCAAAATTTTTCATATCATGACTTCATGAAGTGTTACATTTATTTATTTCAATACAATTTATTCTTATTAAGCACACGTCCATTCATGAACCCAAAGTGTGATACAAAAATTATGCATACAATATCGGCAGCATAAACACAAAAAAGAAGACATGAAGAGAATCTCACTCACTATATTATATACTAGCCATCCCCTGCCGCTCCGCCCACGTAAAAGTGAAATAGGACAGTGCGGAGGGCCCTGCCCGGCCCCCTACACCTGACGTCATGCTTCCCCCTCCCCTTAGCCTGAAGCCTCTATCTTGGATTAGCATGAATATATCATTCCAGCAAGCAAACTATGAATTTTAGTGCAATGAGAGAAGTCGCAAAACCAACTGGAATGTTCAAGCAAATTATAGAAAAAAACCTGATCTAAATCCGTTAAGCAGTTCTCTCGTTCGCTAGCTAAGCGAAGGTAAGGAACGCCCCGAGGCTGGCATGTGAGTGAGGAGGGCCACACTCCCTTACCGCGGCAGGCTGTGTGTCTCTCGGATTTGTGCAAATAAATCAGTACCGCAAGCAAACTATGATATATAGCGCAATGAGAGAAGTCGCAAAATCAACCGTAATGTTCAAGCAAATTATAGAAAAAAACCTTATCTAAATCCGTTAAGTAGTTCTCTCGTGAAAAGCGGACGATATACAGACAGATAGACGTTGGATTTTATATTTATATTTATAAAACACTAAGGTCTGTGTGTCCAGTCCCTTTAAGGAATATGATTGGTCAGTTTGGCTTTGGTAATATGACAAAAGAGGAAGTGTGAGCGTGAGACACACAAGAAGGAGTAAAGGCGTAGTATGAGCCATACAGAGAGAGTTGCTTTCAAAGACAGCAAGTATAACACTGGACAGCAGGTGAGAAAGGTACTTTGAAATAAAATATCAACAGTCTGAGAAGCAGGCTTTACGGGAACAGGAAAAAGAGAAGTAGCACCGATGAAGAGAAGTTCAGACAATGTTTCAATGTATTTTATTACTAAAAATGTTTGTGATGCATGATCTAGTGAAATGTCTGAGAGAGACACAGCAACCAGACGGACACACAAACACACAATATAATAAACAGCTAAGGTCCATGTGTTCAGTCTCTCTGATCAATCTGATTAGTCAGTTTGGCTTTGACGTGACTGGTCAGGTTGGCTTTTGTGATGTGATCAAAAGAGGAGTGTGAGACACAAGAGGAGGGGGAGGAGTAAAGGCATAGGAGGCTCACTGAGAGTCGCTTGTGAAGATAAGGAGCATAAAAGTGGGCAGGAGGCTGAGAAGCAGGCCTTCCAGGAATGCACTCGAGAGATGAAGTGCTGCTCAAGCGAGGTTGAGACATGCGAGATAACCAAGGAAAGGTGCTGAAGGCACTTGTAGGGCAAGAGATAAGAAGAAATTTATAAACATTTACTATGACCTGTCTTTGACAAGGTAATGTGGCTAATACAGTAATAAAGTGTCTGTCCGGATGCTATGGAGGATAAAACTCTTAATGACGCTGGGCTCACCCTGTGTCTGTATTCACATGCCACAGACCAGAGATTAATTCAACAATAAGACAATAAATCATAACCCAACATTCTCAGACAGAAAACATTCAATTTTAAGGGACAAGGGGAGTCACAGCCTACTTGGCAGCCCTGGATATGAGGCAGGAAAACCACCCTGGGTGGAGCGCCACTCATTATTACTTTATATAGCCCCTTTCCACACAGAAAACATTCCACTAAGAACATGTAATAAATATTTTATTTTTTTTAAAGAAAGCTAATGCTGCTGAAAAGCGAGCAGAACATAGAGAGGAACTAAACAGTGGAATTTTTAAGACCTGCAAACACTAAGTCATTCCAATTGCTTTTTTCATATTTTCATAATAAGACTTAATCCTGCCTCTTCCAGGTGCAAACTTTCAGTGTGGCATTACCTTTCTTTTTTGAAATCTCAACGTCTGGGCTGAATAAAGGGATTTAAAGTTCACTGTAACACACCATAATAAGAGTTATGCTGGGTGATAAATCCAGCTTTCCTAATTAAGTTTTTTTTTCTTTTAAGTTTTTTAGGGGTTCATCATCAGTTTCAATAGGAGGTAGGTGCCCCCAGGGTGGTCCCACCCTTTTAATTAACTTAAATCCATATCATATTCTAACTTGTCTCATTGAAAAAACAAACTGTGGAGCCCAATACAGACCCTCAGCTTTACATTTAAAAGTACTGACGTCAGACCCCCTTAAGAGTCTGGGGACTCAATTGAAAATTTTACCTCTTGGCATTTCCCCATTTTGAAAATTTGATTTTTTTAAACTTTGTTGTTGGTTACAGCAGACCCCCTACATAATCACATCAAGTTGCATTTGTCTGCATTGCTGAGAAGCACATATTTTAAAAAACCACAGACCACAAAAAAGAGAATGACAATGTTAAACGGGTCAGATTTTTGTTAATTTTCCTTTTTTTGTTTAAGTGGTGATTCCGAAGCAATGTTTGAACTGATTTGTGTTTTTTGTATCTCACCCCTTCATACACCTTTATCTTAAGAGCATCCCTTATCTATGATGGAGCGTTTGATCAGAAGAAAATATGAAGCTGGTTTTAAATTAAATGTCGTTGAAGTAACTACGCTGCTGCAACAAAATTCGATGCGTCTGAGAAACTGATGTGAGATTGGAGGAGGCAGGAAGATGTAAAATAAATAAATAAATAAAAAATTTAAGTGTCACATTTTTGAATGGCCGTGTAAGTTGGGGTCTGATTTTATGATCGATTTTTTGGGTTTCAAGACCCAACTTATGCGTAAGCATATACGGTACGTCACATTCTCAAATCCATTTAATCCAACTCTATATCGCTAGATCTGGATTGTAGATCAATTGCATAAAGCACAAGGCAAGAACCAGACGCTAGTCCATCACAGAGCTGCATTAAAACAATAACAATAAAACTCAAAGAATCAAGTATCTCTCCTCAGCAGGCAGATGTCCAAAGTCACTTCTCTTTTGGTTGCCTCTTTTTCCTCCTTCCACTGGTAAAAGCCCATAAGCATCTCAATCTCTTTAAGTAACCCTCTGAATTGAATACTGTTGCTGATGCTCACTTTCCAGATCAGCACTTCTCCAAGGAGCCACCCATCCAATTCAGAGAACTTCTACCTCCTACAGAAACGGTCAAAGGAATCTTTTATGGATGTGAGCAACACTGGGGCACCACAAAGAACAATCCTGTCTCCTTTTGTCTTCACTATGCACACCTCCAATTATAAGTATAACACCAGGTCATGTCACTTGCAGACATTCTCAGGTGATTCTGCACTTGCTGTTTCTCGGGGCAAAGAGAATTATCTACAACTTAACATTCAGCCTCCCTATCAATGTGCCCTCCATTCACCCATTGGCTTTCTAAGCCACTTATCCAGTTCAGGGTTGGGGGAAGCAGGACACAGCGACACACAGAGCGAATCTTACACAGGACCAACACACAGTAACCCAGATAGGTATATTTTTGGGAAGAGGGAGTGGTGAAGCAGACAAAATGACAGAGAGTGAGAGAACAGGCAAGTTCTGCCCAGGTTGTTTCCAGTCATAGGATTAAAACCCAATACCACCTCCATGCAACAGCATATCTTATTTTACTTTTATACAGAACCAGTGTAAATATAGATTTGTAGGTTTAGAGGGTCATTATTTTTAAGTGTACACTGCACATACTTGCATGTACCCATCAACAAGCCACATGCTGTCATGACTAGATACTTCATGAACCATCCTGTGGCACTTTACTGAACAACTAAGATTACAGCTCGGTATCAAAAACCAGACTTCGTCTTCTTCATCTTTTTTCCACTTCTTTGTGAGGTTGATGCACTTGATCCACATTCTTTTTTTTTTTTTTTGAAATTTTATTAATTTTATTGCAAACATTCCATATAAATCAATCAATTTTTACAAAAAGTAGGATTGAGAACAAGTCTTTAAATAGCTCTGTCCTGCACCTTCTCCCCAGGCAAGCCCTTTATCCTTCAGATCTTGTTTGAATTTATTCATCCATCTCTACTTTGGCCTCCCTCACTTTCCCTGTACTTCCATTCCCAACACTCTTTTGTAAACATATTCATTGTCTTTCTTCATGAAATGTCCATACCACTTCAGCCTACTTTCCCATACTTTCTTAGATATCTCTTCTACTTTTGTTGTACCTCTGATTGTCTCATTTCTTATTCTGTCCTTTTTTGTAACATCATACGTCCATCTCAACATTCTTATTTCTGCCACATCTAACTTTTTTTCCTGTGCTCCTTTTACTGCCCGTGTCTCAGCATTTTATTAAGGTGGATAAATGGAGCTAAGTGTCTGTATGTCCTTCTGGTTGCTATGTCTCTGTCAATACAAACATTTATACAGTAAAATGCACTGCACTACAGATGGCGCATCACAAACATTAACACTGCTTTTACAATTCCCAAACCAAACGGCATATAACAGAGACGTATGCATTGCATGGTAAACTGCAAACGTTAACGCTGTGGTCTACATTGACTTGATTTGAACTCTACATTTGAACACTACATTGATTTGAATTCGTCTTAGATGGGTGGCACAGCTAGTCAATACAATAAAAGAGCAACAAATCTAAATAGATAGCCATCAGCAGGGACCAGAAAGCATGCCTGAAATCTTTCATAGTACATATGCAATTTTATACTGCAAAAATATCTACTTTCATCCATCCAGCTTCCTGTTGTTTTATAACATGCACTTGCATGTATAGAAAAATGGAGCAGCCGAAAGAACAAGAATTTGAATAATTCAATGACATACACTTACAGTCTCACTCCATCCATTCTCAGGAACTGTTAAAATGTTAGCTTCACTGTGCTTGAGTCAAAGGCTCCTTATTTTACAAGCAGGGCACATTTAATCACTCACCAACGGACTTAATGGGGAACCGTCAGTTACTGTGATGTGTAAGGGCATCAGAAAAACCTACACAGATAAAGGGAGAACAAGCGGAATACACACAGCCAAGAAGGGACACACAACGATGGCTGTGGCTGTGAAACAGGAGTGCTTAAACACGGTACTCAGGCATTCACTCGCGGTGAAAATCACATTTTATTATTTGAGAAATGTATAGAAAAAAAAACTGCATCTCATTATGAGCCTGGGAGGGAACTAACTAGACAGACAGACAGATAGTTAGCTAGATAGGAAAGGCGCTATATAACAGAGCAGACAGACAGACAGACATGAAATGTACTATATAATGAAATTTTGGCAAGAAAATTCTTTAGATTTGACTTTACTTGGTTCTGTCCACTGGAATATTGTACTTTTATAAGTTTCGTTGTCGGCAGTGTTGGTCACTCACACAAGAAATTATTCATAGGAAGCAATAAAAATTACAAACTAATTAGCTTTGGATTACCAAAATTGTCAAAAGATTCACTTACAGAAAATGGCAAAGGTTCTGCCAGGGCTGTTAAGATCAAGCGACAAGGATAAGCGGCTGCTGTTGAATTAAAGACCATAACCTGTTGCCATTAGGTGTCCTCTAGATTAAAAACATTCTCGACCGCAGCACAACTGCACCCACAGTAATCACCTTAGAGGGACGAGGTGTTCCTGCAGACAGGATTAACTTACAGCCTGCAGGACAAATAAAACAACCGCAGCTCTGTTCTGCATTTTATTTTTAACACAGAAAACGCCAGGTAGGGTTAAGCCAGCTGTTGCCACATCACACTTGGGCTTTGACCGACTGACATTGCTCGCCTGTGCTCCACTAAATGGGACATCCGTTATTGTTCCTCATTATGAATTGTGAGCCACTTGATAGCAAAGCAAATGAAATGCGTGGAGTAGCGCCGGGTGTTCAGACACAGCAGATGTTTAACAGAGGTGCAGGGGACATTTTTGTCTTCACGGCACATACACCTTTTCACACCAATTAACTGTTCTTTAACCCACACATCCATCCATCATTCAGGCTTAGAGTCATGGTGGGTGAATGACATACTGAAATGTAACAACCCACAATGGAGGGCCAGAGGGCATAATGAAGCTTCCTATACATTTTATAAGATACAATTTTATAGTATAGTATAGTAATATAGTATGATTTTATAGTATAAAAAGGTGATTGGACACAGTTGGTTAATTTGGTGAAATCAATGAGATATGGAACTGTAGATAAGTTATTAATTGATAATTAGGACTTTGGCCGTTCTTCAGCCCAGAATCATTTTTCTCTCTGTTTGTAATTTATTTCTACTCTCTTGCCTTGTTATGCTTTACAGTTTATGTGTTTTTGGTTTCTCCTGACCTATTACCCTTTATTCTGTCTCTTATCTGCTGGAATGGTGGGGTCTCTAATTAGATTAATTCCTGCAAGTACTGCAGTCTTATGGGCCAAAGCCACCTGAAAACTATTTAAAGACATTTGTCACCACAGCTTCTTTGCTATGGCTTTAGCTCCTGTTGCTGTGTTTTCAGCTCCCCCTTTGTCCTTACAGTGTGTGGTGTTTGACTATGTAGGCTTGGGGCTTTCTTGAGTGGATTTCAGCTAGTTATAGGACTTTTATAGGACCATTTAGGAAAAGCTTGGGTTGCTGCTGGAAGAAGTGTTGGTGAGGTCAGCAGGGGACAATTACCGTGTGGTCTGTGCGTGGATCCCAATGCCCACAGTGCAGGGACGGGGACACAGTGCTGTAAAAATGGCGCTGTTCGTCGGATGAGATGTAAAACCGTGGTCCTGACTCTTTGTAGTTATAAAAAAACTCCTGGGCATCCTTCATAAACAGTATGGTGTATCCCAATGTCCAGGCTAAATTAGCCACCATGGCCTGGTCATTCCCTGTATCTAATTGGCTAGCTCTGTTACACCACTTCACCACCTAACAGCTCATGTATGGTGAGTGTACTGGCTCAAGAATGGCTGCCGTCATATCATCCAGGTGGAAGCTGCACATTACTGGTGGTTGATTTGGCTCACCGCTCACTATGAGAAGCACTCTGAGTAGTGAGAAAAGCATTATATAAACGTAAAGTTATTATTTTAAATTGTCAGATTTTCAATTTACTCTCTTTGTAACTTTATTATTGATTTGTTCTTTGTCCATTTCCCTAATTCTATTTTACATTTCTTTACCTTCATCCTTTTCTATACCTTAATTTACTTTGGTTGTGCCTTTTTGAGTTTTGAAATTTTATTCTGATTTTTGAAATTCACAATTAAGTTTAATAAATTCAATCAAACAACTATTGTATTGTATTTCAAAGTGTTTTATTGGCCGTCTTGACATTCTCAGCGTCAGTACTCATGTGCCAGCTTCCCCATCAACAGTAAAATTTCTGAATGAGAAAAGCAACCACTTGAACACAAAATTCGGATATTTCACACAAAAGGTAGTCATACAGTTTTAAAGATTTCCACTATTATTGTACTAACAGTTTTACAGCAAAAGCTCATTTTTATTAATGTACAAATGATAGGCCACGGACCACAAGAGAGTGCTGCTACGGATGATGACTTTACTCAAACGCTTTTTTGAGATTTGTCAGGCTTCGAGACAGAGGTTTCGAGGTAAGTAAGTTCTGCTTACTAAGGATGGCACACCTACGATAATACTGACTCTATAAAATGTACACCTTGTATAAGATTATAACAAAATGAAGTGAAGGAACTCCACTCTCACAGATACTATCTGTATACTTACAACACACCCATGAGATCTACCTGTATATAAACATACACAACTTCTGCTCCTTTTTTGAAAGGAACTCTTTTGTCACCCAAATTTTCCAAAAGATGCGCAATTAAAACAAAAAAACAAATAATAACATAAAGAGGATGTAACCATGATCACTGCCGACTACCCAACAACACTGCAACCAGTGTAACTGTCTAAAAATCAACAGAAAGAAATTATCAACACAAATCTTTAGGTGGCTCCTCTCCCCACAGCATCAGTTAAATGGTTATAAATTTTCAGCAACTATCCACATAAGAGATCAATATAATTAACCCATTTGATCACAAAAAAAAGAAAGTCTAAGGCTTGTCATGTTTATTTCTCACACTTAGATAAGCACACCTCTAGGCGGCATCAAATCTCAGTCCAATCTCTTTTCATGTGTAGTCCCTAGCTGGTAGAACACACTGCCCACCTCCATTCAAACATCTGTGATGCTCCATGTGTTTAAGAAGCAATTGAAGACCTTTGTATCTGCTGAATTTCTGTTAGGGTTTAGTAACCTAGGAGTTGTAATTTGCCGAGTTCTTCATTTGTGATGTTCAATTTTGTCCCCTTGTTCCATAATACTTGGTGTTAGTGTTAATCTGTGATGAGAGTAGGGAGCAGGTTAAGGAGACCCTGGAGAGGTGGAGATATGCTCTAGAGAGGACAGGAATGAAGGTCAGTAGGAACAAGACAGAATACATGTGTGTGAATGAGAGGGAGGTCAGTGGAATGGTGAGGATGCAGGGAGTAGAGTTGACGAAGGTGGATGAGTTTAAATACTTTGGATCAACAGTACAGAGTAACGGGGATTGTGGAAGAGAGGTGAGTAAGAGAGTGCAGGCAGGGTGGAATGGGTGGAGAAGAGTGTCAGGAGTAATTTGTGACAGACGGGTATAAGCAAGAGTGAAAGGGAAGGTCTACAGGACGGTAGTGAGACCAGCTATGTTATATGGGTTGGCGACGGTGGCACTGACCAGAAAGCAGGAGACAGAGCTAGAGGTGGCAGAGTTAAAGATGTTAAGATTTGTATTGGGTATGACGAAGATGGATAGGATTAGAAATTAGTACATTAGAGGGTCAACTCAAGTTGAATGGTTGGGAGACAAAGTCAGAGAGGCGAAATTGCGTTGGTCTTGACATGTGCAGAGGAGAGATTCTGGGTAAATTGGGAGAAGGATGCTAGGGATGGAGCTGCCAAGGGTAAGATAAAAGGGTCTGCTAATCAAATAAATGTAATAGTAAAGACAACGCTTTTTCTTGGAAACGCCCTATAGATATTGCCAGTTCAGGCTGATGGAGCCATAGGACAAGGTGATAGCAAGAATTGCAGCAGAAATGGCAGTTCTAACAATATTTTGTTAAAGACGTATGTTTTCTGCAGAGACACTTCTTGAAACTTTGTTCAAATAATAATTAGAAAACGCTAAATGTCAACTTCTTGCTTGTGGCTGGTGGTTTACTCCATGGTGGAAGTTCAAAGGGATTGGGGAGTGTGTACTGTGTGTACTTCATTCACCAAGGCTCTCTTTCTTTCAAGACAATTCCAATAGCACCTTGCTCTTCAAGTTCCATTGTTGGGGAAGGCACATGGGGCTGAAGTGGCCTCTTCACGAGTCACGCGACCATTTGGTGACAGAAGAAAAGTCAAGCAGGCCAAAAACTCTGCAATTTCAAAAGACTTCTAATTGACCTGTGAACCATGCCGCCCTCCGACACCATCCAACACTGACTACAAAGTAAACGACTACAATGCAGCCAATTGACTGTTTCAAATGGACTGCGTTTTTCTTTTGGTGCAAATGTGGAACAGTGTGCCCACTAGGTGAAAAACGCCGAAGGGGAGTGGAATTGGCCAGCTGGTGACCATCGAGGGAGCAAAAACAAACAAAAATAACAGCACACACCATTTCAGGAAAATGTTTTGGCTGAATGGTATACTTTTTTTTTTTTTATGTATCTGTCCACAACGCTCCCCCCATTCTTTCTTTCAGTGCATCCTAAGTGCTGACACAACAGTTCCTCTGAGCAGAACAAAACAAAGAGACCCTTTGGAAGCAGCATGTGGTACACATGACGGGCAAGCGAAAAAAAAAAAAAGAGTTTGGGAGCTTAAAACAATCAGTTTTATTTCACACCACTTTGCTGTGTGTTGGTTTTCCAAGCCAGCCATTCTTCTTCTAAAGAGAAAAGCAAATTCAGACGTGAAAAAACCTGGGGTGTGAAACTCAGTTCCTCCAGGGCTGTGGTGTCAGCCTGTGTCTAAATAATTACTTAATTACTGTAACATAACAGTTTTAATGAAGAAGTTAACTCAGGAGGCAGCCACAATTTCATGAGCAAGCACTTTCAGCTTTATCAGCGTACGACTGCAGATTGAAAATAAACTAATAAATAAAATGATAATCACATCTGCTGAGCACCGAAATGAAGCATGAGGACACAAGGGCGTGTAAGGACGAATGACCACATTTAACGCTACACTCCACAGCCACGGCTTTCTTCTTAGTTTTCATTTCGAATGATGGAGCCTCCGCTGCAGTCACTCAGTTACACCAGTCATCTCAGCTAATTGGCCAGTGGCCGCCGACACTCACAACTGTAAGCAAGTGGCGAGGAATGTAGGTTAACATGTGTCAGGGATGCCTGGGGTGACGACCCGGCCGGGACGCCTTGGAGGACCGGAAGAGGGCGTGCGCCCATTTCAGACCATGTGGGGGCAGCCGCCCTGGTTCCTTTGGGGGCCACAGGTACAGAGCTTTTAAGCTCCACCCTGTAGGGGCCCGTGGTCACCGCCAGGGGTGCCCCCATGTCTTTGGAGCAGTAGATTGCCGGTAAGCACCTGGAGCACATCCAGGTGTGGATAAAAGGGGCCGCCTCCCTTCATTCAGGGCGAGAGTTGGGAGCAGAGTGGACTGGGCTTGCTGGAGGAGGCAAGGAGGCGGCCTGAAGAGGAAAGTAAGGCATTGTGTGGTCGGGACTTTGGGGACTTGTGGGGTTTGTGTGGCACTTATGAACTTTGTAAATAGTGTAAATAAACGTGTGTTGGGTGAAATGAACGTGTCTGCCTGTCTGTGTCTGGGCCAGCCTCCACACATGTATACATTGGACTATGTGTATGGCTTGTATCTACTGATATGAAATCATAATCTGTTTGGTTTTCACCAAGACGACAAAAAACGATTAAACCTATCTTCACAAAATATTACATATGTATTGCCGTTGGCCCAAAATAACATATCAGCTATATGGACGGGGGTTGTGATGTTTCTACCCAAAAATCAGCACCCATCAGGCAACGGGAGGGCACTGTGGCTGAAGCATACAAAAAGTTTTCTACCAGCCAAAGCTACTGTACATCTCATCTAAGATCCGAGATACAGTGATTTGTATACAGAGTTTCTGGATTACAGCTTTTGTCTAAGACTGCATCATTTTGCTCATTGTGGGTTTAAGCCAAGTTGAATTTCCTAAAGACTGTTTTATCCCCCCATTTTTTTCATCTGGACCCTTTTCTGAGAAAAATATGGGTTCAAAAGGTGTGTACAGCCATACCACCTGCACTGCAGAAGAGGTCATACACATGAAGTTCAGCATGTTCAGGCCTGGCGAGTACTTAGATGGGAGACCATTCAGGAAAAACTTGGGTTACTGTTGGAAGAGGTGTTGGAGAATCCAACTGGGGATGCTTGTCCTGTGCAGTGACACTGTGCTGTTAAAAATTGGTACCGTCCGTCAGATGACATGTAAAACTGACGTTCTGACTCTCTGCGTTTATAAAAAACTCCTGGGCATCCTTTGTAAACAGTATGGCTGTATCCCAATGTCCAGCCTAAACTGCCCACCATGACCTGGTCATTCTGGCCCCCTAATCATCCCCTGAATCTAATTGGCTAGCTCTCCCTTACCACTTCACCACCTAACAGCTCATGTATGGTGAGTGTACTGGCTCAAGAATGGCTGTCGTCGTATCGTCCAGGTGGAAGCTGCACATTACTGGCGGCTGAAGTGGCTCCCCACTCATTGTGTAAAGTGCTTTGAGTAGCAAGAAAACCGCTACATAAATGTAAAGAATTATTATTATTATTATTATTACTAGTGTTGCTCAAACCTTAAGGAGAAATGTTTTCTTTCAACCTACCATAAAAACTTTCAAAACTCCAAAATTAACTTTTTTTATTTTGAGGTCTGCAGTTGTGAAATTACAAGCAAAACGAAGTTTAAGATCAATTTCACAGAACTGTATGTGAAAGGAAGCTCAGCGATGCTTGTTATTTTGTGATGCTGTATTATACACGGGTTCCGGAAATGAATGGATGGATATTAATGTATATACATAACCAATGGAATGAGCTTCAGGCTGGCAGACAAGCTAACAGTGCTGACCTGCTTCGTGCTGATCAAACGTGCAGACAGGAATTTCATTGCACATGTGACAAGAACTCTGAAATGACCTGATGATGCTACATTTTTAAATCAATGCAAAGCCTTACATTTTTAAAGAACCAGTGCTATCATACTTCATCATTACGAAGTCTGACAGAAACAGAATAAAAGCACAGGGCCACATCACTGCTCAGAATGTGGTAGAAAGAGAACGAGCAAGAATGGCACTAGTACCTTCTACTGTTTCTTGATGTTAGGCATTAATTCTAATCCTTTTCAGGATGAGGCACTTACTGTATAATTTTAGGCTTTGACACCAAAACAGCCTCAAAAATTGTAACAATTTTACATCAACTTTGAATCATCTTTGTAACATTACCAAATACCGCCACTGGTGCCGTCTTCTGTAATAAGGTGGAGATCTGCAGTGCAATTTCTGCAGCGATAGCCGTTACCCCCAATCCTCACAGCTCCACTACTATAGATGCTTTCAGCGGTCCATGGACTCAATTATTAAATAAACCATAGTTTATGTATGCTTAATCAATAGGCTATTCATAAAACCCCACTAAACCAGGAAATACAAAGTGGCCTTCATGGTTTCAATCCAGTAAGGACTTAACAGCAATCATTGAATATGTTCATATAGAAAAAAAAAATAAAATGAAAGCCGTCAAAATGATAAGAGAGGTTGTCTAGATGATAGATGGGGCAGCTAGCAATGACAAAAGGGTCAACATGTCTTGTGTGCTTCCTTACTTAACCCTTTATGCAAATATACCTGGGCAAAACCAGGCACTTCCGTTAGTATACTGTATGTATGTATGTATGTATATATTTTATATTTAATTTCCCCTTGGGGACAAATAAAGAATCAGTTATCTATCTGTCAATTAATATGTCATATACAGTATATGGTGCACAGTTGCATTTTATGTGCTGATTGTTACAATGCAAAGCCCACTAGAATGATTTTGCCAGAATCAACAGCCTTCTATCATTTTCTGGTGCTCTCAACTGTGCCAGGTTTCATTGAGACCAAGTGATTTGTTTTTGGGTGTTCGAGCCCCCAGTCTTTGCATCCTGGCACAAAGAGACAGAAACTCCTCAAAGCGGTCAAACCACGTTTGCTATTCTCTAAAGTGTGCAAATTCAAAGCCGTAATTGTTCACCCTTTCATGTGACTTTCTCTATGCACGCAGTCTGTGCGCAGAAATTTAAAGGATGGAAAAATTACCTCATAATGTTTCATTTCATGCTTGATTGTCCTCTTTGGCACCACTTTATAGAGCACCTTTACACAGGAAGCCTCCTCCAAGTACAATCGCTATAGCTGGAGCCTGGGCATGTGACTCAATCACAGTCGGTGCAATGGATTGAATAGGCAGCCTTGAGGTTTGTAGTGCAGTACCTTAACTGCTAGGCCGCACCACACACCCTAACTTATGCTACCACACACTGGACCAATTCAGAGTCAACCACCAATGGAAACGGAGATAGAACAGGCAAGGAGAGCTGCAGTCTGGATTTGAACCAGCATGCCAGGTGCTATGAGGTACAACCACAGCTGCAGAGTCACAGAGGGTTCTTAAATAATCCAGTCATCTCAGAATAAAAAAAAATACTTTAAACACAGTCCATTAGGCAATAACCCTACAAATAGTTAGATAACAAAATTAAATTGAATGATTAAATCAGATCAGCTGTCAAACTAGGGATAAATGATGAGTCACACTACAGGCAGGAGGCCATCTGTGTTCAGCCTATCAAGCTCCCTGTCTACGTGTGCCAAAGCGCCCTTGGCCAGGAACACTGGCATGTCGCCTCTGTCCAGCTTGAGTAGGGGCCACCACTGACTGTATACTTAAGGCACATTCCTGGGAGTATTTCACCACCAGGGGTTAACTGATTCACCTCAGTAGGCCAGCAAGTCACGCCCCCCCCCACTCCAACTCACACTTACATATGAAAAGCTGCCAATCATTTGTTTGTGATCAGGGCTGGTGAAACCAAAATTATTGCTGTCATTGATAGAAATGAGCAATCAAACAGCCATGACGTGCATATAAAGCTTTAGGGAACAGGATCTGTAAGTGCAGTGTCAGAGAGAGACAGACTTAAAAGGTATTCAGTAACTCTGGATCTTAACCTTTGATCTGGCTTGGAGTTATCCATAGCAGCTAATATGACTTTCTTGAACCTGTGTAATCCAATTCAGGTTTTTAGAATTTATTCCAACAACAACACAGAGTACAAGGTAGTAATCAGCCCTGGAATGGGTGCCAGTCCTTCGCTGGGACTAATTATGTGCCTTTGTGTTTTAAATTTAAGAAATATGACAAACAAGAGGAGACCATTCAGTCCATCAATCTTGTTTGTTTAGCTGTCTCAATATCTCATCTAGAAACTTCTTAAAGGCTGTCACCGTTTCTGCTTTAACTCCATGTCTCAGTAGATTTGTTCAGATTCCCATAACTCTTTTGAGTAAAGAAGTGCTTCCTGGCTTCAGTCCTTAATTTGTACTGGTGCCCTCAAAGATGGGATTCACCATTTAGCTGAAAGAATTTTGAAACATCTACTTTATCAATGCCATTGAGAATTTTGAAATTTGGTGTTCGATGTGAGTTTGTATCTGTCCTTATTGATTTACTCTTTTGATGTGCTTTTATTCATTTTTTACACTTTTAAATATTCATGAAGTACTTTTAGCAGGGAAAGGCTGCTATAGACATTAAAGGCTTTGTTATTACTACAAGGGAAAATCAAACAGAAAAGAGAATTTGAAAATTACACGGTAACCACAACAGATAGAGGCTGGCACAATACAATACGTTTGTGATGGCTTATGGGTAGTCTGGCAGTGATCTGCTGTTAGTCTAGTTGAAGCTAAGATCAAGTGAACATGGATGCTCCGCTGCAGGATTACACCATTCTTGAACGACCACCATTATGAGATTTCTTTGGGTAGAGGGAGTGAACCCTATTGAAATTTGTCATGGAATGGGAGATTAATAGCATGAATGTGCAGTTGAGGGGATGAATCCAAAACAGGGTTTAAAGGAAGATTTAACTCTGGATGGGGTGCCCGTCTACACAGTGACGACATCTGTCCAACTTCGACTCAACATTCGAGCTTTTAGATGACAGAGACAACACACGTGAACATGGAGGGAATATTCCAACTCCGCCCTGACAGTGAATTTGAACCCAACTCTGTGGTGCTGTAGGGTGTAGATAACCCCTGTTCCAGACCAAATGCTCTAGGCAGCGTGTACAAAAAGTGTTCACCCCCTTGGAAACTTTCTCATTTTAATGTCACAAGACATTGAATTACAGTGGATTTAATTTGGCTTTTGTGACACTGATCAACAGAACTCTAACTCTTTAATGTCAAAGAAAACCAACCTCTGCACTGTGGTCTAAACTCATTACAAATATAAAACACAAAATAATTGATTGTATAAGTTGGTATTTAGCAGATACTCCCTTTGGCAGCCATGACAGCCTTGGGTCCATGTGCTCAGGTCTCTTTCGGTTTGTCAGCTTTGCGTACCTCCACAAGGCCATTTTTCCCTTTTCTTCTTTACAAAAGCAGCTCAGGCTCGGTCTGGTTACAAGGAGATCATGAGAGGACAGTAACAAATTCCGCCATAACTTAATGTTGTATAATAGTTAAATGTGAAAACTTTCAAGGGGGTAAATGTTTTTTTATAGGCAGGATAAGAGCGTCACATCAACACACAAAAGAGGCACAGACGCCATCGCTGGAGTTTACATCTCAGACACAGAAAGGCCTTCCCATTAGCGCAACTCCATTGATTGACCATCCTATAAAAACCCCTTTAACCAACTCCACCTAATATGAAAATCTGTTGCCAGAGTCCTGCTGTGATCCCGTAAACCAAGCGTCAGCCCTTTTCTATCTTCAAGTGACCCAAGGTTAAAATATCATTTCTAAATTTCTCTTTCCCTCCCCGGCTGCTTTTACTAATATTTTTCTGTTGCTCTACTGACTCAGCTTCCTCCATTTTTATATCTTCACTGGTGTCCTTGAGTACGTGAGTCATGGTTTAATGGAGTGAATTCTGTTGACTCAGCTTTATCACAGCTGTCGAGAACATCAATGAAGCCACAGACGGCTGCAGCTCCGTTTTAGGCATTAGGCACAATTGTTGGCACATACTGTATGACACAATGCTGCTTCAAAGTTCTAGTTTGTGCTCTGTGTACATTAAATTTGATGTTATAGGCTACCTGCAAGCCTAGAAGTCCATTAAGGCGTAGATCAATGAACATGAGCGACAAAGAGTGTAAGGAGTTAGGAGCTGAGTGAGGTAGAGAGGGGCAAGGTTATGTAGCGCTTTAAAGGTGAGAAGCAGAATCTTGAATTTAATCCTTGATGGAACCGGTAACCAGTGAAGCTAGAAGAGAACAGGGGAGATGTGAGCAAAACACTTGGTGTGGGTGAGGACTCTGGCTGCGGAGTTCTGGATGTACTGTAGCTTCTGCATAGATTTTGCAGGGAGGCCAATGAAAGGGGAATTACAGTAATCAATACGAGACATTATGAAACAATGAACCAGAGTTTGAGCATCATTAAAGGACAGAATTGGATGGAGGCGGGCAATGTTACGGAGATGATAGAATGAAATTTTGGAAAGAGACCTAATGTGTAGCTCAAAGTTAAGTGAAGAATCTAACAAAACACCAAGATTTCTGACAACAGGAGCAGGTTTGACAAGTGTACCATCAACAACAATCTCAATGTGTCTTCACACCAGTGAATGTTTGGCCTACTGACTGTTCCAGAGTCACCTACAGTACTGAAGCTATATCTTCGACTTTATCATTTCAGCTTGTTGGCTTCCATTATTCATCTGTTTTCCACACTGGCCTTCACATTCAGAAAATTGGCATCTATCCCAGCACCATTACGATGGTAAAATAAAAAAACAATCCAGCACATATTGACACCAGCCAGACCTGACAAAACGATCCACACAAGAGGAAATCTTCACACATGCAGGAATTGGATGCCAGCTAGACACAAAAGGTGTCTCCTCCACCAGAAACCCCAGCTTGGCTACAAACGTGCTCAGTGGATGGACAGACAGATGGACGGAAGCCTGTGTAGAGGTTTGCCCCGTCCAATCATTTGCCAGGTGTCACTGAGGTAGAGGAGCTAGAGCTAACTCCAAGGACGCCGACCAGAACAATTTGTGCTGATGCAATGTGAAGTGGCAGTGCTGCCCGTTGTGCCACTGAGCCATCTGTTTCATCTTTTCAGCCTTCCGACTTTGCCAGGGCATCACTGCCAATGACATTTGCTTATTTGCTGTCTTAGTTGCTTAATGAGAAGCAACGCCTTTGAAACACTTCTCAGCTGAAGGAGTCCTTCAGTCTTTCACCTCATTCTACAAGGAGTGACAAAGCTCAAATTAGATTGTCTAGTTCCCCTTAAAACTGCTGAAACGGAGCTTTGTTAAGGAGGCCGACAGCTGGTTATGCTCTGCGCACATTGCCCTGACATGGCTTCTTCTTCTCTCTCTAGGAGATTCACTGCGCCGTCTGGCTTCATGCTTCGCCGACTATAGCCTTATTAAGCAGACAATGCAGCTGATGAAGACTGCACCCTGTACATTTGTTTTTTTTTGGTGTCATCAAAGGGGCTCATCAGCCATAATTTAATCACACAAGCCACAAGGTTTGGTGAATTCCTCCGTCAGGTTGGCCAGATTGAAGTCTTTGCTGACCTTGTTAAATAAAATCAGTGCATCTCACTGCGCTGGCATATCAAATGAAATCTTTAGGGACGTGTTGGCATTTGTTTTTTTATACATGCACACACATTGTACATCATAGTCAAAAAGTGTAAAGATAAAAAAAATGACTAGAATGCATAATTAGATAGCTAAAAAAACTTTAAATAAATATGGATAATGCATATTGTTAATATTTAGTTACTTTTCTGAAAAAGAGCTTTGCTGGCAAAAATGAATATGGTGAGTGCCAATGCTGCATCTGTGATTCTCCTCGATTTCAGATTGCACATTTATTTCATGTAGATCAATGAAAAATTCAAAATGAAATAGCATAGCACTCAGTCAAATGTGCTTCTGCGGTCCTTCTAGCTTAACAGTTTAATACGGTCTTTAAATGGGCTCTTAGGATCAAGACCGTCACATGTACAGAGTAGACTGAAATTCGTGAGCTAATCAACATATCGTCACTCTTGATTAATGAGTATTACAACCTTACCTCCAAAGTGATGTCTTCTTCATCTAAAATAACCACCCTGCCTCAAATTCACTTATAGTCTAATCCCATCCAGTGTTACTCTGAGCACTGCTGGGACTCAGAGTATTCACAATTATTGTACATCTTTCCAAAAATGGTCTTAATTTAGGACTGTGCCAAAACCTATGACCTTGTGAAGTCTAAGGTATATGATATTGTTCACAATTAGGGTCCCATCTCTTACACGTCAAAAAATTTACTAGAAAGATATGCGCAATATTTACTTTTAAGATGAATTATAAAGAGTTTTGCACATATTAATGAAGAATGTAGATTAGGAATAATTGCACCACTCTTTGTTGGAAATATTAGTGGAGAGGTCGCCTTCCCAGCATTACTAGAGATCAAATCAGATTTTAGTACTGGTACTAAAACAGATAAACAGATTACTCCCAAACCCCCCATCTTACTCCGGCCTAACCGGTGCACTGCATAATTACTTCAATCCCTGGTGCACACAATGCACTGTTTCCATCTTGAAAGTCATGAAATCCCAATCACATTGAAATGTGTAGTTTTGTCCATGAAATGAACGTTTTTACACAACTGCAAATGCGAGTGTTGAAGGGAGAGTGGGGGTATACAGAGGAAAGCTCACGATTACTAGAGATGGTAAAGGCACTATATGATAGATAGATAGAACCCCTCCAATTCTGAATTCTGGTAGACGAAACCGCTTTCTTCAGGTTGTTACTGACACTGTCAAAGTTATTGTAAGTATTGCTTTTATTTTAAACTTCCTGGTTATTGGACATTTTTGTTGCTTTGTTTGTTAGATATCTCATCGTATGTGATATTAGAAGTTGACTGCCTTTGAGCAAAATCCTTTTTTGTCCTTATTGTGTGTTTCTATGTGTTGTGTTCATTTTTTGATAATAAACTCTCAATTTATTAAGACTTTTGTTTTGAGTTGTCAAAATAAGCCAGAGGTTTATGGTCACCCTTCTCTTTGTAAGGAATTTTGATATACTTTATTTCTTGAACTATCTTTGTATTTTGTATAACTTTTCAAACCCCAGTTCCCCATTTAGGGCCTGTGCAGACCGAAGCCTACAGGCAGCAGTTGGGGGACTGACTGGCTGGCTTGGGGTGAGCCTCTTCTGGGGTGTCCAGTAAACATCCTGGCCTGCTTTGTGGAGTATTTCAGAGGCCTAGCACCCCTTTTCACTGTGTTCTCGTCTCCATTACACAATTATCATGAGCTGGTTTCTTTGTAAATACATTAAAGGCCAAAGATTTTGTAAATGCAAGCAAACTCAAAAGGAGCTGGCTGGTAGGCAGACACACAGAGAGTTGATGTGATATATACACTATTTCCCTCTCTTTTCCTGCAAACAAATCAACAACAAAGATATTTTATGATCGTTTTAATGCAACATCTTCAGTACTGCAACTTTCAACAATGTTGTCCAGGCTTGAGGAGCCGCTGTTTGTAAAATACTTTTACATACCACATTGACTTTCTGTGTGGTGTTTCTAGTTTTAAATCAATCTGCTTGTTTCTTGAAGAACCCCTCAGTCCCATGGGTCCAAAACTGGAACCGTAGCTTCGTCTTATCTTTGCTTTTTTATTCAGCTTTTGGAAAAAAAAACTCACTAGGCAAAACTGCAACAAAATGCAACACTTTATCCTTAAAACAGCAGCCTCCCCTGGTGATCGGCCTGCCTCCCCATCCTTCCCCACTCTTTTGTCCTTCGGTCCGAAGTTAATACGATAAAAAAAATCAGAGAGTCAAATTAAAAAGGGAGTCTCCTGCTACACTACAGGCTGACAGTGAATGTTGAGATCTATTGAAGGCACAGTATATTTGAGGTCATTCTGTTATCAAAGCTCCTTTGGATGGAAGTGATGCTTAATCAGCAAACATTTCTTTATGGACAGCTTGGGGGAGGGGAAACAGTTTAGAAAATGAATGAATGGATGAAGCCTTTTAAACACTTAGAAACACACACACACACACACACACACACAAAATGAATGCAGAGACAGCTTACTTCGCATAAGCGATGTGTTTTGCATGCATATTTTGGCTGATTATCAAATTTTGTACTTTTCAGGATTTGTTTTATTTGTAGTTTTGATTTGTTTTGACAAATTTCTATTTTATTCCCATCTTGCTTTGTTTACATGACATTTCCAAATGTGTCACGTGACTGCAAATGTCAGAAATGAGTGGCAAAATAAATATAGCAGCAACCTCAGTTATCTCTTGGTAAGCAACAACACCTGAAACCTCTAGCGTAGTTAGCTTAACTGCCCTGTGCACTCTTGTGTCAGGTTTTGTTTTTGGGTCCGACTATCATTTCAGCTCTCATTTTTAATTTTTTTATTTTGCCCCTTGGTTACCTTTATTTCACAATCTTCTGTCTCTTGACTCTCTTAGTGTCGATAAAATCAGCGCTTATCATCTTAATCTCACAACAATCCTTGGACACTTTCATGCCTCTTTTTGAGCATACAAATGAATAACTAATATATGAATTATGCAACGCAAGTTACATCAGAAGTTTTCCTCCATGGATGTTTTTCATTTCATTTCCCGCTCTCCAGAATTGATCATTATTAGGTTCTATTATATCATAAACTTTCTTCTTTCCATTCTGCACGAAAACATCACTACAAACTACATGGGCTAATATATAAAAATGTATAATTTCTGAGTGGAGTACTCCTTTAAATGTTCCTTTAAGTTCACAAAGGATTTCTGGATCAAGATATGAAATAAATACAAGTCTAAATAGACAATTAGGATCCCTCAAACCTGTAACAGTAAAATATTCAGGATATCAGCAAGAAGAAAATTAGTTAAATATGCAGAGAACTAAAACAGAATACTTTTAAAAACGAAGCCACTTATTTTCTGAACCAATTAGGTTTGCTTAATTAGACTAATGGAAAACAAAATCTCAAACAGCCCATCTCATTATCACAGCAGTAACTATTTAATATATTGTTTTGATTTGTCTCCATTTTCTAGCAGACATTGAGTGATTTGCCCTCGGTACTTTATGAATGTGTAAAACAATATTTTTACATTATCAACTGGAACCTGCTTACATAATCCATTTTTACTATATTATTCTTGATGTAATTTTTTTAGTGTGATGAAGTGGAGATGCATAGGACTGACAGATGAATACTTACTATGTCATCCTGAAATAGAACTTTATTTTGTCTTTTTACAGAAGCTCATTATATATATATATATATATATAT
>JANRMT010062814.1:30917173-30959834 GCA_026402145.1 Polypterus bichir lapradei | reverse complement strand
CACACACACACACACACACACACACACACAATTGCTTGAAAATAGGAAGGAAATTAAAAAGTCTGACTTGGCAGTCCCAGCCCCAATGAGGCATTACGCAGACATATTGCTGTTGGTATAAAGGAGCCCTCATCACATTTTTTGACACACTTTTGCAAACAGATTTGTGAGTTCAAAGTCCTCAGCGTTGTTATGTCAGAGAGAAGATGTGCAGCTTTGTTCATAATGGCACTCAGCTGTATTTTAATTCTTGCACTATTGCCTCCAGGGGTTCCATAGTGTGTCCCATAACTGAGCCTGCCCTTTAAATTAGCTTGTTAATTCAGTAGGTCTCCCTTGGAGTGATGCTACCATACCCGCACACCACTCTGGCCATCACAGAGCTGTAGAAGATACTGTATAAAGGATGTCACTTCCCACATTAAAGGAATGCAGTCTCTCTCAAAGAAAAACAGCCTGATCAGTGCTTTCTTATATATTGTGGATAACAAAGTGAAACAACGGAAAAGGGAATTCTGGGCACGCTTGTGAAGATTAGGCGGACCACTCATAGCTGTGGTGGTGGAGTTCAAACAGAAGAAGCTCACAGAATTATGTTTCAAGTCAATTCAATTCAGTTTACTTTTCCCTGAACACAGGTTCGGAGTGTTGTAAACCTACAGAAAATGTACTAGTCATGCTCCAGAAGGACAACAACAGTTATGTTCTATACACCATATGAGTAGTAATAAAAAAGCTTCGAATACAAATCAGCCATTCTACAGTGCTGGTATTGGAAGTGACTAAAGATTAGCTCCTGTGTGCTAAAATTGCACCATAAGCCACAAATACTGGAAATGTGTACGTTTGTTGTGTCATAACCAAGGCAACATGGATGCTGAAGACCTCAAAATCAATTACGCCATCACTGAACTTCTTGCCTCTGTGAAGACTACTTCTTATCACTTATTCAGCGATCATCATGATCAGTTCACTTCAGATACCAGACGTCTCTCAAATATCACCCAAGATCTGGGTAGCCTTCAACATTAATGACAGAGTAAAAAAGAGCACATTGTAATGAAGAATCAAATGGTGATGGTGTGAGACAGCAGACACTACGGGCCAGCTGAATCTTCATGATGAGTTAAAAATGAGTGAGGTCTGTGCATAATGAGTGACCACAATGATCCCCCATTAGGCCTCACTATTGAAAATCTCAAGGGATTTCACAACACCAAAGAAATCCAAGGTCTAAGTCACTGCTGGGAAGATCACCTGTACATTTTAATGATGTTGAGGGTGTACTTCATATTGATTACATTTCTCAAAAGGCCAACATAACCAGTTAATACCATGATGATTTGCTTTAGCGTTTGTTGCAGCCAGGCAAGGAAAAGCACCTAGAAAAGTGGTCTGCCCTTGCACTTCAGAGGAAAGCAGACATTTACTTCCAGTATTTAAAATCACAAAATGTCAGTACCGTACCATTTTAAAATTTGCATTTGTCAAGAATTTATATTGTAAAGGTATACCACACAACCCTATACTTTACACATCATATTTTCTTAGAACTTTTTAATACACAAAACACCAAAGATGACTGTGAATGTAATGTTCAGTTCAAAATGAAAACCCCCTCATAAGATTTTCCCATTTCTTAAAATTATCCCAAATCCCATAAAAGTTTCAGTTAGGTTTGAAATCAGGGAAAGAACTAGAACTCTGGTACAATGCAAACTACTGTACCTAAAACAGCCATTTTCATAATGCTCCATCATGACACGGGCCTTGAAATTCTCTGGTGGACCTCACTTTGTGATCACCTTTGTTTGAGTGTCAAGAATCAAACAACCTGCAGATTTCACGGCACAACCAGAGCACTCCTGACATGAAGATGTTAGAAATCATTGATATTGTCGTACTGTATCCTTGACATGATTAGTTGATTTTCAGCATGGAAAAACATTTTTTGGTAAAGCAGATTATGCCTCTGTCACATTACAAGACTTTTTTCCAGCAATTTTCAACCAGAGCCTTTATTTTCATTATCTTAGTGAGTTGCACCTCGAGCTTGAGACCACCAGTTGAGCAGTGTGACACTTCCAGCAAGTCTGTGACTCTCCACAATATATGATTTCATCTTAGATCATGGGGATTGGGCTCTCGTGTGTCCAAGAGTTGCTGTCCAATGAACCAGTAGCCAGAATTACAAAGCATACACCACATAAAATAAGAAGAGAGGATGTAATGGACCACACAAGCAGAGGAGACCCTTGTCTGTCTGATGTATCATGTTTGTTGTATCATGGCAGAAGAAAAAAAAAAAATGTGCCAAGACTGAGGCTGGATTCACCATACCTGGAAACCATTCGCACAGCCAATGGTTCTGTCAAGCAGCGCTTGTTAAATTGTGGCAAGCCTGTGACACTGTGAAAATTCTTAAGGCAGCCATATAATCTGTCGGCCCCTGCGATTCCTAGTAATGTAATCTGACATCTTCAAGGCACCAAGATCCAGTGATTGCAATCGTTGCATTTGATATGTTCTCCAACTCAAAGTCAGGTAGCGTAATGCCAGCCATCAGAAACCATGTTTTTCATTTTCAAATCAAGGCAAAGATATTAAATTCCTTCCAGGTCCGGGTCATAAACACAAAAGGCCAACATACCCATTCATAAACACTCCTTGACCATGAGAAAGGCAAGGAGTTATTAAGCTAATGTCAGAAATCTTAAGAGACAGTCATGGAGCTCTGTTAAAGGACACAGCCTGGGGTGATAACACTGGAAATTCTAGACATTTACAATTAAAAGTCAAATCTGCAGGAACATGCCTTGGTCATTGATAAAGCCTGTCAAAATTGTTGCTGCAATAACACAAGAGCTTTGACACACAGTCTTGGGCTCTTGAATAGTCCTTTAATGTCTAAGATTCCTCAGCAATATACAGCAAGAAGAAATCTTGAGCACTGAGGTATGTGGCACACTTTAGAAGCTACTTTTACATCTTTTATTTCAAAAACATAAATGGGTTTTTTGGTTTCCTTGCACCCTTGTACACTCCTAGGTTCAATGTGGCTGTTCAGTTGTTCTTCAATAGTTCAGAATTTCGCAGTCTCATTGGTCAGATGCATAGGAGTGCTTGTTATGGGTGGAGACTTGCACTTTGACCTCCACATGGATGAGGGGATGGTCCCCGAAGAGGTTCATCCAAAGGAGTTCTACATATACAGATTTAAATAAAGTAGTGTGGATGCCAGCTGCAGAAGATGCTTTTTATATTTGGAAAGGTTTCAAACTAGGCAGTCCAACAAACTTGTGACATGACATCATTGTCTACTTTTAGTCAGACACTTTTACCCAAATTACAATTGAATTTTTACAATTATACTTCAGGAAGGATGAGAGGGTTACACATGGTGTTGGACGCATGGATTTAGTAAGAGGTGGTCATTTATAGTCCTGTGTCCTAATCACTAGATTACACAAATAAAAATCACACACAAAATAAAAATTGTATGAAGACGGTAACACTCCTCATTTATAGCAACTGCAAAATACAAAACCAAAAGTGACACCTGACTCAAAAAGATTAACAATAGTCTACTAAAAAGTAAAACTGACTGCTGTTTCCAGTACACGTACGGACCCACGCAGCGGCCATCCCCAAAGGATAATTTTACAGGATGTCTGAAACTCTGGAAGCCATCAAAATGTCTTTCTAATGCAATTATTTCCATTTTTCCAATTAGCTCATTCCGAAACCGCCTTCCAAAATATAAAAACATTACACCACCCGGCGCCCACCTCATTCTGCATTCTACTACCAAAATAAAATATTTAGAAAGCAAAGCAAATCCTGTCAGCTAGAAAATGACAAAAAAGACATGAATTGGAGCAATTAAACTGTCAGCGAAAAAAGAAGATGAAGATGCATATCATTGAGTGAAATGAGATGCTGTCAGGACTGGTTGTTGGCCCCACCTGTCACTCCTCTGTCCCCATGATAACCCCGCCCCTTTCCCCACCCTAATTATTCAGTCATCATATCATTGGTCAAGCATACAGAGGCAATGGCATCGAGTAGTTCTTGCCTTTTAACGTAGAAGCAAAAGCACAATCTGTCTATTATTATACAGTAGATATAGAAAACACTAAGGTCTGTGTGTCCAGTCTCTCAGAGCAATCTGATTGGCTGGTTTGGCTTTAGTGTGATTGGTCAGTTAGGCTTTGGTGACACAATTGAAAAAGGAAATGCAAGTGTGAGACGCATATATTGAGAAAGTCGCCTCTAAATGCCCCTCTGAGTAATGACAGGGTCTTAAGAAGAGACTTTAAGAGAATGAGCTTGAAAGAGGGAGCACTGGTGAAGAAACGCTCATAACACACACACACACACACACACAAAAACTGAGGAAAGGTGCAGAAGGTACATGTAGGAAAGAGATTATTTTATATATATTATATATATTTTTAAATTATTCTATTAATTGTCAGGTACCATGGCTAGTATACAGTATGGAGAGTATTTTATATATCCATTCATCCATTATCCAACCCACTATATCCTAACTACAGGGTCACGGGGGATCTGCTGGAGCCAATCCCAGCCAACACAGGGCGCAAGGCAGGAAATAAACCCCGGGTAGAGCGCCAGCCCACCGCAGATATTATTAAATGCTAGATAGATTTATCTATCTATCTATTAAATGCTAATCTATCAATTAAATGCTAAGGGTTGCATCTGTCTGTTGTGCTATTACTCGCAAACCACTGGAGCTAGAACCTTGATCTTCATCTTAATCAAAAGCTCATGATGTGATATGCACTGGTAAAGCAAAAAAAATTTTAGTAGCGCCCACCTCCACAAAGTTAGTTATCAGGGGACGTTTCTGTCTTATGATAATTTGCTCAGTAGAGTGACATGGCATAAAAATGTATGCCGATGAAGGAGGAGATGGTCAAATACTCACAAGAGGCAACTCTAACATTGCTTTATGGCAGGAGGGGTGGTAGGCGGTACAGAGGTTATCACTTTTCCTGGATTCAGGGCCTGTGGCTAAGTGTACTGTGTATGGAGTCTGCATGTTCCCCTATGTTTGTATGGGGCTTCCTCCATTGCCCTGTGTGAGTGTGGCTGAATGGGAGCTGAAATGGACGGGCGTCCCCATCTCGGCTTGCCACAGCGAACCCTGAATTGGATTAAGGAGGTCTGACAATGCCATGCTATGCTTTGGTATGTTTTGAGAAAGCCTTCCAAATCTGAAGAGGACAGAATCAACAAAGGTTCGAGGTTTGTGCACAGGAACCTTCAAACAGCATTAAGAAATGAAATCGGCTTTCAGGTAATTCATCCAGCTTGCATACAAGTGTACAAAATAAACTCAGATGGGGACGGCTGTGTCATTGCATACAAAAAAAAGAAAAAAAAAAACACTCCGCTGCATTGTGAGGTTTGCTAATCCCAAAACGTGTGAAAATCTAACTTTGGGCCATAAGCAGTAATTCTACAGCCCCCAGTTTATTGCTCTGTCTCACTTGCAATTACCTCTGAGCTTGAATAAAGTGACACGCACTGCCCGCTAATCAACTAATCTTTAGGCCAAATCACTAAGCTCTTTATGAGACCGATAAAATGAGCTAAGTAAATAGATGATAACTGTGGGGGGGGGGGGGGGGGGGGAGGGGGTGGAGAAAAAACATTGGATGGGCAGGCTGATTTCAGGGCCAACACAAGGAAATCAGTGTCAGACAATAAGTAAGGGAAAAAATCTTCTGATAAAGCTAAAACTTCAAAGTGACAACTGACTAACTACTTTTGTTATCTGGGAATAGGACACCCCTAATCCAGAGATGCTGCAGGGTCTCAGAATAAAGTGAGCAGTCAGCTATCTATCTATCCATTTTCTAACCTGCTTCAACTAATTTAAAGCTCTGTAGGAACCAACCCTGAATGGCTGTATCAGTTCCTGTACCTGCAGTTTGGCATTTTCATGTTCTCCCCATGTTTGTCCCACCCAAGGAACTGCCACCTTTCCTCCCAAATTAAACGAAACAAGCCTGCCAGCTTGCAATTCAACTGCTTCCTGTGTGGAATTTGAACATTCTCTCAATGTTCAGTTTCATTCAGAGACTCAGGTTTCCTCAGACCTTAACTGAAATGTAGGGTGGGAAGAAGGCAACAGCCAGGCTTAGTAGCATCTGAACCTCAATTCAATGTGCTCAGTGTGCATTGGTCACCTGCAGGGACTTGGGTTTCCTTCCAGTTTAACTACAGTGTAACACGGAACCAATCAGCTAGGGTTTCATACTTCCAGCAACTAGACACCAGTTCAATGGTCTTCTTAAAAGTACCCCCCATTTTCACAACTGTCTCCTCTACCGACTCCCATTTCGTATCACATGCTCTTAGGTTATTTTCTGAGCCTAAACTGTCATAATGACAGTGTCTTACGTTGAGCTGGTGTCCCCACAGAGATATGGCTTGGCAACACCTTAAATCATAAAATGGAGAATGAGAAAGAGACGAGATGTATGGGTAGGCAACTACAAAATCACATATGTGGCTTCCTTATTCAATACACCCCATTTATTACTGAAGTCACCTAATCCAGTTTAGTGGTGTGGTCCAATGGGCGCAAGAAAGGAGCAAAAACTAGACAGGGTGCCAGATCACTTCAGCACTCCATTTAGTGTCTTCAGTAGATCTAGCATGCTTATTTGCCGAGATGGTTGGTGAGATATACGGATATCCAGTGAAAAACCCCATAAAGACAGGGAAGAACAACTTGCTCATTGTCACAGTGTGGATGGAAACTGACAGCCTTGTGGTTCAAAGTATGAAGCCTTACCCACTAAGCTATTTGGTGACAGGTAGGTATGTCAGGGTTGCCAAACGTCCCAATTTGAGTGGGACTGTCACGAGTTCAACAGGTAAATCCCCAAGTCCCATATTGCTTCTGAAAATCCTGAAAGAACAAAAACTGTATGTAGAAAAAAAATCTTAGTTCAATTTTTATACTGCATATCTAGTTAAAGAGGCTCACTAATTTAAAAATTTTGTTAGCTGAATCGTGTCTGTTCAAATACGCCATGTGCTCGTGTCGTCGTCATATGTTTCTCGCGCTCATCATGGCTACTCGTGCTTGTGTATAATTTGTTTAGAAAGTAAAGTGATACTGAAAAAGAGTTTTTGACTTACTAGATGGTCATATTTGTATTCTATTTGCATATATCATGTCATATTGTATGAAACATAAAATATGTTACAAGTTATATCAAACATATGCGTTCTCTTCTATATATGTATTTATTTATAAAAATATATTCTTATATGTTTAGATTATACTTGTTTATATATCTAGAATTATGACTAAATTAAAATGATCTATTTTTTGTATACCTTAGTTTCTTAATATCTTTTTTTTTTGGATGCTCAAAATGGTGGCTGTCCCAATCTGGGATTTTCTAAATCTAGCAACCCGGGAGGTATGCAAATTTATTTTTTTTGGTAGCACCCATTGTGCCACAAAAACACTTCCCATGGCAAAGGCCCAAACGTGATCCTTAGTTTGATACTGAAGCACTCTAACTAGAACATGGCTGAGTTTATTGTGGTGGTATTTTGAAATTTGGTGCAAGGCCCACAATAATTCTCGGTTTCATTCTATTCTAAGTCACATGTGCAGATAAATACCTGCCCTCTGCTTTAGGGATGCCACTGCCGTCAAGGGTCAATCTAAGACACTTACAGAAGACATGGGACTCTTATCATTTCTCTAAGATGCCCTTTTCTTTTTCATAACAGGGTGGCAGCAATGGATGCAAGGCATGATCCCCACCTGGACAGGATGCCAGTCCACCACTAGGCTAGACCGAAGCAGTATGGTACAAACTCAGTAGGATAGTGCAGCAAACAGTGGTCTTGAACAGATGGGAAATTCGGAAATTACAAGTAAACGCACTACCAGCTCAAATAATTCAGACAAAACAAAACTCCTTGAAATGTCGGCATTTAAGACATAATGCTGACCTTTCACCTAAGTCAATTATTTAAAATTAAACACATAAGTGGGTCATTTTGTAGTCAAACTGCATCACACATCTAATATGTCTAGTATATTTTACTATTTATTTCCACAAAAAATGCCGTTTACCTTTAATTGTTTTCCCATTTTGAAGACCAAGTAACAAATCAGCAGTGAACTCTGAATAGTCCGACCAGAATGCACTGAAGTGGGAAGGTGGAACGTCTCAATTCAGAGCTCCGAAAAGTCCGACAGCATATAAATGCAGCATAAGTGCAATCCGCTAACTGTGGAAAAAGCATCGCCACAACAACAACTTCCTTTACACAAACTGCAATGACATGTTAGCGAAAAACTAGTGAAACACACAGACCGACATTCCACACAAGAACAACAGTAAACTCTCCACCCGTTGCTTACAAACTTTAAGAACTTACACTTGATTATGAATACTGAACACGCATTAGAACATTCAAGCAATCTAGACAAGAACAGACCATCAAGCCCAACAATGCTCTTCAGTCCTATCCACTCAATTCTTCCAACATAACATCAAGTTAAGTTTTGAAAGTCCCTAAAGTTCTACTCTATAACACACTTCTTGGTCACTTATTCCATTTATCTATGGTTGTCTATGAGAAGAAAACTTCCTAATGCTTGTGTGAAATTTACCCTTAACAAGTTTCTAACGGAGTTCTTGATGACCTCATTTTAAAGTCACAGTCTCGATGCACTGTACTAATAACGTATTGTGTCCTGGGGGATTATCAGTAGATGTGCTTGCGGGGACTATGCTTTAATTACAATAAACGTTTCTGCCCAACCGGTTGCCACTATCTAAATTTTTTGAATTTCCATGAGCTTTCGATTAACACCAAGATCAAGGTTCTAGTTCTAGTAGTTTAGGAGTATTCGTGTTACAGACAGACAGACCCCAGCACTTTATATGTAGAGATGTATGCACTTTAAAAGAAGCAAATTTCCCATATTTTAGGTATTTGGTACACTGTTTGATTCTCTAAGGGGAAATTGTCTTTTCCTATGACCTTTGGAGGTCAGAGCACAGGGTGCTGAATTTTCTCTGTGGTGCAGTGACAGTGTGACTGCCTCACAGTTCCAGGAGTCCGGGTTCAAATTCCATCCAGTCACTGTATGGTTGGTTTTTGCACATTTGTCCCATTGTTTGGGTGGTGTGTTGGTTTACTTTGCCTGGTGTTACTGAGTGTGCCCTGCAATAGACTGACAGCTTATATGGAATTGAATCCAAATTTGTGCCAAGTGCTACCACTCAGATGGTACAGAAAACAGATGGAAAGATGTTGCCTCTTTGTCTGAAGGGCAGCTGGATTGTTACTATTGCTGCGGTGTTTGGACACCCCCATTAACAGGCTATACCCAGAAAAGCTTAAAACAATCACTCTTTAGTGTATTCAATGTTTTTAATTGGGCACAACATCATCATAACATTCACCAAGCCACTCATTTCAATTCAGAATTGCAGGAGACTGCACCCTATCTTGACGGCATTGGGTCCAATGCAGGACCAGCCTCGGACAGAGTGCCATGTATGCACTCACACTGGGTCAATTTGAAATTTCCACCTAATCTATCAGAACATGTCTGGTTATTCTCATCTGTTAGTACAGCATTAAAAATTTAACTGTACGCCATGATTGTCATTCCAACTGCCATCTACGCCAGCAAAACCTGGAGGAACATGAAACGGATTGCTCACAAGCTAAATGCCTTCCACCAGGCTGTTACAAATGATGCGGTGCTGAAGTGGAATGGACAGAGCTTGCTAGAAGACACTGTTACAGAATGCAGGATGCATTTAGCCGGACACATACAATGTCTTCCCAATCAAGGCATTCCAACACTCACTATGCACTCGACACCACACCAAAGAGGAAGCAAAAACCAGGAAGGCCACGTACAACTTGGAGGTCTTCTTTTTTAAGGGACCTGAAAACTGTTGATCTACCTCTGGATGAAGCTGATCTCACTGCAGCTGATCCAGTCCATTAGAAAGCACTTGCTGCTCGATACGCCAAGGAGCGTGGGAGGACCTAACTCACATCTTCAAGGATGTGGCAGGAGAATCAGAGTACCCTGAGGAAAACCCTATACCCACACAAGAAGAACATGCAAACCCAACCTGGATAACTTCCAGGCATGGGATTCAATCCTAGAATTCTGGATCTGTGAAGCAGTATCACTAGACATTGTGCCACCCACTACCAAAGGGTACTCCACTTAAATGGAGGGTCAGTGACAATTTAGAATGAATAGACAGATAGACAGATAGACAGATAGATACTTTATTCATCCCAAGGGGAAATTCACATACTCCAGAAGCAGCATACTGATACAAGAACAATATTAAATTAAAGAGTAATAAAAATGCAGGCAAAAACAGACAATAACTTTGTATAATGTTAACATTTACCCCACCAGGTGGAATTGAAGAGTCTCATAGTGTGGGGGAGGAACGATCTCCTCAGTCTGTCAGTGGAGCAGGACGGTGACAGCAGTCTGTCGCTGAAGCTGCTCCTCTGTCTGCAGATGATCCTGTTTAGTGGATGCAATCGATCCTCCATGACTGACGGGAGCCTGCTCAGCGCCCGTCGCTCCGCCACAGATGTCAAACTGTCCAGCTCCATGCCTACAATAGAGCCTGCCTTCCTCACCAGTTTGTCCAGGCGTGAGGCATCCCACTTCTTTATGCTGCCTCCCCAGCACACCACCGCGTAGAAGAAGGTGCTCACCACAACCGTCTGATAGAACGTCTGCAGCATCTTATTGCAGATGTTGAAGGACGCCAGTCTTCTAAGGAAGTATAGTCGGCTCTATCCTTTCTTACACAGAGCATCAGTATTGGCAGACCAGTCCAATTTATCATCCAGCTGCACTCCCATGTATTTATAGGTCTGCACCCTCTGCACACAGTCACCTCCGATGATCACGGGGTCCATGAGGGGCCTGGGCCTCCTAAAATCCACCACCAGTTCCTGGGTTTTGCTGGTGTTCAGGTATAAGTGGTTTGAGTCACACCATTTAACAAAGTCCTTGATTAGGTTCCTATGCCCAAAACCTACAAGATTATCATTCACATGTATTTATCCAAAGCAACTTATAAATCACAAACAGTATGGTAGCTATGCAATACAAACACGCTGAGATCTTAACACTGCAGAAAAAAAAAAAAACACTAAGGGACTGCCATCCTTGAGCTCAAATAAATGAAGCCCAAACAGACCAAACTCTGAATGGTGACCTCCGAGTTGCTGGCTACACTGAGAATCCATCATTCCCTGAATGGCCCACCTAAAGTAGTGTCAACTATGTTGTTAAAGTGACAAGACTCCAGTTTGTTTTCCCTCAAGGTTGTAAAGCAGATTGCATATTGCTTTACGGTGGGGGTTATAACTGGCTGCTTGTCAGTCTAAAATTATGGCAGCTGGCAACTCGGCGGAGGCAGCCATTTGCAGTCTTCATTATAAATGGTGCATGTCGTCATCCTTGCTCAGTGTTGTCACCAATCCGCCTAACACGGAATCTTTGGACTGTAAGAGAAGCTGAGAGACCCCACCCCCACACCGAGGAAATCCTTGTGAACACAGCGAAGATGTGTGATCTCCATACACCGGGCACCAAGGGTATTTCCTGTCTTGAGCCCATGACTGAAAATGGATATTTCATTGTGGCCAGTGTCACCACATTCTATAATCTGACATCCTCTGATAAGAAGTGAAAGTTGGCACAGACGGCTCTCCTGATGTTGCTGCCTTTTCTGTTGTTTGCTGCAGCTTTATAAGATGACGCTTGTTCAGGGGTAACTATCTCAATTACGGTGGCAACATGGGGAGCAAGGCATACAACCCTAGACAACAAGGACAGACAGACAGACTAAAAAGGGCATTATAACAGATAGACAGACAGGAAAGGTGCTGCATAAAACAGGAAGATAGAACGTTCTTTACACATCACTGACAGTCAATTCACTTGCTCCAGCAGAAACATGGAACCTAAAGAAACCTGAGGATTACTAGGTACAAGGCAGAAGCAGGGCCCTCACATCCATACACTAAAAATTACAAATGCCCAGCGTAGAATAACATTGGATTGAAACTAAAATTTTGACTTTGGTACCAGTACCAACTTTCGCACCTCAGTACCAGTACCAAAATGACAACCGACTCAAGCAGACTGAGTCAACACCCCAACTAACTCCCTGCTACTTAATCCCCCAGGCCTGCAGACATGAACCACATTCCACTTGCCTGGTGTTAGACGCAAAGCGACTGCCACACCATACCACACAGATCTTCGAGCACAATGATATACTGGACACATACTATAAAGAGGAGCAAAAGTATGTAGGGGTGGTTCTGCCAGAATTTTATTTGCAATGATATTTGTATACTCTAACGATGGACGAGGTTGGGTATCGGGGTGCAGAGATCCCCCTCTGAGTTTCAACTGTGCAAATATTCGCTCGAAGAGCATGGCTTAGTCTGAACATGATGTGCCAGATATGCCAAATTTATCATAATGTCAAATCCCAAATTAAGAATTTGTACGTTTGGTACTTATTTAATACTGGTATTCTGTGCAACACAAGTTTAGAATCTCCAATCTACCTAACCCACACATATTACACATGGCTGGAGGTAGGTTTGGGTCAACACAGAGAATGGGATTCAAACTCAGGATTCTGGATTTGACCACAGCACCACGGTGCCACCCTCAGTTTCTGCAGTGTAGGTCACAGACCACAGACCAGAAAAGCTGCCATCAGCGTGACAGGCAGCATTACTGTGGAGTGCATTTACTTCTTAAAGTTCAGATCTGTCTGTTCATGTAATCCATCTTCTCAATCTAATTTGTCTTCAAAGGAGAGCTTGCAAGTTTTCTCGATGCCCACACTCAAAACCCAGAAAGCATGGATGAAAAGCCAAGAAGGAGTGTATTCATTCCTTCATTTATTCATTCATTCATCTTCCTTCTGAACCCACTTGGTCCACTGCAGTTAATCACAGCTGTTGTAGGTGCCAGGCTAGTGAATATTAGACTGATGTTCAGGGCAGGGGGGACACCCACACTCACACCCACATGAGACCCAAGTCATCTGTTAACCTGCATGTCTCTGGGATGTGGGAGAAGAACAGGAGGACCCAGAGAAAAAAGCACATGCAGAAATAATAAGACCAAGTTAGCTCCACTCGGGACGTGACCAGGCTGAGTTATTTATTAAAACCGCACCAAACCACATTCAGAATGTTACTTTAACTTTTAAGGGATTCTATAAGATAAGGGACAATACTCTAATCTTCAGATAAATATAATTTATAGCATCTTCCCTGTTTAATCAAGGCACTCTGAAATCAAAAAAGTGGGCTGACAGGAGAGCTTCACCTCACAGGAATGAACATTGGACAGTTTAATATAATAGCCACTATACGATTGGTGGAGATGGATGGTTGGATAGATATTCAACAAATTTAAATGAAAGTGAACTGCCACAGCTCAAGATCCATACACATTCCTGATATCTGCATGGCCCCCACAAAGGGGGGGGCTGACAGGACTCTAGCCAGGGGGCCTGGGATCACAGAGGCCCGGCGCGGGATGAGTAGATATTATGCACAAACAAAACGTATGAACAGAAAGCAAGAATTGATCCTACAGTGTTGAGTGTCCACTTCAGCATAAAATATTTTGAAAACTAAAAACAATATCAAAAAAAATTTCAGATTCCTATTGGGTATCACATTTTCCTTAACCCTAGATGAAGGGCCCGCCAGAGATCCTGGCCTATGGGCCCGCGTTAGAATGTGGGGGCCATGGATATCTGTCCACACCATCTCATCTAGATCTTGGCCTCAGCCCATCTGCTCCACCCAGTCGTTCTTCACCTTTAATTCAATATGCCCATATCACCTCAGCCGGCTTCTCAGTGCACATCTCACTCATTCACCCTTAGTACTTTTGTCTCAATTCCCGATTTCCATTTCAGCATCTTCTCTTTCAATTCTGCTTTGCTATTTACCACTGTTACAAGATCACTGACTTTATAAAGAGCTGACATGATTGGCTCCTTTGAACTTCTCTGTTCCCTGGCTCTTCATAACACCTTTATCTGAAACATTTAGTGGCCAGTCACTCTTTGGCACACAGCAGTAACATTGTGGACACGAATGCGTCATCATCACTATGTCTCCTAGCATCTCCCTAGTACAGGGGTGTCGAACTCCAGGCCTGGAGGGCTGCAGTGGCTGCAGGTTTTCATTCTAACCCTTTTCCTAATCAGTGACCAGTTTTGACTGCTAATTAACTTTAATAGTCCTGCTCTTAAGGATTCATTCCTCTGAATTGATTCCTTTCTTCATTAAATAGCAGCCAAACAGAAATGAGGCATGAAACGAGCCAACAGATGACCAGCTAAATCGGGGCCTTCAGACTCCAACCAGTTTCACAATCAGAAGCAGATTCTTGCTGTTAATTAAACTCATTATTTAAATTCCATGGCTTGTTGCTGCTCTCATTCTGCCACAGCAGACATTTCCAGAACTGTTGATTTTTTTGTTTTTTATAAGACCACCCTCAATGTTTTGGTGAGCTGAGAGATCAGCCTTACTGAGACCTCCACCTTTCTTTATTTTCACATATCTTGTGATAGGCACAGGTGAGCTGGTCATATTGATTCTTGTTTTGTGGCTCCTTATTGTTTGGCTGCTAATTAAGAAAAAGGAAATAACTAAGGGGCCTGAGTCAAGGTAATTCAAATTAAGGCAAAAGAAGGTAATTAGCAGCAAAAACTGGTAACAAATTAAGAAGATGGTCAGAATGAAAACCTGCAGCCACTGCGGCCCTCCAGGACCGGAGTTCGACACCTGTGCCCTAGTAATTTAATTTAAATTTAAATTAATCAATTAGTAATTTAAATTTAGGTAATTTAACTTCTCCTCACACCTTTGCTGTTTTTGCCTCCAAACAAATTTCAGATTCCCTAAGTCCAGTCCAAACTATTAGACCTATCAACACTTCAATAACCTACACCTGAACCACAATTGTATCCTCCAATGTTCTCAATAACCACCAGCATAGTCTACTCTAAATGTTTATAGTCTTAATCAGACCCACACTGCCATAGCTTAAAAACAAAAGGTCATAAGATGTTGGGGAAATGAGAGGAGACCATTCAGGCCATCTTGCTGGTCTTGACCACCTTTCTTTTGTACTGGGCAGAACACACATCTTACTGACCTGCTGGACTCTTCCTTTCATTCAGTTTACTTGTTAGCTTTTCAAACCTAACATTTTCACCTTTCCTCGGAACTTGCAGCAGCCTTCCAGTGAGGCTGGCCATCTGATCTGCCTTCATCTTCTTCAACACCTTTGTGACCTTAGCTTTTGAGGATATACACATATTTAGAGGCTCTTCCGCTTTCTCATAGTCAGAAACTTCATGAGGGCCTGTCCATAAATGGCAGTAAATGCTGGTGGGGAAAAACAACTGATTTAAATTCACAAGGTCGATAGACACAAACTTTATACACCTGAGATTAGCTGAAACACGATGTCAGACAAGGAAAAAAATCCTGATTCTTTTAAGTCTTATTCTCTAACTTGAAGGGTCTTTCTTTCATTTGCCTTTGATTCTTTGACACATTAATGACAGCTCTCTGTCCTTAAATAATATGGTGTCCAATAAGTCACAAGCTCACACATACATCATTGAAATCAAACCAATGGCAGAGCATCTTTATCAGCAAGTATAATGCTCTCAAAGCACTACATTATAAGTTGTCACAGACGGCGGGGTTCTTACCCGGCCGGGACGCCTAGAAGGTCCGGAAGGTGCCAGTAAAAGCTTCCGGGTCAGGAGCACACAACCGCCCTGGAGCAGGAGAGGACCACGGGAGAGGAGGAGAGAATTTCCAACTCGTTGGGACCCGTGGCCACCTGGGAGAACATTACTTCCGCCACACTTAGCAAGATGGCGGAGGAACCTGCCAGGGACGCCTGGAGTGCTTCCAGGGCAAAGGGCAGCAGTTCCGCCACACCAGGAAGTGCTGCCGGAAGATCGTCTCCAGCCACCTGGAGCACATCCGGGCGGGAATAAAAGGCGCTGCCTCCCAGCAATCTGGGAGCTAGAGTTGGGATAGGGAGCTGGACGAAGCTTCCAGGAGGAGATTGGCGGCCAAGGACTGAGAGAAAGAGGAATATTGGGGTGATTATTGATTTGTGCATTGTGTTTGCGGACTGTGTTTATTGATGAATAATAAACGTGTAACTTTTATAAAGATGTGGTCTCCGACTGGTGGTGTCCAGGCAAGTCTAACAAAGTAATGAACTGACAAAAGTCACCAAATTATTAAAATGAGAAACACAAAAATATTCTGAAACAACGGCCCAGCTCGAAAATCTTTACTTACACAATCCAGATGATTTTCCAACTGCTAACATTCATAACTCTCAATCATAGCTGACCGCTAACTTTTTAAAACGTGATACGCTAATCCACCTCTTGAAAAACTCCAAAGGCTTTCTGATTGTCTAAGATTCTGGATACGAATAATAAATTACAAAACGCGGTCCTTTATACTTCAATGATGACATCATGCATTACAACTTCTGGTTCTTCTACACTGTCAACAAGGTAAGCAATGATATACAAAACAATACCCAAAAGATCAGTGTCCACAATAAAAACAAAATGGCTTTGTGTCATGACATGAAAAAACAACCATTAATTCAAGTAAAATATATATTTATCCCATGCAACAAAACGATGGAAATACACAAAACTGAACCAAATACAATTTTATTTAAAATATCCCAGATCATAACACCATGTGATTGCCAGTTTATGGTTCACTAGGTCTTCAAAGTTTTAGCAACAACAGGGAGACAGCAGGGGGATCAGCTGAGCTGTGGGACGGTTCCCGGCCTAACAAAATTTTACAAGATTTGTCCGCAAGCATCTGCTTTACTGATGTACTCCTGCAAAGTTAGTGTGAGTGCAAGCCTAATTTTAGTTGCTCCAAGTGAGCCCAAATGAAAATGGTAATCAAAAGGTAAATACAGAAACAAAGAGAACAAGAAAAGGAAAATGTCATTGACAGGATAACATTCAGGGAGAAAAACACACAAGAAAATAAAGCAAAACAATGGAAAAATTTCACAAAGACCATGGCAGGCAACCAAATGAAGATCAGAAAAGCTGGCCGTGTCTTGAGTGTTGTTATGCCTGCTTTACAAGACAATGAAAGAATGGCATAACACTATGCACTATAAAACATCTGTGTGTTAATTTTGTACACTGTGTTTCTTTCTGAAAATTTGCAATATTTTGTTGTTTTTCTGTCCGTGTCATTTTGCTTCTTGTGGTGGAACAGTCACCAGCATTTTGTGATAATCATCGCATGTTTATGGTGGCTATGCCCACCACCAGACACACGACATATTATGTCACTTCACATTGTATAATAAATAAGATTGTGGTTTACAGATTCTGCCCGTCTGATTATTGGATTTGCTGTAAATGTTAATGACATCCTTCATACATAATCAGGGGAAATTAAACCAATTCATATTGGGACTCTTTGCTTGCCTTTTCTGATCCATGCTCTTGTGTTTATAGTGGTATGTCTCTTCTGGTATTCAGACACAACCTCTCCCTTCTCCCATCTCCTGATCACTTATTCACACCTTAAGCAACCCTACTAAGATGTTAACATACTGTGCCTTCACGTCAAGCATGACGATGACCATGGCGACAGTGTGACCATTCTGAAAATCTGCTAAAAGCCAAAAGTGAGTCATACAAATTATGAGAGAAAAAAAATAAATACATAAAATCTGCAGAGAGATAGGAGTGAAAATGTGCTCAACCAGCTGTTGACCCCAATGGATTCTTCTAATTTACACAAAACCTTTCCTGTCATTTGATTAAAAATTTTTTTTTTCCCTGTGACCAAAAGATAGGACTGGCTACACTTCACCCTCAATTCAATTAAGCGGGTTTAAGAATTTTATTTTATGGTCTGAAGTCCCTTCCAAATCTAAAGATGGGAATGTGCTCAAGAGGATAGTACTTCAGATCTAAATGAAATTAACTCTAGGGGTCACGATGACAATAATGGCCCAACTCGATATGTGGATAACTCCTAGCCGTGAAGACAACGCTTAGAGGTTCTGATGAATAAATATGGCTAATATGAAACTATGCAGCAAATGTTTACAGAGGAATGAATCAGATTTTTGCATCCTGACATGTTGTTGGTTTCATGTTTCTACTTATATGTTTAATGTTTTTCAATTGTTACTCTACTGACACTATTATGCATGCTGATCGGCGCCATTCTGGAATAATCTTTGCCTGGCTGCAGCCAAACTGTTTATTGCTAAGTCAGCGGACAGTTACATGGATCATGTAACATACTGTGCCTCTCCCAATTTGGAGTTTCTTGGAATTTTTCATAAGCTTCAAAACAAACATGAGGACTGAAATCAAGTTCAACTTGCTGCAGTACTTTGTGAATTATTTTGTAGTGTAAAATTGAAAGAAAAAAAAAAAAGTCCATCTCTTTTTGGAGATGACTTTGCAACCATGTTTAGGTTCTTCCACTCACCTCTTATTGGCTACTAGATATCTGTTAAATAATAAATTTTAAAAATGTCTGACATTTCATGTCTCTTCTTTTACTTGCACTCAGGGTTTGTCCTACATTTTTCTTTGATGTGCTCATGTGTCTCACTCTGTCCACAACCTTGGCTGGTACTTCTAATCTCAATTATGTTTCAGTTAGCAACTAAAATGAAACTGACCAATCAGATTGCTTCAAAAAATATACAACTTTAATCCTGTAATGTGTGCCTAGCACAACACTGAATCCACAGATCTTCTAAAAGCTGCCAGGGTCACTGCTCCATACCTTGGTAGTCTCTCCCAGGTGTGTGAAGAAGTGCTTCGTCAATACTGTTCTGAAAGCACTTTCCATCAGTGTCCAGTAGGTGTCAGTGAGGATGTGGACCTTCTCGATGTCTTTGAGGACTTTGAATGTCTGGATTAGGCCCCCACATGGTCTTCTCTGTATTGGTTAAAGTGCCACGTAACATTTGTAGCATGTGGAGCAGAACTGCACAGCGGACTCCATATATGGTCTCATTAGCACATTACACAGTCCGAGCGTAACATCCCTTGGTCTAAACTCGGCAGTTTTGACAATGTGGCCTAACATTTTATTTGCCTTTTTAAACATTACCCAGTACAACAGCAAGAGACTGAGAATGACCTGCCTACACAAACCCACAAAAGATTTTTCAGAGTCAGCCTCTGAAACCTTGTATTTATAATTAATGTCCCTTTTAAGCACACTTATCTGCACTAAGCTGTATTTTTTACAAACTTTTGCTTTTCATTTCAAAGCTTGCTCGGCTATGGAAATCTGCTTCCTTCTTTGTTTACACACAATACTCAATTAATGGTTTACAAAAATAATAATCTCTTGGACATAAGTCAAGCTAGCAAGCCGAATTTCAAAGTGTGCAAAGACTCATAATTAGAAGCCACTTGTCACACAAGGGGCAGGTATCAAGTAGAAAGCAGCAGGCGCCACTGCCACGACTGCTCTCACTCGAAATGGCATTAACGCCAACATAATGAGTCGATTAAGTGGGAGAAGCATAACATGGGATCAGCAGCAAACTACTAAAGCGCAGTGCCGAAAGTACTAGAAAACATCATAAAAATAACATAAGTGGCAATTAAACAAAGCCAAGATATGATGAGCCTGGAATCCACTGGAAAAAAAAATGGCAACAGAAAACTGACAACTGAAGTCAAACGTGAATGAGGCAAACCTGACACACATAACACGAGGCTCTGGAATTTAGTTTGGAAATTAGCGTACATGAAGAAAATCCTCTTTACAACCATGAAGGCTACCATGGATACCCTCAGGCGAAGGCATCACAGCCATTTCATGTCCGAGTTTGGGTAATGTTTAAGAAGTCACTTAAAGAAATGGGAAGGCCAACTACATCAAAGTTCAAAAAATACAAACAGGTGACCCGCATAATGACAAATAATCAGTAAACATCCCACATCTCATCAAGCAGACAATGCGACATTAGAAGAAAACGCTGATCAAACCTGGGACTCGCACCTTTTTGATTCTAAATGGCCGTTACACCATCCAGTCTTGACATCATTTAGATTTAATCTTCTGGTCGTACTTGAGCGAACGCGTTCTGATCCGTTTTCAAGGTTAATGAGAAACGGCAATTTGCGGATGACACCAAATTACCAGCAATTTAAAAATACTGCCACGATGAAACTGAAGCCATCCATCAGTGCTGACTAAGTCAGCTGCTAATTCATCAGTTGTCCTATCCCAAACTTTTAGCAGCACCCTGATACCTTTGAGTCCCCCGCAGCAGTGGTATTTATATTAATTACTAAGCTGGAAAGAGAAGGAAGAAGTTATCACGCTACAAAGAATCGCCTGTAACTGCCCAAGGATCATATAATTAAAATAAATTAAAAGAGGTTACGTTTAAATGCCATACAATAGTGTGACCTCCAGCTAAAATGGGCTTTGAGTGCTGACCTCCTTAAAACAATGGGCAGCACAGAGACCTGGGGCTACAGGACGCATGGAGAGCCAGTGCCCTGGTAGAAAGGGATGGGCGGCAGAGGACTGAAGTCAGAGCATGCAAAGCAACTTTTAATTTACATCTAAATCTGTTCGTACTCGAGATGATCTCCAGGTATGGAATTCAGGACTATCCTGCTTGGCTTGTCACCACTGTGACTTGTGTTACTATTGTTACTTTTGTTACAACAGTTACTTTCACTGCACCAAACAGCCTCTGTTTCTGGTCACTATTCAGGGAGTGGATGTAGAGGTGGTCCACTCCTGCAATTACTTGGGGGTCCACATTAATGACAGGATGGACTGGTCTCATAACACAGAGGAACTATATAAGATAAGGCAGAGCAGGCTATTCTTCCTTAGGAAACACCGTTGCTTTAATGTGGGAAGTGACATCCTTCATATCATCTACAACTCTGTGATGGCCAGTGTGATTTTCAACACTGTGTTGTGCTGAGCTGGTAAGATCACTTCAAGAGAGGCCCACCAAATCAACAGGCTAATTAAAAGGGCAAGCTCAGTTATAGGACACACTCTGGACCCCTGGAGGTCAGAGTGCAGGAGAAAATTAAAACAAAACTGAGTGCAATTATGAACAAGCTGCACATCCTCTCTCTGACATACTAACACTGAGGACTTTCAGCCACCGAATCATTCAGCAGACGTCTGTCGAGAAATACTACTGGGGCTCCTTTATACCAAGAGCAATATAGCGCCTTGAGCATGGGGAAAGGTGCTATATAAATAAAATGTATTATTATTATTATATGCCTGCAAAATGCCTCATGGTTCTCTCTCTTTTAAATTTTTCTTCCTTTTAGTCATTCTGGTGTGTTCAGACCATAGCGTGGGTATGTATTTTTTATTTTTCTCCCTAATTATGTATTTATCAAAAAGCTAAACTCTCCCCCAGGAACAAATGAAGTTCAATTTGTGGGCAAAGGCAAGAAAAGCTAAACTATGAGACTTGGGAAGAAGATGGCAGCAAGCAAAGGGTTCTGCTCCTGGTCCATGACAACAGGGAGAGAATGAACCTTTTCAAGCATTTTGTTCTCTAGTGTTACAAACTCAATGATAGTGATGCTCGATTTTCCTATTTTTTGGGTATTCATGTCAAATTTGTTCTAAAACAACAAACAAATACTTCAAAACACAAATGCCAATATTCCCATATTTTTGGAGATAATTTCAGGCCACTTACAAATTAACAGCATAGAAGAGCCCTGTTTGGTTTAGGTTCAGGACTCTTTGATGACCCCTCACAGACATCTGTCTACTTGTTTCTGTACTGGAGAGTCATTTTTTGCTCAATAACAAAATGCATTTGCCGTTTTTCAGTGCCAACAAATAGCCAAGTCTCCTGTGGGTCGAGTGATTTATTTTCGTGTTATTGTGACTCCAGGCAGACAGACATCACTCTGTAAGTGGTCATATCATGTTGTGAAATGCCTCAAGTGTGTAAATTCATTTATAACTCAAACTCAAAACTTTGACCACATCACTGTACCTTCCTGGTGTGTTTCATAAACTGTGTATCAGCGGTTCTCAAGTTCAGTCCATGGGGTCCACAATTGCTGCTGGTTTTCATCCCAACCAGCGTCCACATTTTATTTAACTTCTGGCTTCTTTATGCACAGGTTCAGTGTTTTGGTGTCAGTCCTGAAGTTCCAAAACTGGGTGTTCTGAAGTTTTATTGGAATGTAGCAAGCGTACATGTCCCGTATGTTAGTGCTGCTTCTTATCTTGGTTATCAAGGTTTTCGGCATCATCAGGATTTTGATTCTAGTTTTTGGGAACTCTGCTCATTTAAGCTTTAATGTACCAAAGAGTACATTATTGGGTCAGGCACTAAAACTGCTGCTGCTGCCTTTCAACATACGGTATCATCTGGCCTGGCATCTCTAATTATTAGGGTATAATTATGGGAGCAAACTACACAGAAAAAGACAAATAAAATTAAAAAACAAAATATCGAAAGAGAAGCTTTAGAAAAATGCTAATATCTCTGCACTCTTATAAATATTAATCTCACATTTTTATGCTTTTTTGAATGGAAAATAAAAAGTAAGAAATAATGGGATCAATTAGAGGGAAAAGGACTCATTGATTGTGAACAAAAACCTACAGCCACAGAGGCCTTTGGGACTGAACTTGGCAAATAATTACACATAATTATTTAAAATTCAGAGACAGTTTCTACCCACATGTTTTAAGGTTGCTGAAAAGTCCAATCATAAAAACTGAAATAATGGATATATACACTTTTTATTGTACCTAATGGTTCTGAGAAGATATGCAAGTGAGAATTTCAGGGGGTACTAAGTACACATGACAATAAACTTCACATGTGACAGAAATAAACATTCACATACACTCACCTAAAGGATTATTAGGAACACCTGTTCAATTTCTCATTAATGCAATTATCTAATCAACCAATCACATGGCAGTTGCTTCAATGCATTTAGGGGTGTGGTCCTGGTCAAGACAATCTCCTGAACTCCAAACTGAATGTCAGAATGGGAAAGAAAGGTGATTTAAGCAATTTTGAGCGTGGCATGGTTGTTGGTGCCAGACGGGCCGGTCTGAGTATTTCACACTCTGCTCAGTTACTGGGATTTTTACGCACAACCATTTCTAGGGTTTACAAAGAATGGTGTGAAAAGGGAAAAACATCCAGTATGCGGCAGTCCTGTGGGCGAAAATGCCTTGTTGATGTTAGGGGTCAGAGGAGAATGGGCCGACTGATTCAAGCTGATAGAAGAGCAACTTTGACTGAAATAACCACTCGTTACAACCGAGGTATGCAGCAAAGCATTTGTGAAGCCACAACACGCACAACCTTGAGGCGGAGCTCTACAACAGCAGAAGACTCCACCGGGTACCACTCATCTCCACTACAAATAGGAAAAAGAGGCTACAATTTGCACAAGCTCACCAAAATTGGACAGCTGAAGACTGGAAAAATGTTGCCTGGTCTGATGAGTCTCGATTTCTGTTGAGACATTCAAATGGTAGAGTCAGAATTTGGCGTAAACAGAATGAGAACATGGATCCATCGTGCCTTGTTACCACTGTGCAGGCTGGTGGTGGTGGTGTAATGGTGTGGGGGATGTTTTCTTGGCACACTTTAGGCCCCTTAGTGCCAATTGGGCATCATTTAAATGCCACGGGCTACCTGAGCATTGTTTCTGACCATGTCCATCCCTTCATGACCACCATGTACCCATCCTCTGATGGCTACTTCCAGCAGGATAATGCACCATGTCACAAAGCTCGAATCATTTCAAATTGGTTTCTTGAACATGACAATGAGTTCACTGTACTAAAATGGCCCCCACAGTCACCAGATCTCAACCCAATAGAGCATCTTTGGGATGTGGTGGAACGGGAGCTTCGTGCCCTGGATGTGCATCCCACAAATCTCCATCAACTGCAAGATGCTATCCTATCAATATGGGCCAACATTTCTAAAGAATGCTTTCAGCACCTTGTTGAATCAATGCCACGTAGAATTAAGGCAGTTCTGAAGGCGAAAGGGGGTCAAACACCGTATTAGTATGGTGTTCCTAATAATCCTTTAGGTGAGTGTATTTATTCACATCTATAGAAATAAAGTTGTAAGTAATTTGTTTGTATGTTTATTTGTTCCCTAATCACAGAAAAAAATTGAATCAATTTTCACAGAACTATGCAAGTGCCTTGCCGTTGGTTGAACTTAAAAATAGGCTATATGTTGTACCAGAAAGAGGGGGGCATAAGGGGGGGGCAACTCAAAAACAGCGCCAACGTAGAGACTACAATTTCTATCAGGCAGCAGGAATGATGCTTAAGGCAAGGATATCATCATCAGCACAGTACCGGCCAACGTGTGAGTTCAAAGACGGTAGGTACATTCAGCATTTTCTTCTTAACTAATCTCAATAACAGTTTCACTGTGTCCCTGGATTACACAACTTTTGTCTGAGTGTGCGTATTCTTGTATCTTAATAAGCTGTGTTTATTTACATTGAATTTCCAAACGAAAGTGTTTACCCCATTATTTATGCTGGGTGCTTTGACTAGCATGGGCAGATAAGTGGCACAGTGGTATCCCTGCTGCCTCGCAGTAAGGAGACCAGGGTTTGTGAACCAAGTCCTCCCTATGTGGAATCTGCATGTTCTTCCGATGTATGTATGGGTTTCCTCCGGGTGTTTTGGTTTCCCCCCACAGTCCAAAGACATGCATGTTAGGTGATTTGGTAATCCTAAACTGGCCCCAGTGTGTGTGTGTGTGTGTGTGTGTGTGTGTGTGTTAGTCCAGCGATGGAATGGCACCATGTCCAGGGTTTGTTCTTGCCTTGCACCCTATACTAGCTGGGTTAGGCTCCAGCACACCCCCACAACCCTGTTCAGGACTTAAGCAGGTTAGACTGACTCTGACAAGCATAAATATGCCTTTTTCTTTTCTTGCTATATATATATATATATATATATATATATTCTTTTCTTGCTCTGTATATAGCAATATACAGTGTTGTATTATCCTAGTAATCATTCAAAGGGCGTAGCTGCACACTTTGTCTCAGCACTGCTTTTCAACACACAGAGGATTTGTAAGTAATTGGCCAAAGGCTTGGAACACTTGCAGGAATTGTCTGCATCAGTTTTTAGGACTTAATTAACTTCCATTACAGGAGAAGAGCTGCAAGATGTTAACCTATTACTTGTTCCCTGAAAACATCCTTTTCTGTATAACTCTGAAAATTACATTATTTTTCTTTATTTTGGTAACCAAACCTTTTCTGTTAACCTCTGGCAGTCTACTGCTTCCCTTTCAACCATTTCAGGTTATTCACTGGACTTGAACTGCTTAAGTTTCAATAAAAACTGAAAATAAGGGGGTGTTGTAAAACTGCTAGTGCATCTATATATTTATCGATATCACTACATCTACATATAGATTTACATATAGGACCTTTGGAAGATGAGAACATGCAGTTACTTGTGTAAAGCCAAATCAATATTCTCCTATCATTTTTCAATGCCAATAGCTGTCTGAAGGATTCATTTTTGAGTTACTGCAACACAAACACACACTCTGACACTCAGACAGACTTTGACAGAGATCAGAACATCCCATGTAAAGCCTAAGTGCATAAATCCTTTAAAAACTCTTCATGGCACTGTAAGACCTAAATCTTTTAGGGTAATGTCGATGGAAAGTTCATAGAAGTTTTTAGTTTGGTTTGAATCTGGATAGAATGTAGCTTCCACATAGATAATGAAAGATTCCGTTTACCCCCCCAGCTAACATGTTAATGAAATGTTCTTAACTTCTTAACGCTCTGCTAGGTTTCTGTGTTTAGGCAACAGAATGCCCTCAGATGGTTGTTAAGACAGAACAAAACTTGAACTGTTAGACAGAAAGGCAATAAGGGCGTATGGTTTTCTGACTGCTACTTCAACGTTACTAATTGTAAGGTGCTACTGAGTGTGGTATAGGAACTTGTAACCTGGACACTTAAGCCTTAAACGAAACATCATTGACAAGTTTTTTTCTTTTTTTATGCATATTAGCAACTTTCTTCTTTGTTTTTGGTGTGAACTGTTTGCCTTGGATTTCACAAAATCTTTTTAAAACAAAGACACTTGGACTGTGGAGTCTTTTTTTTCAGAAATGAGTCACGATTTGGAGATCCTTGACATATACAGCTACAAGCATTTTACTCGGTTGTATGTGTGTTGTCACTCCATTGCTTGACAAAGAGCCATTTCATTCTGGGAAGTGGTCTTTGCATATGAAGCCGGCTCTTTGGGCTTTAATAAAGGTCCCTAATATGTGGGCAAAGCATAAATCTGGATGGTAGACTACAGATACAAAAACAGATCAAGAAAACCTGAACTGAGCCTGGGATGATCTTATTGTATGCAGTGAGAGTCCTTTTATAATCAGGAACACATTGGTATTTGACAAACCTGTCATCCTCTATTCATGGTTATTTATGGAGCCTGTTATGGCTCTTTCTGAAACCTTCATGTGGATGGTTCTTTTGGAGACCAAAATTGGTTCCTTAAGGCATCACTCTATACAATCAATTTGGCACCTTTTAATTTTTTAAAGGTGTACGGTATATGCAGGGAAAGGAAAGAAGTGAGATAACAAAAACAGCTACAAAGACATAAAGCAACATTTGTAATTAGGCAGAGGAGCTCTTCACATAATAGTCTGCATTATTTATAATTACAGATGCTGTTATAAATTAATTTGTTGTTGCTTGCTGCTTTGTACACTGTGCTATCACTGAAAGCTTTTTAAAGTTTCTTTTTAAGTGTCATGGAGATCAGCAAATATCAACCAATCAGCCATCACAGGAACGCCTGGATTTATTTCATGTTTTACAGTTCTCTTGGATTGGATCATCGTGTCAATTTACTTTATCGCTAGTCCAACTGGCGTTTCTTCCAGAGCCTGCCAGAACCCAGTGAACCCAACAGGATTGAACATTCACAGAAATGCATGGATGACTTGTTAAGAACTTTAAGATAGCACACTCTGAAAAAGGCAAGGTATGCAACAATGACATTCACGAACCAACTTAATTCAAGTGAGGATTGCCAGTCCATCTCGGGGCCACTCCTGGGCTCAATTATCCACATTCACACAGGCCTAATTTGGAACTACATGTCTCTGGGAATGTGGGGAGGAGAACCTATGGAGTCACTGGGGAGAATGTGCAACAGCCGGGATTAGCATTTGAACTCGGGACATTGGATCCATAATACAACAGCACTAGCCACTGTGCCATCCAACTATTAAATGATTTAATAGCACACAGTGACTGCAACATTTTCTTCCTCAAACTGATGTAGTCGTATTCCGTAAATCAACTTCACCATCCCAACACTCTGCCTTCACAACCACTGCTGTTTTTCCTGCATCACTGACAGGCAGTGTGTCCTAACAATTGATGAATAGTTACATTTATATAGACACTCAGTGCACTTTACATAGGCAGTGGGCACAAACCACTTCAACCACCACCAAAGTGTAGCACCCACTTGGATGATGTGACAGAAGCCATATTTGTACATTTGCCACACAGTAAGTAAGATAGAGAGAGCTAGCCAGTAGGGGGCAGGGGATGACTAGGGGGCCAGAATGACCAAAACATGGTGGGCAGTTTAGTCAGGACATGGCGAAACACACTAGTCATTTCAAAAAATACCCAGGGATCCTTTATGATCACAGACAGTCAAGACCTCAGTTTTACGTCTTATAAGGAGGAGGGCAGGATTTTTATAGCAAAGTATACACACACACACAGACCAAACAGTAAGTGCTTTCTTGCTGGCCAACACCAACACCTCCTACAGCAGCAACCCAAGCTTTTCCCATGTGGTCTCCCATCAAAGTACTGACCAGCTTCAGGTGGATGACCTGGTCTGAAGTGCAAGTGGTAGACATTACACCAATCAGCTTCCAATTAGGTCCACACCTCTGATTCAATGTGTCACCAAACCGATCAGGCCGATCAGGAACACCTCCTGTGCAGATTGACACTTGTAGATGTTCCAGAGTCGTTTCCCGCCTTACACCCAGTACTATAGCATCCCAAACACGATAAAGTGGATTTGAGAATGCCGTGTTGAGTGGCCAAATTTCCTTTCATAAACATAACCAGTTTATAAGATGTCTGTTTAACTGCACACTCTCTGCCTCTGGGTAGTTTCTCTCGGGGGTATTCTGACTGCCCCTTACATTTCAAATATGTGAAAGTCAGTTTGCTTGCCCCATTAAAGCATGTTAGAAAGCTCTAGCTGAAGACCTCCGGAGCTCTGTGATTCAGGAGCTCCACGGAACATCCAGTCGGATTGCATGTTTATGTCACATGGTTTACACTACGTAAAACCTGAGAAGCCCACAGCACTCCATGACGGTGTCACGACCCGAGAGACATCACTCTCCCACAGCCCTAACCTCAAAGAAATACCCCACCCAAAAATGCTCACTTTGTTACTTATCCTTTGTTGTATGACTGAGAACAACTGTTAATCTCATGTTTTAATGGTGATAACAAAATTACTGATGTGATCGATAGAAAGAATTTAATTTGTCCTAAGGGCAAAATTTGTCTTTTTACAGAAGCACTTTCAATAGACAGACAGATAGATAGAGAAGGCACCATATAATAGATATGCACATACACAATATAGGCATCAATGAGGACCAACACTGAACAGCAGTAAATAGTTACCAAAATGTCCATGAAAAAAGTCTTAAATTACTTGTGTCGCATAATCCACCTGCCTGTTTTCCGGCTGTACTGCCAATGTGTATTTAAGGCAAAAATATCTAAGTTAGTTCTGATAAACTTGCTTGTACACAACTGGGCTGCATTAAAATCAAATCAACTTTCTGAACTGAAGACCTGCCTCTCTCCTCATTTGCTGGTCATTAATCCACAACTTCCCTACTTCTGGGTTTTTCATTGGCTGTTTATGAAATGGCAGCGGTGAATTGATCTCCTGTTTGTTAAGGCATCTCAGATATGGACAAACATGAGACATTTGTTTCACAGGCATGTTTTGAATTTATAATCTCTCATTAGACGCTTCTCAGTGGTGATATCACATGAAACAGTGGTTAGCCAATAATTGAGCTATGACCGGGCAGGACTCCTGATTAATGAATGGGAGTGGCAGATAATGATTTCATTTCAAAATTTGCTCTCATTTGAGCTCCAGTTGTGTTCGGGGGGGGATTTTCAGGATATGGTTTACTGTGTTTATAAAAAAATTACTTATAAACACTTTGAAGTCACGTTAGTTTTTTCATTTGGTGCCTCCTGACTTAATGGTACAAGAAAACTCCCACATATGATATACCATTCAACTCTTCTTATGCAAGACATCAAGCTTTTTGAGATATTTTCCGAAAAAACAATTACACCATATTTGGACCATACTTTGTGAAAGAAATTACATCTTTATCAGTAGGTGTCTTCAGCAAAAGTGATCTAAAGGAACTGAAGTTGTAAATGCCACATCAATCAACCCGGGGGTTCACACCTTAATAGGAGTCAAGGGGTCAAATTGACTTCTTTTCACAAAATATTGAAAAAATGGGCATCAGCATCATAGGCATACAGAGTATCATTTTTTTGTTATTTTGAATTTGCTGATCAGAAATAGTATTATATTTTTGACAACTAATTCTTTACTGGTGGTCCTAGCTCGCTAAGAGCTACTCCTAGAAGGTTAAAAATGACAACTTTCAAACCTAAGCATGTGGGGTATCATTTAAGACTATTTCAAGGTCATTGATTATGAATATGATGTTGTTTTTGATTTTTGAACCTTTATTAAGGATCCAGCCTATACATGGACCACTACTACAGGTTGAAAACATTTTTATTACAATTAAGAATATTTAAGCTTTTAAAATATGTGCTTCAGTTTTATTATTTGTATTTCAAATTTGAAATACATTGAACTATCCTTGTTTATTATGTACTTAGACCTCATGAAGTAAATCATTACATTAGTTATGAAGACCCAGAATTAGGATGGATTATGCTAATTCAGACTTTTTAAAAAATATTTTAGCAATTATACATATGCTTAAGACGCAGTAAATATATGACTGGGTACCTGACATGCACATGAGTAACTGGAATTTTCTACATGGACGTTTTGACGTGGTTTGCTTTTGTTCAATGTTAGTCACAACTGACACCTACTGCACAAGGAACTTTGTTACCTTCATCTGCTATATAATAAAACACTAACGTCTGTGTGCCCTGCTCCCTCTAAACAATCCGACTGGTCAGTTTGGTTTTGGTGATGGAACTAAAGAGGAAGGAGGAGGACTAAAGGTGTATGAGGCATGCTGAAAGAGCAGCCTTTAAAGACAGCCAAGTATAAAACCAGACAAAGGGCAAGAAAGGAAAAGTCTGAGAAGGAAGCTTTAGCCTACTCGAGAGAGGGAGCATCGGTGAAGAGACGTGTACACACATGCAAATACAGAGGAAAGACACTGAAGGTACACTTAGGGCAGGAGATAGCAAATATTTTTGAATTATTCAATAATGGTCTTCAACAGGTATCGTGGCCCAAAGATGTTTTATGAGAACAAAGTGCAAGGTATGCCTTCAAAAGATGCAGATGACTGGATGTACTGCATAATATCACTGACATACAATGCAAAGGATACTGAACGGCATAGGATGTGTACAATTTGATTGGCTCCTCAAAAGAGTGGAGCTCTAGAAGGCCGCAGCTGGTTTGTTTTGTGATGGCCTGGCACACCATGCAAGTTTGGTTCCTGCTTTGTGCCCAATTCTGCTGTTCAACACACAGGCTTCCCACAGAACTGCGTAAGTGGCTTAGAAAAATGGAAGGATGGATGTTAAATAGAGCACTTTTTTTTTTTATTCTAATAAAAGACTCCAAAAAACAATGCAGTCTAGAATGACTGGAGCCTGTTACCCTTTGGGAAGGCCTCTACTGCCAAACGAGCAGGACAGAGTTAAAGAAAGAGAAAATCCTGCCCAGGGCAAAGGAAATCGGCTCAGCCGAGGATTCCCAAAAGGGTTTTTTTTTTTCCCCTGACAAACTTGCACAGGACCTGCGTGGACCCCACTCCAGCCAACCCGGCCCCCTCCGGATTACCACCACTACCTACCCGGCATACATGCTAAATCTTCCAGCTGGCACCAAACTGAACAAATCTTGTGGGTCAAATTGCCTCTCTCCGTTCTCGGATTTCTTACGCTATGATGGTCTAATTAAACTTGATGGCCTCGCTGAGGTAAACGTTGCCTTAATCAGCGCCGCTCTCCGGGTCGGCATGCATTCTCCCTGTTCATTACCTGAAGAAAATTCCTCAAACCCCTGCACACAAATTCGCCTAATTCCAATTTTTTTTTTAAGTCTTAAATATTCTTGAACCAGATGGGCCAGCAAATCTTTTTTTTTTTTAATACAGTAGTAAAAAAAAAAAAAAAAAAAAAAGCTAAACTGTTGACGACATGCAAATTCTCAGAAAGTGGAACAGGATACGTCTGACTGCTGTCTAGGTGGAATGCCAGCGGACATGATGGAGGAGGGGATGGATACACAAAGGAAGGCGAGAAAGGAGAAGACAAGGAGGGCCTAGAAAGGATGTGTGTCTGGGACAGCTCAGAAAAAATGAAAAATAAAAGGTGCAAGCCAAGAGCACAATGAAAAGACCTCACACATGTGCATGCAAAATAAAAAAGCACTTGAGATGATATACAGCTTTCTGCAATAAACTGGCATCTCCATCTAGGGCAGGTCACTGCCGTGTGCCCAATGATGTCAGGACAGGCTCTCCAAGTTGGATTACGCAGGTTTGACGGTGATATGGTATGGAATCGTACACATAAAAATGATGTGTAAATCCCAGGTGCAGATATTTCTTTGTGTGTTCAGTCAATTCAGTTTATTTTCATATAGCGCTCTTCACGGAGTGCAGACAGAGGGCACTACAGGGTCAAGTTCTCAGGTAAAACACAACTACAAGCTTAACAGATTACTAATGATGTAATAAGCACACAGATTTGAAGTGCGAGTGTGCACGCCCTGCAACAGACTGGCACCCCGCCCAGTGCCCAGTACTGCCAGGATGGACTCCAGCCATCCCATGACCGAGAACTGGACTAAAGGGCTTGGAGCACATTATGTTATGAATAAATGTGCTGTGTTAACCCAAACATCAGTCTAAAAAGCACAGGCACAAATCTGATTCAAAGGCTCCTAAATATCCTACTTTTGGAGCAATGGTAGGTTAAGTTATTTTTAAGCTTTCATTCATATAGCATTTTTATGCTAGGAGTAACACAGCAAGGTGCTCTATAGGTGGAGTATTAAATAATCGCTTCTGTAATGTGAGGGCCAGGAGGCTAACATCATTTAATATATGACTTTATACAGCACAGCTCAACCATCCCTGGGCAATTTACTGTTACAGGAAAAACTATACAAATTATTTCTACAACAGAAGTACTCATAGGTAGCTTTATATTATACAGTGTCTTTCTACAGTGAATATTCTTAAACACTGCGGTGGGTTGGCACCCTGCCCGGGATTGGTTCCTGCCTTGTGCTCTGTGCTGGCTGGGATTGGCTCCAGCAGACCCCCCGTGACCCTGTGTTCGGATTCAGCGGGTTGGAAAATGGATGGATATTCTTAAACAGTATGGCAAAAGGAAAGTGCAGCACTGGCAGGTTATATAGCACATTCTATAGGGAATCTTCTTAAACAGCAGAAGAGTGAGAAAAGTGCAGAACTGGCAGGTTAACTACTTTATATAGCGCCTTTCTATAGGGAATCTTCTTAAATAGTACAAGAGCAGGGACATGCTGCACTGCTATGTTAACTGTCATATACAGTACAGAACCTTTCTATAATGAATTCATAAATGCAGACAGAAAATATAGCACTGGCTGGTTAACTTTCTTTTATATAGCCCCTTTCTGCAGGGAATGTTCTTAAACAATACAGCAGGCAGGTAACCCATCTCCTGGAATACTGTACATCACCCCATGTCGGGTACCCTTGGATCACTGGCAGCTTCACTTTATTTCAAACAGCATGACTCTAAAATGAAGCCTACCCCAAGACCCTTAGTTTCATAGGTAGCATGCAGAGGGACTGCTGCCATACCTCAAGCACTAGTCTTTTCACATGGCCCATTTCGCCATTTAGTGTGTGTCCTTGACATGTACAGCGTCCAGTGCATCAGCACCAACCTCTACCACTGTACTTCTTGACTTTAGAAGGCACTTTTAACAGAGAACATCCAATGAAGCCTTATCACGGCTATTGTAATGAGAAACCAATTCTGTATTTTAGCTTCTGGCACCCTGACAAGTTAGTATATTTTTTAAACTTTACTCCTCTGTTGTGTTTTTAAAGGGAATGTTATCACAAAGGTCTGTGCGGGTGCAGTATGCCATCCCTGCCTTAACTGATCCGATTGGTCAGTTTCATTTTAAATAGTGCCTTTTCATAAGTCATAGCATTTCAGGTCTCCTTATGTAATGGCAAAGAAAAACTGCCAGCATATCTGTCTACTACATGCACTCAAGAAGGTTCATTTTTATTGTCCATATTCATTTCTAAGGAATCTTTCTGTGGTAAATATCATCCTAAAAACCCCTTAAGTACAAGACTAAAACAACTGCTTCCATGCGTATTTATTAACAGCCAGAGCACTGGCAATTTACATGTATTTTAATTTAATTTTTACATGTACATATATATAAGCATTACATTCCACATCCATTTTAGTGTCAGGGTAATTGGAACTCATTCTAGCAGCATCAGGAGCAAGTGAGAGGATAGCAGCAATCAATCCCAGGACCAGTACCAATCACACTGGACCAGTAAGGAATCATCAACCACCATAACATGCATGTTTTGGTGATGTAGGACACAAGTACGTAGAGCCATGTAAAAAAGCAAGAATACCCCATGGAAATTGTTGACTGTTCAACATATTGGAACAGGTACACATCAGATCTTCATGCACTCGGTGCCAACAGATAAAGGGGATTCACTTGAACAAATGACACATAAAACTGACATGGTGTATTCATTCTCATAATCTAAATTAACAAAAATGCAGCTTTGTCACATGGAAAAAGTATGCCCACCCTGAAATTTATTATCACTTGAAATCCATCAAATCAGAATCGGGTGTCCCAGATGAGGTGCTGATGATCAGAACCTCCTTAGGTAGTGTCAGGTCTTATTAAACCACAGACATCATAAGTCTGGTGTTCTCTTTGCTGTCAAAGTGTTTGCATTCATCATGCCAAGATCTAAAGAGCTCTTGAAGGCCCTCTGAAAGAAGGCTGTGTATGCCTAGGAATCTGGCAAGGGATTTAAAAAGGTCACCAAAGCATTTGAAATCAGCCATTCTGCTATAAAGAAGATTGTCTATAAGTGGCATAGATTTTAAATGTCTACTAATTTGTCCAGGGACTGGCCGGCCCAGCAAATCCCAGCCCTAAAGCTGACCATTTCATACTGAAAAAAAAAGTCTCCAAGAACTCCAAAATTTCATTGCAGTATCTGCAGGCAACTCTTGCAAAAGCTAGAGCCAAAATACCGACATCTATAACCTGAAAGAAATTGTACTACATTTTCCATGTGAGGTGGGCCAGGAAAAAGCCTTTGCTGTCCAAAAAGAACAAACTATAGTTTGCAACTGAACCTCTAGGTAAAGACCTGGCCTTCTGGAATAATATGCTCTGGACAGCTGAATCAGAGAGAGTTGTTTGGACACAATAATAGTAAACATGTTTGGTCAAAATAAAGTAGGCATTTCAGGCAAAGTACTTCACACCAACTGTGAAGCATGCTGGTGGAAATGTCTTGGTTTAGGGATGCTTTGCTGCCTAATGAGCTTGCAGTAATTGAGTCAACTATGAATTCTGTATCACATCAACGTGTCCTTGAAGAGATTGTGAAGCTCTGTGTCTGAAAGTTGAAGCTGAACTGAAGATGGACTTTTCAATGTTATACTGTAAAAGATCTAAAGTACACTAGCAAATCCACCAAGGAATAGTACAAATGGAGGGTTGTGAACTGGCTTAATTAAAGCCCTGATTTGAATCCCATTGCAATGTGGAGGGAATTTGAAACACCAGGACATGCAAGAAAACCCACAAACATCTTGTGTTAAGATCACTTCTTCACTCAACAGTAGGAGAAAGCCCACACATATGATACACTGTTTGACTCATTTTGATGTCCAGTCATGCAAGACATTAACTTTTTGGCCCTCGACACCTGAAAAACCCGCATTTTTATGGCATTGATGGACCATACTTTGTGCAGAAAATGACACCCTTATGATAAAGAGTAAACTAATAGGTGTCTTCAGCAAAAGTGATCAGAAGGACTTGAACTTCTGCATGTCACATCAACTGACCCCAGGGGTTCACCCCCTAATGGGGTATGAGGGGTCAAAATTACAACTTTTGACAAACCTTTGAAAAAACGGAGATCTGTAATAGAGACATGTGGAGTATAGTTTTATGCTTTTTTTGAGGTTGCGGATACCAAAAATATTATCACGTTCATCATTTGAGTCTTTATTGGTGGGTCTAGCCCTCCAAGAAGGTTAAAAATGACAAATGTCAAACATAAGCATGTGGAGTGTCGTTTTAGACTGTTTCAAGGTCTGTGATTACAAAGAGCAGTTTATTTTTGATCCTTTACTAGTGATCTAGCCCACTAAGGACCTACCTCTATCAGAAGGTCAAAAATAAGAACTTTTTATTACAATCAAGAATATTTAGACATTTAAATTAAAGCACAGATCTTAATATCTCAACTATATATGACACAACTATTCTTGCTTATTATACACTTGTACCTCATAAAGTAAATGATCGCATCTATTACAGACACCCCAAATTAGGACAGCTTATGCTAATTCAGAATTTTTCAACTGAAGGAATTTTGCATGCAGGAGTGCTCAGAAATTTTACAATGCCGATGTCAGAGGCTGGAGGCCATTTATGCAAAACGTCTACAAGAAGTCATTTCTACTCAAGGGGGTAATACCAACTTCTGAGATCAAGGGTGGAATTACTTTTTCCCTCAGGAGACATGACACGACACCTATTAATATCTTTGTCAAATAAATGATTGAAAAATCCATTTTTTGTGTTTTTAATAAAGCAGTGGTTCTTCAAACTCGGTCTTGGGACACACTGTGGCTGCTGGTTTTTGTTTCAACCAAGTGCTGTTTTTAACTGGACTATTTAAGTGTGCTGCTGTTTCCCAGTTTCTGTGATTTGGGAGCAAAGCAGAAATGACTATACAAAACTAAGTATGGTAAACTTTTATGTAAATGTATTAAGCAGTTATATATGGGGTCAGTGTAACTTTTTTTTTTTTTTTTTTTTACTTTTTAAGAATACTTTAATCCTGACTTTCATTCTGCTTTTCCTGGTGTTCTGGTTATTTAATAATCCATTATTTACTAATATGTGGTTCTGAAGCTGAAGTCATTCAGTGTTGTTTGCCTAGGTGCCTGCTCAGCTCTTTCTTAATTGTCATTATTAGGACACAATGAAGGGAGCAAACTACACAGAAAAAGGCTTACATAATAGGGAAACAACAAAGAGTTAAGCATTTCAAGCTATCGCAAAAACGGCAATATTTCTAAATATGTTATACATGTAAAATGAATGCAGAATAAGAGAATAGGAAAAAAAAGGCCAGCTAAATAAATCAGATCAATTATTATCACTGATTGTGAAACTGGTGGAACAAAAACCTGCAGCCACTGGGGGGTCCCAGGGTAGAGTCTGTATTAAAGGATACCCCCTGTATCTGCTGGCACCGTTTGCACAATGATCCACTGTTTGCCTGATCAAATATGTTGAAAGACTCAACAATTACCAGGTGTTGTACTCACTTTTACACATGTCACATATATGTGTGTGACTGTGTTGAGTGAGAGAGCGCATTTACCTTCAAACATCTGCACTCTTACTACATTTGCACAATATGCAAAAGCAGATCTGCGTGCTCCTTTCCACAAAACAGATTCCTAATTAGAAGCAAGTGTCTGGAAAGTGCAAGAGACAGGAGACTGGAGCGGCGCAGCCACCCTCTTCTTGTTTTAGCCCTCATGACATCATGTGTCAGGACTGCGCGCCCGATCCTTGGGCAGAGCCCCGTCTCAACAATCATATGACCCACCGAGCTCGATGGCTAGAAGGGCTTCGCTAGCTGCCGGCTAAAAGTGGACACAATGAGAACCTTTGAGGCAAAATGCCAGGTTGCCCAAGGTTTTGTTTCCCTTTCACTACCCAAACGTTCACATCTTCAGAAAACCCTTTTGAGACACTGAAAGCCTGTTTGTTTTCCTTGTTCTGTTAAGACGATTGAACCCCCCTGGAGGTCTCAAAGTGTAAAAAGCTCAGGGTTTAGAAGAACGAAAAAAAAAAAGGCATCTTATCAGCCGGCTCCAGCTCGAGAGTCGGTCATATCCGCACATAGAACGCGCAGCGCTTCCAGTAAAGAGGCCACGCCCTCCCAGGGTTCTCATTTGGCTCCGAACACCCTGTGGTGCTGTGACAGCAAACAAATGCATCCGCAGAGCCCCGAGGTGCTTCACATTGTTGCAACCTTTTTAACCAGTAAAATAATGAAATAAATAGATCGACAAATAAATAAATAAATAAATAGAACGGCTGATTCCAAAACCTGGGCACGGAAAGCGTTCTTTACAAGCTGCCATCTGCCAGTATTCATATGTAAATGTACCCCTTGGAAAAAAAAATGAAACAGTCGCACGTGTGCAGAAGGACACAGGTACGGAGTTTTACTACACGATTAAATATCTAGTGGCAAAATGAACAGTAAACTTCATAACTAAAGAAACGATCGTTTTAAACTGTTAAAAAATATGTGAATTTCTTGTTGAAAGTATTCAAATGTTAACAGATATGCAACTCAAACAATATATTTTACGGTCTCCTTTTAATAATCGCAGTACACCCCTAATCCCCGTATAACCCCCACCGTCTATACCCACACAGTACTCCCTTGTAAACATCTTTAAAAATAATCATTGATTTAAAGTATATAACAATCCAACAAATCACAATTCACAACGATCATGATTGCCCCCTAACCCTCCCCCCACTCACGAATCACGGGGGTCTACAATCTACCCCGCTTGCTTCCTAAAACATGCCTCCATCCGTCTTCTGCACACTAGGGTAGCAAAGAGCTGAAAGCAGCCTTGGCCGGGATACCAGTCCATCGCTGGGCATGCTCACGCACATATCCACGACAATCCAAGAAAATAAAAGCCCTTAATATTCACGTCGATTACCTGCGAACAAAGCAAAACTAGCGGGGACCCCCTCTGATTGTACTAAACGTGCAATTGAAGCGACTGCTGCGTTGCACTTCCATCTATGTAACTGGAGATCGAGAAACAAAACACTTTCTTCCGAGAAACGCTTACGTCAAATTGAGTAGAAATAGTACCAACATTCATAAAACAAAGCATGTATTAATTCTGAAAACGATCCTCCTGATGTCGCTAAGCGTACAGACACGATCAGAAAGCGCCGGACGTCCATACACAGACAGAAAGACGTCTTTAAAAGGAGGTCACAGTTTACGTTTTTTTTTTTGTTACAAATTTAAATGGTGCCATTTTTTCTGCACTGTCGCCAGCATCCCGAGCCATGGTGGCCGCATTTCGAAAGGGCAGATGACAGTTGAGGTGCACGACTCCCTCAACTTTAGCGGGCGGTCGACGGATCTCATCCCCGCTGGCGACAAAGTCAAAGCAAACAGGGCAGATGAAAGGGGGGCGGGCGAGGGGGGGTGCCCGCGGAAAACTCGAGGGTTAAAGGAAAATGCCAATCGAACTTCGACGCACACACACGAAGGACGGAAAGTTAAAAAATGCTTACCTGCTTACGATACGTCGTCCTCACGGGATTCACTGTATTTGCAAAGATCATTCCTAAATTTTCAGTCGCCTCTGTCACAGAACTGTTCTCCTCCTAGCTCGCTTGCTCTCCCTGCCTTTAGTTATTTAATTATTAATTTTTTTCTTGTATCCAAAGGTTTCAGACTCGGAACAAAAACAAAAAAGTTGCAAAACGTACTCTATACCAGATAGAGTTAAAGGTAATCAGACAGGTCCCGGTAAATCCTCCTTGTTGTGGTTACTTCCAGTTGCCAGTCTAGTACGCAAAGTGACAGTGTAACCTAGATTCAATCCCAACTTTGATTGCCCAACCAGTTTATTTAGCTGAGTTCATTGATCTACGTTTAGAGCGCTTCAACCGAGGATCCCACCTACTCCGGACTATACCACGCGGATGAGGAATCTAGGGGTGTACGGCGAATATTCCAATAGGCTTGCCCAAGGACTGCTTAACTTTTAAAACGTTCAAAAATAGAAAAAAACAACAATACTTTTTAGTAATACCTATAAAACGAGTGATCGTGGCATTTAGTACCTAATTAAAAAAACATCTAGCCGTGAAAAGTCTGAACTAACCCCCCCTTGAGTGCATTGGTTCTTTCCGGCATGCATGCCACACATTCCATACCATAAAGCAGCTATCAGCTCTTCCTGTCTCCTTGGTTAGAGGCGCACAGAAACAGCCCCGGCTAATAAGATCCACGCATACTGAAAGGTAAAATGTGGGCAACCACGAGCACCACGCAGGACTCGGAAAACAAGTTTAAACGAGAATGCAGCATAGTCTTTGTACCAATACGCTATACTGTATATACACACGCGGGCACTTTTAAACACGTTTTCAGAAACTGATACTGGGTGAAAAATAAAAACATACAACACATTTAATATGCTTTTTATATAATGTGTATTCAAACAAAGATACACATCTCACATAAATATAAATATTTTAGACAGTGTTCCATTAAGTGTTCATTGTATAGTAAACAATATTCCTAGATAGTACTTTTTGAAGGCCGAGGGAAAATTCAAATACTTCACAGCAACATAGAACAAAGTTTCATAATAAAACAGTATATGTAAAACTGTATACATGTGTCTGTATAAACATGTTTGGTACACATGTGTAAAAGCACTTTTATAATCCTTCCATAAGGCAGGCACTGTGTAGTAAAAGCAATAATAATATTAATATAGCTGTTTTCTAACCCACTGAAAGTGTTTTACAGTGACAGTGGGAAACCATTTCACAGCCACCACTAAATGTGCTGCGGCAGTACATTCATAATACATTAACCATTAGGTGATCAAGGGGTGAGAGAGATAGCCGATAAGTGGAACACGGGATGATTAGGGGCCCGAATGGTCAGGGTAGGCAATTTAACCAGGGCACTGGGATATGAAAGATGTCCAGGTGCCATCTATGACCACAGAGAGTTAGGGTTTCCTTCTCATTGGAAGGCTGAGATATGTGTGGTATATAAGATTAAGAATAATAATAGATGAACAGTAAGGTCTTGTGGCACAGTCACTGGATTATTATGCACATGCTGTGGAGTTGCTACTTCAATCCCTTCTTGTCTCACCCTCTGGGCACCACATAGCCTGCCTATATTACAAATGTAAAACATACACAGTATGTCAACAGAGTTCATTACTTGTTTAAAAAAACTGGAAGAGGATTTACCACGGAATAGCAATAATCATATGTTCACAGTTTATAATGTGCCTTCTAGTTAAACCTAATACATGGAAAATTAAGTTTTATGTATTAAAATGCCATTTTCATTATACAGAGCTCTGTTCTATGATAAACCCTATTCTAATAGTTACAGTTATGTATAGTATAAAACAGTGGTCAGACTAGCACTGTTGTATATTTCAGAAACCTGGGCAGATAAAAAGGTGCATTAAAAGAAAATGGACGCTAAAGTAACAAAGATGTTGAGGTGTATGAAGTACAAAGATCGATAAGATCAGGAATGAGAGAATCAGAGGTGCAGCTAAAATTGGGGAAGTCTCAAAAAAGAACATTTTAGGAAAGATGGCTAAAGTGGCATGGGCATGTCACAAGAAGTGAGGTAAACAATGTGGGGAGAATAATCATAGATATGGAAGTCTCAGGGCAGAGATGAAGATGACGACCAAAGAGAAAGTGGATGGACTGTGTGAAGGGGGACTAACGGAGAAAGAGGTTTCAAGCCGGGAAGTGTATGACAGACGAGAGTGGAGGAGGCTGGTCAGATATAGCAACCCCACATGAAAGTGGGAGAAGCTTTAGAAAAAGATCATGTATGTACTGTATATTATATATGGGAAAACACGAATTGCACAATAAATCAATGCTGATAAAGAATAGAAAAAAACAAGGCTATTGTGCTTTAATCAACTAATAGCATTATGTTAAAAAATATATTTACATTTTTCAACATAAACTTAGCTCACCTATTTTCCCTTAGCAGAGAAATGCTGACACAGCTATTTTATAACTCTAGACCATATACATATTTGTGTGTACTATATCAGAACACAGTAGATGAAGGCTCAGTCGTTATAACATTGTAGTCCTACTTTTCCTTTTATTAACTTTCATTGTATCTATCTTTTATATAGTGCCACTCAATCTATCTGTTAATTATTATTTGGCTGATACCTTAATCCCTTACTCCATTTGAGAGACGTTTGAGTATACTACTTTTGTGTTTTCAATTAGAGCACAGGCAGGTGAAGTGACTTGCTCATGGTCACACAGTATGCCACACTGCCTGCATATCTATCTTTTACACGATATTCATCAAATTAACTTTTACTTTTACCTCTCTGTGTATTCAAGTGTGGTGACTGAGGAGGCAGTTGCTTTGGCTGATTCACCATCATGTTCCTGAACCATTCCAGGGCTATCCTAGACTTATGACAGGTGGTATTCACTATCTTCCCGGATAAGGCCATTCCCTGAGGGTATGTTGCTGCCATTATATGATGCTCACAATCATCATTGATGTTGATGTGTTCACATACATGCACTCCACAGCATTAGACCAAAACCACTTGCAGCCAACAATTATGGACATTCATCAGGAGAGATGCACAGACTCTTTGCTTACACTGGCATGAGTGGAAGTCATGTTAGTCATCAGCTGCTCCTTGAGGGCACAGTATGATGAGCTGCACAGTCTCATATGCCCCTTGGCACCACTCCGGTACTCAGCTGTTTGCCAAATGACTGTAACTTGCCTGCTACAATGCACAAGTTGTATCAGAGCTGTCAGCTCATTTTTTTAAAAATTGTTTTTTAACCACTGAATTGCCATTGGCCTACACTCGATACACCCATGACAATGACATGTGTGAAACCCTTACCAGGGTTGCTGTTCATATACCAGAATGTTTGGCACCTACAGCTGTGCCATGTTTAAAGTATCTTAAATTTTTATGCCTGTCAGTTTTCTCTATGAATTGCATACACACACACACACACACACACACACACACACACACACACACAC
>JANRMT010062814.1:30864668-30917163 GCA_026402145.1 Polypterus bichir lapradei | reverse complement strand
ACACACACACACACACACACACACACACACACACACACACACACTATCTGTTGTTAACTTGATTTAAATGAAGCAGCCAGCTCATATGATGACTGAGTACTGAATCACATAGGAAGAACAGAAACTTATTAAAGTGGACACTTGGTCCGTGTTGGGGTGCAGTGGAGAGGAAACAAGTGCATCCCAGGGCCTGTCGTACTATGACAGTATTGGGATAATTTAGCTATTAGCTAAGCAAACATGCCTGATGGACTGAAGGGTCTCCCACCATTTGTCACACTTGCTATGTCATCTTATTTATGTCACATATAGTCACACACAGAAGCTTTGCAAGTGTCTCATGGGTCTTGGTGATGGAAAATGCACACGAGCCGACTACTAACCCGGTTTCCATTTCCATCTCTAAAGCAAAGTGGAGGAGAACTGCCCCCTCTAAAAGAAGCCAGCTGTCACTTTCAATATAAAGCCACAAGCCTCTTTCAGTCCATTCTGTACATATATATATATATTGCTGCCTAACCAGAATCTGGCAATTATTTTGGGACCAGCTTCTCATGTGGACAAAGCTCCCACATCCAGAAACCTTGGATGCTCACAGAGGGCTGCGAGGACTGTCAACAAATGCCAGAAGTCCTTAATTTGATTTTTTGTTTCATCTAAACATTAAATGGGGGAGTCCCAACACTTTACCTATCTATATAAAATTGCTTTCATTTAGATTTAAACTACTTTTTCATTTTATATATAACTACACATTGTGAGCATCATCACAAAGTAGCCATACATAAACATTCTGAAATGTGCATAATCCACTACAGCATCATGCAGAGTTGTGCACTGGGCACACAAGAGGGTGCCAAGATGTCATGGGACACACTTATGCACAATCGCAAATCTGTTTAATCCTACAAAAGAATCCAATTCCGGGCTATGGTGGGGTGGAGCATACTGCTGGCAACATAGGGTGCTTGGCAGGAACCAACATGGGCAACTAAAACAGCATTTATAAATACAAGATGAGAGACCCTGTCCTACAGGAAGCAATGTTCTGAAAAGGACTTACAGGTTCATGTTGACATACTGTTTACATTGTCTATAAAATGTGGAAGAAGTGATTAAAAAAGAAAAAGAAAATGTTAGGTTATATTGTAAAAACTGATGAATATAATGTAAATCAAGGGACTTTATGCTGAGACTATGTGATGAACTAGTGAGGTGGCAGCTGGAGTCCTGAGCGCAGTTCTGGTCACCACATGTCGTTGTTGTTGTTGATACGGCATGTTGCCACACCCACCACACGATTTCAGGATCCCAAATCAGGACCCAAGACTACACCACACTAGATTGAATGGAACAGTTTGAGTTTTTTTTTTTTTTTTTTTACAGTGGCTGGAGTACTAATCCTGCCACCAACCCCCCGAGTTGTCCCTGCAAGTTGGAGGACCTGCTTGCTGGGCTGGATGCAGGTTAACCCATACCCAGGATGGAGCAATTGCAGGTTTCGGGTCTTGCTCAAAGATCCAGCGGAGTGGAATCACTTCTGGCATTTAGGGGAATCAAACCGGCAACCTTCCAATTGCTGGTGTAGATCCCTAGCCTCAGAGCCACCACTCTTTTAAAGTAGAACCAAAAGAATTCTTTCAGCTTAATGGTGACCCACATAATGAGGACCCCAGAGGGAATTAGGGAGAACAGCATTTAGGACTGAAGCCAAGAAGCACTCCTTTACCCAAAGAATTTCTGGGAATCTGGAACAAACTACCGAGGCATGGCGTGGAAGCAAAACCCTTGACAACCTTTAAGAAGAATCTGGATGAGATATTTGGACAGCTTAGCTATTAGCTAAACAAACAAGCCTGATGAACTGAACTAAATGGTCTCCTCTTGTTTTGTCAAATTTCTTATGTAAGGAAGCCCAATCTGTTATTGGGTCTGCACACACCCGGGAACCACTTCATCAAATTCAGAGTAACAACACGGTAAAGTCTATCATAGCAACAAAGAGTGCAAAGTAGAAATCAGGCCAGGATGGAGCACATGCTCCTGTGATGGACACATCCACACTCTCACTAACACTGGGCTAATTTAGATTTGCCAGTTTGCGAGACATACACCTTATAGGGGTGTGAGAGAAAAACTCCACAAGGATTCATACTCCACATAGATGCCAACCAGGTGCTGAATTAGAGCTCAGTACGCCGATTCCGTGAGGCAGCCTCACTACTATAACCCTTATATCTTTCCACCTGCCCCTTCCAGATCATGTCTTCAGCACACTCATTTCTAGTCACAGACTGCTTGCTCTGCTTCATACCCAAGACTCGAGTCAGATCAGGTCTTCTCCTTTATGTTGAAGTAACTGCTTCCTGATCTTTTTTTTTTTTTTTTAATTAATCATTTCTATCTACCTGCCCACCAATCTTTTAGGAATGAAATGAGGATCCCAATTGTTGTTTTGGGTCAGTAATTGCTAAATAAGACCTGAATAGATTGCACTAGTAGGTCAATACATTCCGTGATTTGCAACTGAAGTGCAAGGCACTTGTGTGCCACTTATAAAAATGCAAATACCTCAGCCAGGTATCAGATCCTTGTAAACAGTCAGGTGTTTAAAGAACAATACAAAGGCTGAGGCAGGTTTGGAGCTCTGAGCCACTCCCGACAACCATCAAGTGCCTCATCGCCAGCGGCAGGCGTTCATTTCACCACCTATATAAAGAGCTGTAATTTGCCTGTAAGCACAATTCAAGATGAAGAATGCCTTGCTCCTTTCAGATATCATTTAGACCCCGGAAAAGATGTCTCTTTACTGACTGTTGCTCTAATTGTTCGGCCCCCTTGCGCTTATTTTCAGTGCCTGCCCCAGTTTCTTCTCTCTCTGCTGCTGTCTAATTACCTGAAGATGGCCGCACACTCCAGAGCATTCCCAGCATTCATTTTGGTTACATTGCAAAGGACGACCTGTACCAGCGCTTATCTCTGTTTGACCAGCGCAACACCCGCTTCCTAAATTTCCCCTTTTTTAAATAACTTTTAAACCTTTTGAGCTAAACCGGTTTCTATAGTGCTGATAGTGAGCTCTAATATGTTACATTAGTCCTATGCCAGAAGAAGCCAACAGTGCAAACACTCTGTGTTAAACATCACTCATTTAAAGTCCTTTCTCATTTATGTGTAGCAAAAAGCAAAAACATGTCACAGCATCTAGTGAAAGAGTTATTTAATGCTGAAGATTACACTCTAAGCTCCCTCAGTATGGCTGCAAACAGAGGGAATCCATCAAAGTCACTTGATAGCAAAGAGATTTCAATGCCAGATGTCCAAATCCGCAGACCAAAGTGCCATTGAGATCCAAGAGAAAAGAAATGAAGGCACAATGTGAACACCGTCTTATGGCTTAAATGGATTTTTTTTATAATTACATCACCAGATACTTTCCTTAAAATAACATAACTTGTTCATACCCACTTAATCCAACTCAGGGCTGCAGTCCAGCGCCTTTTAATTCGGGTGTCACAGTGGTGCAGTAAATGTCTTGGGTTTGTCTACTCAACCTGATTTCTTTCCTCATCTTGCTAGATTTCTCCTCCGTCTTCGACATGGTCGACCATCAGATCCTCCTTGCCACCCTCACTGACCTTGGCATCACTGCGACTGCCCTCAAGTGGCTCAACTCCTACCTCTTGGACAGATTCTAACGTGTGCCATGGAAATGAGAGTTGTCTAACATGCAGCCAGCAAGCATGGAGGTACCCAGAGGATCGCTGCTAGATCTTCTCTGCTGTCTATACACCTCCATACCAGGCCCTATCATCGAGTCCCATGGTTTTTCTTATCAGTGTAGTGTTAATGATACATAGCTATATCACCTAGAACAGGGGTGCCCAATGCATCAATCACGATCGACCGGTAGATCGCAAAGGTAGTGCAGGTAGACCGTGTTGCATTCAAAAATTTCATATCTTCCCTATGGCATTTGACATACAGTGCGGCCAGTCTGAGATCTCTTTTCTTCTAACACACTGGTCACCCCGCACACACGATCAAATGCGCAAGCTACTGCAAAACTCCGGCTGTGATCTAGTTAGCCTTCCAATTTATCGACTAAAGAACGGATTTTAAAAAAAAAATGTTTAGGGAGGGTATGGGCTGAATGTGGAATTGGAAAAGGATTTTTTTTCTCACAATGTCACAATCGAAGTGCGTTTGTCTGACATCCGAGTTTCGATCCCCAATGAGGGGTGCAGTGGAGTGTGTACGCCTGATGAGCCCAAAATAGGGCGAAACACGTGTCGTGTACTCTTTGCATTATTTGACAGTTAACTATGTAACATTCTATGATCTGCTTCTCGCAACTGAGAGGGCACCCATGGCGGATGTTTGCCGACTTGCAGACCAACCACACGCATTACCTAGGTAGCCACCCATACAATCAGATTGCGATTCAGACTTCAAATGCTATGTATGTATGTATATATATATATATATATATATATATAAAAAAAAAAAATAATGTAGGTAGATCATTTCAACCTGGTCATTTTAAAAGTAGCTTGCAAGCCGAAAAAGTGTGGGCACCCCTGACCTAGAACCTCTGCATTTTTACTGATACTACAACCTGGATGAAGGAACACCATCTCCAGCTCAACCTGGCAAAGACAGACGTTCTTGTTATCTCAGCTCATCCGTCTATTCCGCACCCCATCATTCAGCTGTGCTCATTATCGCTAACACCCACCAAGTCTATTCACAAACTTCGTGTGGTGACTGAAGACCAGCTGTCCTTTACTGGCCATGTTGCTATGGTCTCTCGGTCTTGCAGATTCACTCTACACAATACCCGCTAGATCAGACTGTATCTGACTGGGCATGCAGCACCACTCCTGCTCCAGGCTTTGGTCTTGTCTCATCTGGACTGTTGCAGGTCTCTGCTGGCAGGAGTACGGGCATTGCATCACCAAGCTTCTGCAGATGATTCAAAATGCAGTGGCATGTCTGGGGTTGAACAAGTGCAGGTAAGCACATATCATTCCTCTTTTCAGATCGCAACACTGGCTCCCTGTAGCTGAACGCAATAAGTTCAGATCCTTGATGCTTGCCTACAGAGTAATCAGCGGGTAGGCACCCACGTATATGGAGATGCCTGTGACGTCTTATGCTCCTTCTGAACCACTCAGGTCGGGTGCTGAATGGAGTCTGGTGATGTTACCTCTACGTGGTCTCAAATCTCAGTCCAGACTCAATTCATGTATAGCTTCTGACTGGAGGAACAAGATGCCCACCTCCATTTAAAACTCTGACTCTCTCAGGGTGTTTAAGAAGCGTTTAAAGACCCTCGTGTCTGGTAAATATCTGTAGCTGTCAGGTTTTGTAACTCCCTTGTATTATGTTCTTAGGTCTTCACTCATAGTGATCAATTTTGTACCCTTATCCTGACACATTTGCTCCCAAACATTCCCCCAGACTGATTTCTGCTCCATTATGTTGTCCTCCTTTTTAAGAGGATGAAAGCACCTGCTAAGCAAGCGTATGTAAATACACATGGCTGTTATCCATGTGGAGCTGCATATTCTCCCTCTGTTTGCATGGGTTTGTCTCCAGATACCATCCTAAAAATGCTCCAGTTATGTTGTAGCCTTCAATTACATAATCCTAGGTAGCTGGGTGAAGACATGCAATGTGACATACCCAGTGACTCACTCCACCTACCACACTTGAGTATGTCTTTAGACACTGGGGTGGGCTCTGTGTGCATGAGAGCTGACAACCAATGAATGATCATACAGAACTACAATGTATATAATGCAGAGATGAGGAATAAGGAACATGGCTGTTTTGGACCTCACAAACAGAAGCTTGTGTGTCTGATATCTCATGCTTTATGTGCCACAACAGAATGGAAAAAAGAAAAACAAGGCTGAGACTGCAGCTATATGGAAGATTTTTCATGACAAAATGAAATGCAAACCAACGTGTTAAAAACTCTAAAATGCAATGCATGTGCACATGGTGTATTTTATTTTGGCCTGGTTTCATCATGTCATATTAAAAAGATATAAACCAAATGACCAATTGCTTTTCACTAGAGCACACACCTTTCATGTCAATTTAAAATGCAACACAAATGCATATTCACTTCAAATCTTGTCTATAGATCGTGTGTCATAACTAAAAGCAAAGCAAACATATTGCATTTCGATTCAAAACAACACTTCCAATGTAATCAAATGACCAATCAGCATGAAAAGGCAGGGACAGGGGTGCCAACAATTGGGGTAATGGGGATGTTGGTAAGGCAGGGGATGCGCTGTCTCATCGAACAGGTGGAAGCTGGTGAAGTAAATGCCAATTTCATTCTCTGCTGTGTGTCAGAAGAAGGAAAAAAGCAGCCTAACATCTGGTTACCAATGAAGGTATGAGTAAAAAACTATGAAGAAACCAAGCTCGGTGACACTAACAAATGTTTCACTAAATTCAGTAAACCGTTGACAACCCACACCTCAAAGATTTAACCGCATGGCTTGTTTTAACATGTATAAAAAAAAGAAAAAAAAAAAACTTTACACAAAATACGAATAACCCTTTGCAGTGAGACCTAACACACTCTTTTCAGTGTTTCATTAATCACTCCACCGTGCACCGTGCAAGTCAAAGCTTACACCAGGACACAGGAACATTTCCAACTGGAGCGCCTCTTACTCCAACTGTTGACGCCCCTTAGCCCGCCTCTTGACGCTGACTGATCATTTGATTTCATTTAGTTTTGGCACAATGGAAGCGTCATCTTGAATCGAAATGCAGTATGTTTGCTTTGCATTTATTTATGACACAAGATTAGTGGACATGTCAAGACAATTACATGCCATAGTGAAAAGCAATCAGTCATTCAGTAGAAATGTTTTTAATTACGACATGATAAAACCAGGCCAGAATGAAATGCTCCACATGCATGTTATTAACACATTGGATTGCATTTCACTTTGGCCTGAATAATCTTCCATATAGCTGAACTCGCTGTACCTGTAAACCCATTGTACAGAACTGGCACCATCAAGCAGCATGCTATTGGTTATCAGAAAAGGGGTGAGCATGAAAGTGTTGGAAAGTCGTCACACAGTTGCTAGATTTGACACGCCCTGCGATTTTCATGGATGTACATTGACATCATCTGGTGATGAGGTTGGCACCTAAAGTCGGTAGGCCTGACATACAATATGAATAGAAGTTTTGTAATGTGACATCGGCTTTAGCTAATACCTAAGATGTCCTGATATCTTATCCACATAATCTTTAAAAGGTGTCACAGTTTTTAATGGCAGTATGGAGTGCCCTGTGCCCCATCCAGAGCATGTTCCTGCCTTGCACTCATTGCTGTCACGATAGACCCTCATGACGCTGAACTGCATTATGTGGGTTTGTGAATATTTTACATAACATAATGCTCCCCAAGCTGTTTAATCCAAGGAAGGGCAGAGCCTGTCCTGGCAGCAGTCCTGGATAGGATGCTTGTCTGTCACAGAGGAAACACACACTGCGGTCAATTTAAAGTCGTCCCTTAACAGCCCAACCTGCACCTTTTCTGTGGATGTTGGTGACTCAATGAGAACACGCAAACTCCACACAAGCAGTAATCGGGTACCTGAATCTGGGATGCTGAATCTGTTAGGCAGCAGCACTAAACACTGTGCCACCCTGCACTTTGTTATGCTACCTTTTCATTCTAAAGCAAATTAGGTCACCTTAACACAAGAAAATTCCCTGTGGCAGTTCATTTAAATGGACTGTGATAATTTAAAATGCACACATCTTCACATTTTAGAGTTTAACTGCTTCACTTCAGGGCTGTGTGGAGCCACATCCTTCACCAGCAGCAGTAAAGATGCCAGTCTTTCACAGAGCATCTTCATACCCACACTGGGGCAATTTAGGGCTGCCTAGGAACCTGACACACATGTTAAAGAGCATGGAAGGAAAGGTGGAGTAGCCAGAGAAGACACATGGAGATGTAGAGAAAGTTCAAGTCCCCCTCTAACAAGACAGTGTCACTAGTAAGAGGAGTCCCTCCTGGAGTCGACCAGCGCGTGTCATCTGTTTGGCTTTCAGAGGAGTGGCAGACCATACCAGGGCGCAGTCTGGCAGTCATTCACACTGAATATCCAATCTGGCTGGCAGCATGTCTCAGGGCTGTTTGCACCTCTGCTCTGCAGTAAACTCAGAGTGTCCGCATCATGACCTTGAAAACAAAGCTGAGGAAGTCAGGCCTCGTCTAATGTGATCTTGTGCTTATGTGCCAAAGGGAGAGGCCAGCAACTGAATTTTCGCAGCTGCGTATGCTGCATTCACACAGTCCTCAGACCCCTTCATTCTTTACGCATTTTGTTATGTTGCAGCTTTATGCTAAAATCATTTAAATTCATTTTTTCACCTCATCAAGCAACACTCAATACCCCAGAATGACAAAGCGAAAACAAGATTTTAGTAATTTTTGCAAATTTATTAAAAATGAAAAAACTAATATTTGGCACAGGTTTTAAACCCTTTACTTGGTTACTTAGTTATGGTAGTGATTCCAACCTGGAGTCATCTTGGGATTGGCACAACAAGGGTCCCAACACCTAGATTTGGGGGTTTTCTGCCATTCTTCTCTGCAGATCCTCTCAAGCTCTGTCAGGGTGGATGCACAGCTAACCTTCTGGTCTCTTCAAAAATGTTCAGGTGTGATCAAGTCCAGGCTCAGGCTGAGCAACTCAAAAACATTGACAGAGGTGTCCCTAAGCCACTCCTGTGTTGTCTTTGCTTCTTGCTTAGTGTCATTGTCCTTCTGGAAAGTGAACCTTCAGCCCAGTCTGAAGTCCCAAATGCTCTGGAGCAGGCCTTCACTGAGGATATCTCTCTTCTTTGCTCCATTCAGCTTTCCCTCAACCCCGACTAGTCTCCAGGTCCCACAGCATGATGTTAACACCACCGTGTTTCACCACTGGTATGATATTACACATGTGATGAGTGATGCCTTGTTTCCACCAGACTTGATACTTAGAACTGAGGGCAAACAGTTCATCGATGAAACTTAAGAATCTTGTTTCTAATTGTCCGAGAGGTCTTTAGGTAATTTTTTGCAAACTCCAAGTGGGCTTCCATGACTTTTACTGGGAAGAGGCCACTCTGAAATCAAGTTAAGATTGGTAGAGTGTTGCAGTGATGGTTGCCCTTCTGGAAGTTTCTCCCATCTCCATGCAGGTTCTCTGGAGTTCAGCTGGAATGACCATCGAGTTCTTGGTCACCTCTTTTCCCAACACCCTTCTCCCATGATTACACAGTTTGGCCGAGTAGTTAACATTAAAAAGAGTCATGGTTGTTCCAAACCTATTCCATTTAAGAGTTATAGAGGCCACCCTTGAGAAACTTCAGTGCTGCAGAAATTATTTTGTAGCCTCCTCCAGAGCTATGGCCCGACATAATTCTGTCACTGAGCTCTGCAAGCAATTCCTTCAATCACATTGCTTGGTTTATTCTCAGCAGTGGGACCGGTATGTGCGATTTTCCTAATCATACGCAGTCAACTAAAATGACCACATGTGGACTCCAAACATCTAAGTATAGAAACATCTCAATGATGATCAAAGGAATGGGATGCCCCTGAGACAAACTTTAAATGTCATAACAAAGGACTTAAGTACTCATATCAATGTGATATTTTAGGTTTTTATTTTTAACAAATTTGCATTCCTAAAATCCTGTTTGTGGTTTATCATGCTAGATTATTGAATGTTGCTTGATGAGGTGAAAAAATTAATTTATAGTCGTGGCCAAAAGTTTTGAGAATGACACAAAGTTTGCTGTCTCAGTGTTTTTAGATCTTTTTGTCAGACGTTTATACTGAAGTATAATTACAAGCATTTCATACGTTTCAAAGGCTTTTATTGACAATTACATTAAATTTATGCAAAGAGTCAATATTTGCAGTGTTGGCCCTTCTTTCTTTTTGAAGACCTCTGCAATTCATCCTGGCATGCTGTCTTGTCAATCAACTTCTGGGCCAAATCCTGACTGATGGCAGCCCGTTCTTGAACAATCAGTGCTTGGAGTTTGTCAGAATTTGTGGGTTTTTGTTTGTCCACCGGCCTCTTGGGATTAAGGTCTGGGGAGTTTCCTGGCCATGGACCCAAAATTTCGATGTTTTGTTCCGTGAGCTACTTAATTATGACTTTTGCCTTATGGCATGGCACTCCATCATGCTGGAAAAGGCCTTGTTGGTCACCAAACTATTCTTGGATGGATGAGAGAAGTTGCTCTCGGAGGATGTTTTGGTCCCATTCTATATTCAAGTCTGTGCTCTTAGGCAAATTGTGAATGAGCCCTGCACTCCCTTCACTGAGAAGCAACTCCAAGCATGAATGGTCTCAGGATGCTTTACTGCTGGCCTGGCACAGGACTGATGGTAGTGCTCACCTTTTCTTTATTCCTGATGCCCCAAACAATCAGAAAGGGGATTCATCAGAGAAAATGACTTTCCCCCAGCAGTCCTCAGCAGTCCAATCCCTGTACCTTTTGCAGAATATCAGTCTGTCCCTGATGTTTTTCTTGGAGAGAAGTGGCTTCTTTGCTGGCCTTCTTGACACCAGGCCATCCTCCAAAAGTCTTCGCCTCACGCACACCTGCCTGCTGCCATTCCTGAACAAGTTCTGCACTGGTGGTCTCTGATCCCACAGCTGAATCAACATTAGGAGATGGTCCTGGCGCTTGCTGGACTTTCTTGGGCGCCCAGAAGCCTTCTTTACAACAATTGAAGCTCTCTATTCTATCTCAATCAGCATGACAGAGTAATCTCCAGCCTTATCCTCATCAACACTCTCACTCTTGTTAACGAGAGGACCACTAAAATGATGTCAGCAGGTCCTTTTGTGACAGGGCTGAAATGCAGTGGAAATGGTTTTGTTGGGATTAAGTTCATTTTTATAGCAAAGAGGGACTTTACAATTAATTGCAATTCTTCTAATCTCTCTTCAGAACATTCTGGAGTATATGCAAATTGGCATCATAATAACTGAGGCAGCAAACTTTGTGAAAATTAATGTTTGTATCATTCTCAAAATTTTTGGCCACAACTAAAGATTACTTTAGCATAAGTCTGGAACATAACAAAATGTGAAAGCTGTGAAGGGGTCTGAATACTTCCTAAATGCGTTGTATCTTAAGGACAAAGTCTTTTGATGCCTTTTGACACTTGATGAAAGTTAAGGAAAAGTGCATCCACTTCAGGCCCACATGGTATGGAGCCCATGATGACAGCAATATCTTTAGACTGAAATCATCCCCGGTTAGAGGCCTGTCCATTGCAGGGTACACTCATACATTACATTAAGTAATTAGTGTATTAGTGTATGCTGATTAAACAATAAAGAAAAGCCTGGCTTGTCATTTGTTATAGCCATTAATAGCGGCGCAAAAGAGCAAACAAAGGTCACATGGTGGCTCTGAGGTTAAGGATCTACGCTTGTATCAGGAAGGTTGCTGGTTCAGATCCTGTTACTGCCAGGAGGGATCCTACTCTGTTGGGCCCTTGAGCAATCTGAATATTGCTCAAGGAGTGCTGTGCAATGACAGACCCAGTGCTCTGAACCCCAAAGGTCATGAGAAAAGACTATTTCCCATTAGGGATTAATAAAGTATATCAAAATAATAAAAAACAATATGAAACTAGAAAACCAGCCATAGAAAACCTTTAGAAAAATGTGCCCATCTCTCAGTTTTTTTTTATCTGGGGATATTTTCTTTTTAATAAATAATGATAAATTCTGGAACCCACTTGGTGCATTCTGGGGTTATGGATTTGGGGGGTAGATTCGGGCACAAGAATGGACCAGCTCTGGATGGGGTGCCACTCAAGCATGCTCTGGGTCGGTATAGAGTGACCAATTAATCTTTGGGGGAAAATCAGAGCACCAGGTGGAAAAACCATACAGGCACAAAGAGGACATGCAAACTCCACATCAACAATGATCTGCCATGGGACTTAAAGGATAAGATTGGTATTTTTCAAGTAAAAGTTATTTCTTCACAAACATGGTACATATGCATTTGCCATGCAAAATTGTGTTCCAATCTCCAGCATTTTCTATATATTAAAATATAGAAGAAAACATGCCTTCCGTGTTTCCGAAAGGGATCTGGAAATAATCATTTTATCGTGTATTCCTGGTACTGTTTTTCTCAGGATAAGGATATGTTTTCTATTTGCTTGTGGGAAATTGAAAAAAAAATACACAAGTAAATCAAAACAAAGCTAACAATATGGTACAAACAGTTTACTGTGATTTGGTCTTTCAGGCAGAAACCCCATATCAGAGGTTAGTGGAGAACTACAAATGCTGAGCTATCATGCACAACTGGTTTTCTTTTAAAATGGATGAATATCATAATATTGGTATTTGTTTGTTCAAAGATTGTGTGTATAAACTACAGGTAAAATTCCGTTACAACGAACTGCCAGGGACCTAAAAAATATTTTGTTGTAATGAAAATTTCATTGTAATGAGATTCTGTATTTGTTGCTATAGTGTTTTCTTTAACTTGCATCCAGGTGTTTGCAATCATTTCAACAGCTTTTTTCGTGTTATTTTAATCTTCTCCTGTCTACAAGTTAAGCTGACGAGAATTTTTTTCAGCCTTTCCTTGCGATTATACACTTTCAGGGTGTGAATGATGCAAAAACCCAATGGCTGAAGCACTGCTGTGCAATTGGGTGGGAGGAATTCAACGTGAATATTATCTAAATGTGGTAGCATGTTGTGGGCAGCACAGTTATCAATCAGAAACAGAATCTTCCTTTTCTTTTTCTTCATATTGTGAGGTTTCTGAACTCTTTTGGGACTACCCCAATGGAATGACACGCCAAAAGTGCATCCCGAAGTGTGATTGCCATGTCTGTGGAAGATTGTTTGTCCGTTGCCGGGGCAGGGCAACAGATGGCTCACAGCACTTCATTGAAGTGCCACAGAAGTGAATCCTATAAGTCCCTGTCTTGCGCCCCAACACACAAGGCTGTCTCAGTACTTTAGCAAAACCAGCTTTATTCGGCTTGAAACAGGAACAGCAGGGTTATTTATTGTAGCAGGATCTGCCACTCTCCTATAAACAGACACAGCAGTCAGGCAGGGTCGTGGCCAGGTTAGTAGCCAACTAATACTGTTCCCTGCATTTACAATGTTCCTTGCATCACACATCAAGATCTATTCTGTTTGCTTCAGTGCCGAGCCGCAGCAGAGCTGTGAGCCCTGCTGTTGCCCTGGCAACAGATAAACAGTCTTCGACAGATGCGGTGATCGCACTTCGGGACACTCTTCAGGATGCTCTTCGGCGTGTTGCCCAGTTCAGGGAGGTCCCAAGAGAGTTTAGAAACCTCACATTTTCTTGAATGAGTGCCGTATTAATAGGAATATTTCTTGAACGAGCATCACTGAACCACATAAAAACGACTTTTTCTGGGTCTTCAAATGCAGCAGTTCGCATACATTTGCAACTCGCAATTTTTCTTCTTTTTTTGCTCGCTCTTTCATTAAAGTTGACAGTTGTGATGGCAACATCTTTTTTCTTTTTGCCGCAATTGAGAGCTGCAAAAATTTAGTTTTATTTTTTCTAATATGAACTGTTATCATTTTTTCGTGTCTGCCGGTTCTATAGAAGGGTGACAATGAGTTAAATTCCAATGGATGTTTTTCAAATGTTGACGAGCAATAAGCAAAAGGCATCACTGAAAACCACCAAAAACAAAAACAGCAAAAAAACAGTACGAGGAAAGTCTGAAGAAAGACAATTTTTTTACAGTGTTTCTGTTCGGGGATCATTGTGCACAACTGAGTTGCGGCCACAGAACTAACTGCTCTGTGGATGACTCATTCAGGCATTTCAAGGTCTTTTGTGCCCTTCGTTGTAATGAAAGTATCTGCTGAATGTACTTCGTAGTAACAAGATTTCAAAAGACTTGTGTCATACGGGGAAACTGTTGGGACCATAAAAATACTTCATTGTAATGATAATTTTGTTGTAAAGATATTCTTTGTAACGGAATTTTAACTGTACTCAACAATATGTGTGTAATCGCAAGATGTGGTTTAGTACTCGTCAACTGTCTTGCCTTGAAAAAGGGATGTACTTAGTAAGTTTTAAGGCTTTTGTTTTCAGGTGGTGCTTCATGCTGCATTAATTTAAATTATATAGCACCAGCTATATAATTATATATATAATTATATATATATAGGCATTTCCAACCCGTCTTTGAGGAGGATTTTGCGTGAGGACCTTAATTTCCATTCATACAAAATGATGGTAGTGCAGGAACTCATTGAAAGAGACAAGGAGAGCCGTAGAGAAGAGTTGTGTGTGAACATTCTGCAAACCACTCATCGAGATGCCATCGTCATGTGGAGAGAAGAGGCACATTTCCATTTGAATGGTTCTCTAAATAAGCAACACTTTCGCTATTGGGCTGAAACCAACCCCTGTGAGCTTCCTCAGAGCTGCACAGTTACAGTTTGATGCGCCATTGCAGAATTTGGCATTGTAGACCCTTATTTTTTTGAGGAGGGTGGAGCAACGGTCACCATCACTTCAGAACGTTACATTAAAATGCTAGAGAACTTTCTGCAACCCCAACTGGAAAAAATGGATGTGGTGGATGACTGGCTTCAATAGGATGGAGTAGTAGCTCATACGGCGTAGAGATCCATGCAAGTTTTGTGGGAGATGTTTCCGGGAAAGCTGATCTCCCTGTGCAGTGATGCCAGGTGGCCTTCACATTCGCCTGATCTTTTTCCATGTGATTTCTTCTTGTGGGGCTCTCTCAAGTTGAAGGTATACACACACTGACCCCAAAACCTTGAAGCTCTCAAGGACACTATTCACCATAAAATAGACGCTATTCCCCTTGAAATGACTGAACGAGTCATGCAAGTGTTCAGAAATCATCTCAAACAGTGTATTGCTAATGATGGCAACCAACCTGAAGACATCATTTTTAAAACACAGTGAAAAAAATCTATTTTGTATTGCCTTTCTTGTGTCGTAATGAAATTTATTTTATCTTGTAGCGTTTCTATAGAATAAACATTTGAAATGTTCTTTTTGGCTCACCCTGTGTTATGTCAGTAATAATGCCTGGTTACACGGTGGTTAAGATTAGGCTTGGGAGTGGGTTCTCTAACTCAAGTCAAGTAAACCAAATGACAAAAACCCATAATCCCACTGGCTGTCCAGCAGAGATGCTGAATCGTGGAGCTACGGAGGACTGCAGCTGGACCTGTCTCTATAAAACTGGAACATCTGCTTTTTAGGTTTATGTGGAATGCAGGTGAAGATTTGTATAAAGCTTCTCTCATCATGTTTAGGTTAATGCTGCCCAGTCCTGGTGATTTATTTGCTTTCAGCTTTACGTTACTTCTAGTTATTTGTATGTAGGTCCTTACAAATCCTTAGTGCATAAAAACAAATGTAAGCAACCTCTGGAAAAAAAAGTGGTGGAAATAAAACAGGAAGCAGGTTTAATTTGATTCTTCATATGAGAGGAAAATTGGCATTACTTTGACCATGTGTAAGTGTGTGATGGACTGGGTGACTTGTGCCAACCAAGTAAATGGATGGATGACTAGATGATAGCTGATTTTGATGGACAAGGCAGTTTGAGCTTTGCTACAACGACCCACGGGGTTCAGGTGTTGATGGATGCAAGGAGGATAAATAAGGGAGGTAAGGGTTGGGCTACAATGCTCAAGGTGTCTGCAGTCCTGGTGATGCCAACTTACACACCTCTGGGAGACATGAGCCCTTCAGCATTCCTTCAAGCCTGCAACTTCTGTTCTCTTGCAGCATGAGTCTCCTTCAAAAGCTGTTGATTTTGTTTGGTTATCTGGCATGCAGGAATTAATTTACAGCTGACCTCATCTGTACACCTGGACTGTGGGACAGAGGAAGCCCTGAAATAGCAGGCCTCTATTGCACGGTCACTTCTTTCCCGGACAAAAGCTTCTAGTGATCTCTAATTAAAGGTAAAGAAAACCCCTTTCAACAGCTTGTGTTGCCATGATGAGACGTACAGGCATCTGGCTCCCAGCCTGGAAGTTCCCCATGCAAGTCGCAGCTCAGCAGCCATCTCAATGTACGCCCTTGAGCAAATCACTTCAGCTCCTTCTTAGCTCATATGGGTGAGTCATGAAAGGCAATGCCCCGCTGCAAGCGGTGAGATGTACAGGATGACTTTTATTTTCTTACATCGTTATTAGGTAGAGCATTGCTTTGGGGGTGTAGTGTTGCATATAGCCCAGCCTGGCTGTTATGTGAACTGCTGACGACTTTCATGATCTCATTATTTAACACAGTATGTAGGCCAATGCTTTGCACGTGAGAAAAAGTTTTTTTTTTTTAATTTTCTTCCTCCTCTTCTTTTTAAAATAATTTGTAATTAAATTCAGTTCTATACTTGCATTTTATGAATTCAATACCTGAAGAAATATTTGAGATAGGATACAAGTCCTACAGCAGCAAGCAAGAGTGAGCCAGTTACAGGAGCAATGCAGTGACATCACCCAAGAAGACCTAGGAAAGCCTCTCGGGCTCCAGAGCCATTCCTCCAGCTCACGTTACCCAAATGGCTTTCACCGGTGCCTTCCGGCCTGGGTCCACTTTTGCTTTTTTTGGATCCTGGTAAGTATTTCATGTCATACTATGTGTCAGGTGTGTGCTGTGTGCTTAAGGGGTAGGAGTGTGTGTGTGTGTGTCTGTAGAATTGCATCCCAGTGCTGAGCTGGCTGGGTGAACTCAGACCACTCTGCAAAGCTGACCCGGTGCTACATAGTATCGTCCAGGATCTGGGGGTGTTTGAGCACTTTTCATAAGTTTGTGACCTTTTTTTTCCTCCACTTGTAATTCTGGGCACACAGTGTGCAATGTTAGCAAGATTTTAATCCTGATTTACAGTCATTTTGAGCTTCATTAGCCATCGTTTCACATGCAGTATGAGAGGGTAAGTGTTGTACAGTTGCATCTTGTGATTGGACTCTCGTATGATCTGAAGAATTCCTTTCATGTCTCACAACCTGATTTCATGATGTCACTATAAAATTTAATTGTGACTCAATAGCAGTATATTGTACATTGAGTATTGCCATTGTCATTTTGATTTCAAAAATCTAAATATCATATAGCAACACACATATAACTAAATGGCCAATGACAACAGCATCTTGGGTAACGTTTACTGGAAGAACTCGGATACAAGGCAGGAACAAACCCTGGGCAGGATGCCAGTCCATCACAGGCTAAACACACACAAACACACACGCAGGCCAATTTAGCATCACCAGTTCACCTAACCTGCATGTCTTTGGACAGCGAGAGGAAACCCACGTAGACACAGGGAGAACATGCAAACTCCACACAGGGAGCACTCAGGATGTGAACCCTGGTCTCCTTACTGCAGGGCATCATGCCCCCCGAAAACCAGAACTTCACAATAAAATGCTCTGTGCCCCCCCTAGACCTGTCAGAGTTTTACTACCAGTAGCTATCACAATAGCTGTTCACTGTCACTAGATTAGATTAGACTTTATTTGTCCCCAAGGGGACAATGATAAAAACAAATGTCATGTCCATTCTCCCTTACAAGTCCCAACTGGGCTACCCACTAAACTCAGTCAGCAAAGCCTTTCCCTCCTGAGCCCAGTCTCACCTCATGTTGTTGGGGCTTGAGCAACACAACATGCCAGACAACAAAAGGAGATTCTAATGTGAGTTTGTATTGTTACAGTATGGCAGAGAGCAGGAATTAGCAATCCGTCACATGTTACTGCCCGGGTGTGTTCCTTGGTTTATGTTTATTTTATTGTTTCAAAGTAAGTGTGTGTTTATAGTAATTATATACATTTTGTTGCTATTATAATTTAGTATCAACCTTGTACTATTTTACTTACTTTTTGCCTTTTTTAAATTAAATTTAAATAAATCCTTTTTTTAGAAAGGTGTCCTTTTCTGTTGTTTAGTTTCTAAAGGCAAAGGTTTGACAGTTTTCCTTTCTCTTGAGAAGCAATTCTATAAACAATTCTATATTTAAGGACTCAATTTCTCTTAATTATATATCTATCTTATGTAAGTGTGCATTATTTATTTTGTGCGTACCATTTATTCATTATTTTGCTTTATTTGATGTTCTTTGCAATTCTTTGACATCTTGTAAAGCACTTTGAGCTACATCCTTGGTAAGAAAATGTGCTACAGAAATAAATGTTGTTGTATTTTGGTACATTTAAAGTATTTTGAACTTTAAAAGCTTGTCCACCGGTTTTGGGCCTGTGCAGGCTGAAAACCTACCAGAAGAGTCTGGGGTCGGGCTACCTGGGATGAGACCTCTCTTTAGGCCAGTAAGGACTCTAGTGTGGCTTTGCAGGTCTTTTGGAGGCCTCACTATCTTTTGTTATTTTGAGTGCACTTGATTGTAACACAATAGGGGTCAGACAAAAAAAATTAATACCAGAAAAAATCAAAGAGAAATGGGAGACTAAATCAAAAGTGCTAAGGAAAAAACAGATTTGAACACAAATAAGATCTCAACCCAAAAGTCCTGCACTATCATAGGTTTCTTTCTCCTAACTCCCACTACTGTGACGTTTGGGGTATATTGATTGTCCTCAGACATCATCCAACACTGAGGCTATGCTCAACACTGCTACTGTCTTGAACTTGGGAGTACTACTGTAATTAGCAACCACAAGCCTCATAAGAAGAAGGACCCATCAGCCTCTGGCTTGTGAACATAAAAGGGCAGATAAATTCTTTATATAGAAAATTATTTATTGCACAAAAATCATCTTAACAAAGGCCCCACAGTGCACAAAAGTTACATCAGGAGTTCCCTGAAATAGGCAATCCTATAGCAAACAAGCCCCAAAAACACAAATCCGGAAAAAAAGTTGAAAAGCAGAGCAAGGGTTCAAAATCCTCCTAATTCAGAAAAAAAGGCACAATAGCAATAATTATTAGAACCTCAAAAGATTAATTGCCCCCATGTGCAGCGCTGAACTCCACAGGAGATCCTTTCCCCGTGGCCTTAGGACTCTGTAACTCCTGTGTGTGTGTGTGTGTTTGTGTTACAGAGGAATTTTTAATAATAATATTCTTTCATGTGGTCTGTCACTCTGAGGCTAAGGATCTGTGCTGGAATCTGGAAGGTTGCTGGTTCAAATCTCATTACTACCAGAGGGGATCCTACTCTGTTGGGCCCTGGAACAAGGCCCTTAACAATGGCTGACCCTGTGCCCTGACCTTCAAAGGTTCATGTGAAAAGGCAATTTCTCCTCTGAGACTGATAAAGTATATCGAAATAAAAAATAAATAAATAAAATCTGATATTTGCTACTGGTCAATTATTAATTGTATGGTGTGTAATATTCTCCCTCTCCCACCATTAATTATTCTCATTAATTATTTTTCCACAATTCTTATTATTTTTATGATTATTATTATTAGCACTATTTTCCTAAATCTATCAAATTATACCAGCTATTTAATGTAATTTAATTATGGATAATTTTTTTCTACCTTGCATTTTTGATTTTGTTGCACTGAGTATGTTGAAGTTAATATAATTTCCCTTGGGGTTAATAAAGGGAATTATTATTCCCTTTATTATATAAAGGGAATTATTATTATTGCATGTTATGTTATCTTCTCTTAAGGTCCCTTATCTTCTTTTGTCTTACCATATCTTCTCTTTCCTTATACTGTTCTATCTTATTTTAATCTTATCCTGTCTTGCCTCAACATGTCTTTCCTTATCGCATCTTGCCTCTCCTTATCTTGTCTTATTATGTTCTGTCATATCTTAGTTTGTATCATCTTAGCATGTCCTGTCACATCATTGTCTTATCGTCTTATTTCATTTTATCTAATCAAATCTCATCTCATCTTATCTCATCATATTTTTTACTCAACTTAGCGTTCCTTATCTGACCTTAACTTATCATATTTTGTTCTACCCTGTCTTATCTTATCTTGTCTTGGCTCACCAAAACTACCAAGTACATTCAAATGAACCGCAAGGGACTGCTTGTTTTCCCAGCCTTCATAAGGGGAGGTGGCCCTGCCTCTTGTGGAACCTGCCACAAGACACATGGAAAACAGAAAAAGATACATAGGCATAAAGAAACTAAATGATCAACAATATTAACATTAACAAAATAATCAAAAATGAACAAAAAAGACAAACAAGGAATTGGGTGAGACCCTGGCAGAAGCATAACATCTACATTTTCATTTAAAAACAAAGACATTAATCTCTGTTTTCACCTTTCATCCATACTACACCAGTGTTTCTAACCCCCAAAAATGGAAACTTTTCCAATGTTCTCCAGATCACATACTTCTAAAAATGGTGCCTTGGCGTTGCAATGTTGACAGGCAAAAACGTAGACTTTAGAAAACGCAGACTGTAATCACATGTATGTGGCCCTGCTCATTACAACATCTCATTTCCTGATTGGTTACTCTTCATGGAAAACAATAACATTCCAACATAGTTCCATGGCGCTTGTTGTGCCGTTTACCTGTATGTGCCTAAATTGCATCTTGCATCAAAGAATTTACTGTTTACTATAGTTTTGCTATAAATCCTTTACCTTCAAAGATTTTTCCATGGATGCGTGCTTGCTCATTGTTGCTGAACATCTATATCATATGCATTCTCGGTCATTTTAGTGTGGATAGAGATACTTTTGCACACAATGTGAAAACACTAGTGTAGACAGAGATCACTCTAATATGAGAACACTGGTAGTGTGGACATAGCCTAAGATACTAACTGCTGCATGCTGCCATCTTTAAAAGGCATCACATGAACGACAACAAGCATCGCAACACTAAACAACAGGAAAACTCAGGACAAAATGGGGACAGCCAGGAAAACCACAGACCCTAAAATGGCTTTGTAATGATGTCAGCTAACAATAAATATGCAATAAGAAATAAAAATTCAAAATAAGCATTGGACAAATTTCAGGGAAACCACAACACAGATTCCTCGCAGACTGGCCAGGTCTCCAGCGTAACGTTTGATCTGCTTGACTCCAGCTGGCTCTAACTGGGTTCTCCTATCTAGCAAATGGCATCCAGCCAGTTCAGCCTTGCATCCTTCTTACCCTGACACCCGAAGTACCTCCTCCAGCCTTAGGATGCCCCCGTTTATCTCCACCAGTGTAGGGTTAGATGTTACACCCCCTGCCACCCCACCCCATACTATCCCATCTTGTAGCTGTTCAAGCAGACAATGACATTTTTCAATTTGTGCCATGCACAAATCATGGAATTTAGCTAAGCATAAATGAGCGCAGCAGGGACTCAGCGAAACGAAGCTAATGATGCCGGGGGAGGGCTAAGCTGAACTAAAACAGTGAGAGCCCTTTGAAAGATAACAGATGATCATATCAAGTTACCCATCAAAGAAGAAGAGCTAAATGGCCGACAGATCTGTGCTCCTTTGGCGCTCAACAGCGCTGTGTCAGTTAGTGCATTAGTGAAGTTGTCTGCGAGACAACAAAACGGACAGAATGTGGCGGCTCTCAGCCAGCTTTCACTGTTTTGACAAATAAGCCCAAAATGTCGAGGAGCCATTCTATTAAGCTGCACTGCATTTTGGTAGCTCAAACTGCTGCGACTTTTGCCCTTATGAGATGAATGGCTTACCTCCTTTAGGCCTGGGCTCTCTTTTCCCTTGCTGGCTTTTCCGGATTTTAGTGTTTGCTCAGTATATGATAGAATAAACAGGTGGTGTTTTCTCTTTGAAAAAGTGGTTGACATTTAGAGGGCTTGATTCTGCAACTGTAAGAGTTGATGGAGAAGATTTCAAACGGGGATGATAACCCATCCATTTTTTTCTGGATGCGCTTAGGCTATTCTGCTATTATTGGATACAACCCTGGGTCTGATGTAGGTACACTGCTGTAGAAACACACACATATATACATAGGGTTATATATATATATGGGTATATATATACCCACAGTCACTTACCAATCAGCCGGGAAAACATGAGCCAACTGGAATACATATATGTATAGACACCCACAGTGACACAAGGAGAACAAGCAAATGTGACGCAAGTCGGGACAGCCCTGGCCCCAGGATCGGTGTGCCCCACTGTGCTTCATAAACACATGCTGAAGGTATTGTAATAAGCTAGAAATTTCTGTTTTTATGTTTAGAAGACATTTACATGTTTTACACATCCCTGCACACTTTGGACATGAACAAGACTTCAGGCACAACCAGCTCACCCTACTTATTTTCCATCAAGACATTAGGTCAATTTGGACAAGAACAGCCCAGCAAAACTCACCAATCCTATTCAACTAATCTTTCCAAAATTACACCAAGTCAACTTCAGAAGGTACCTAAAGTCTTAATGTGTAATGTCACTACTTGGTCACTATTCACTGCATCTCCAACAACAAACTATGGGGTCACCAGTGAGCTGAAGGCTCTTCTCAACCAAAAAAAGCCTGGGGAATGGGGTACCATTCCCCGTCCAAGTTAGGGAAATGGACTGGAGGAGGCTGCCTGTCAAGAATAGTTGTTCCCCCAGTCCGACAAGAAGCAGTGTACCTCTGATCTGAGTTCTAGCTTGGACTCCAACAGGAAAGGCAGTCCTGTTGGGTTCCTCAAGGGCCTGCGCTCCCTTATACTACGACAGTTCTGGCTTCCTGGCTGCAATGTGCTGGCAGTACTGCCAGGGCTTCCATAAAGGCACTTGCCAAAATTCACCTGGAACGAGCGGAGCAGGAATTTGAATTGTGATTGGAAATGCACCTTTGAATAACAGAAAGAGTTGTGGGAATCTGGAACAAACTACGAAGACATGGAGTTGAAACAGAAACCTTGATAACCTTAAAGAAGAATCTGGATGAAATTTTTTGGACAGCTTGATGGACTGAATGTCCTCCTCTCATTTGTCAGATTTCTTCTGTTTCTTATGAATTGAACTAAGCAGGTTGGAGGAAACTGGAATGTGGAAAGAACATGCTCTCCACATTGAGAGTAACCAGGTTGGGAACAGAAAGCAGGTCCCTGAAGCTGTCAGGCAAAAGCTTAAACATTGGCAGGGCAGTCTAAACATTAAACCATTACATTTAAACATTCTGGGTTGGTGTTCATGAAGGGCACTATAAGCAAGACAGCAGTTTGATTTGACCTTAAAGATAAACTAATGAGAAGCCCTCAGGTGTGCATTCTAAGAAAGTCATGAAGACGAGCAAAAGTGCAGCCTGAGGATAAAGACAGGAAGGAAGAAAGCCCTGGCGGTTTAGTAGCCGAATGAATAAAGGCGATCTGAATGGTCAGAGGTCATGGAGCACACGTACTCGGTGTCAACCAAGATAAAGTGAGATAATGGTGGCCTGAGCATTACACCTATTAAGTAACCCAGACTGATCTACATCCTCAGGTCCCATCCATTATTCTCCAGGTGTTTCAGTTTTCCTCTCTTGCGCCAAAGGCAAGCTTACTAAGTTAATTGGCATCTCTAAACTGGCCTGGTAGGAGTGAGTGTGGATGTGTGCCTGCGTGTCCTATGACACAGATTGGCATCCCACCCAGAGTTGGTTCCTGCTTGATGCCAGACCTCGTCACCTTATGTTGGAATTAAGATCATAGTTGAATATGGAACGGAGTGATATAAAATCAGACTTTAAAAATATCAGTGGGCTGTGGAGAGACCCTAAGACGGTTGCCAGCTGACATTTCCAACAGGCTTAGCCCTCAGAAGAGAGACGACAAACAAGTGTTTAAGGCTAGGAGATAACCACAAGCCGGCTTTACTTCTCCTGGTGAAAGTTTGCATGAAAAAGAGGTCATTTATAATGCTGGGACAAAAAATGACCCCTCCATCGTGCCCTGTTATCTCTGCATGCAACTGTCCAGCTACTCATATTTCATCTTTCCTTGACAGTCTGGTGACTGGTGTCCTGTCCAGGGGTTGTTTCCTCCGTGCTCCCTGTGGTAGCTGAGATGGGTTCCAGCTCCTTCCACAACCCTGGTCTGGATTAGACAAGTTAAAAAATGACCCCAACATAATATGTAAGCAAAGTTTTCTAATTGCTGTCCCATGTCCACTCTGTGTTCCTCCCAAAGTGGGAAGGCACCACAGTTTAGGTGGATTGGTGTTGCTAAACTGGCTCTAGTGAATGTCTGTGTGTTCACCCTGTGATGGACCTGTGGACCTGTCTAGGGATTATTCCTGCCTTGAACCTTATGCTTTCTGGGGTGGGCTCTGGCTCCCCCACCACCCTACTCAAGATGAAGACAGTTTGGAAGCTGGATATTTTGTGTAATCAACAAATCTCTGTTTTATGTAGTGCCTCTCAAAGTGATGATATTACACAAAGTTCATATCAAAACGTTTTTAGGCCCACTTCATCTGTCTAGTTCAGAGGTCGGTTGAAGTTATGCCAGGTACTCTTTATTGTCATCACAGCCATATACAAAAACATATGGTGAGAAGAAATTGCGTGTCATCGTGCCCATGGTGCAACATGCAACAACACAAGACAGCATAAAGTTTAACACACTTCACAACAAACAAGAAAAAGAGTAACACAAAAGTGCAAGTAAGACATTTTATAACCTATCTCAGCATCATCTGGCACAAGGTGAGGAGCAATCTTTGACTTGCCACCAGCTCATTTAGCCAACTGGTTCCCCAGATTCACATGGAATAAGGGGGGACCTAAAAATACTCCATGTGAGCACCAGAAGAACTTGCAAACTCCACACAAATAGCAGCCCACAGTGGGGTCAAATGCAGAACACTGAATCTTAGAGGCAACTACACCAAGGGGCCACTTGGTATGGAACCTGTTGGTTTATATGGCACCACTCATATTCAGCGTTTATGACACAATCCGTAATCAATCAAAGTGTATTTTACATAGTGCCTGTTTATGACTAATGAAAAGTAACACACATTTGTGTCCCTTTCAATAAACTGGAACAATTTTGAAAGTCATTCTCCATCAATATTGTAAAAATACACAACGTGAAAGAGTCACGAGTGCCCCTGTATAATTTGAAAGAATGCACAAAATACAGCATGCAATAATTTGGGGAGACATCTTTCCAGATGCGAGTTCAGAACAGAACTGAGAACAAGATGGCCAGTTCCCAGGTTATACAGTGAGTTGGCAGGAAGGGACACGTCCAGGAGGGGGTACAACAGACGTGACATCAGTGGTGGAGTGGCTGTCAGTCTTCTGTTCTGCAGAGGGAGGAAGACAGAAGGCATTAGGCCACAGCACCAATCCCTGGATCTGCGGGTATCACCAGAGCCCTTAAGCTGACTCCCATGTTCACTCGCTTCACAATACTGTATATTGTAGGTAAAATCAAAAGCCATTTAAATGTCCATTTGTTTGTTCACTAATGCTTGCATGTGCCTTACTGTATGTTCAACTTAAAATATTGGCCACGTGAAGGTATCAGGATGTGGTGAAGCATGCCTAGGGTCCGTGGCGGACCTGAGCATGAGCCAGTGTTTTGAAAAGAGTAGCGGGGCTCAGAGTGTGGGTGTGTGGGAGGAAAGCTGTGCGGCCGAGGAGAACGCAATGAGGAAACTTGGCTGATTGCTCGTTTCTGCACAAGCCATCCCTCATTGAGGTTCTACAGATTGTTTAGTGCACCTAAAGTTAAAGGATTACAAAAAGGTCTAAGCAGATGAAAATGAGAAGAAAACAAAAAACAACGGAAGAGAAAACCATGGAGAAAGGGAAAGCAGGATCAGGCAGTAGGACCAGTGCCACAGGGAGAAAGTGAACTAGCTGGAGACACCTTGTGATGGAGCAAGAAGAAGGGCACTCCAGAGGTCGATCAATTCTGCTGAGCAGTTTGGAGCAGGGGCCATCGTGGGCTCTGGGTACACTGCTGGACCTACGAAGGTAACAGGATGAGGGAGATGAGGCTTGGACAGTCCTGGTGAGTTACCAATTGAGGTGGCTGGGACGCGAGTTGGATGGTTGACAGGATTCGTCAGTGTCCCAGCACACAGTACACATGGGTGGGTGAGCAGGGGAGACAAGAGAGTGGAGCTGGATGGAAGTTGATTTTGAATTTACTGGTATTCCTGGTTTAATCTATTTATTGACATGGATTTATTTATTGGCTTAGTGTTCCTCAGCCCACTACTGAGTTTATGGATTATTGATGGAAGACTGGATTTAAGCACCAGACTTTGGACAAAAAGCACTATGCACTGTACTTGTTCCTTGTGTCCTTGTTCACCCGAATTGATCTTGGGAAAAAGAACAAGCTGAAGACTGCTTGCAACTGGGGCACCACATGAGCAGAGGGCTTACAACGAGAGGGGGCAACTCAAAGTCTGCCCATCATGCAATAACAGCTAAACCAGTTTTCATAAAATTTTGCTTGTGTGTTGCCATTGATCCAACTTAAAGTATACAATAATGTATATGGCATATCAGGGAGAGGGGTTGTAATGAAGGGGGCAACCCAAAAACCAGCACAGACATCCCATCAGGTAGCAGGAGTGCACCGAGTCTGAGGTGAAGATAACGCCATCAGCATGCATAAAGTTCTGCATTGGCCAAAGCCTAATCACATCGACCACAGCTACGTACTGTATGGCATTTTCTTCTCAATTAATTTGGATAACAATTCTGTTGCTTCACAGGATTGCAGCTTTTGTGCTATAACGGGTTCTGTTTAGCCATGTTGAATCTTAAAATGACAGTTATTCCCTGTTTATTCATACCCTGGCAACACCAGGTACTTCAGTTGATTTTAACATAGCTCCATTAAACAGCATACACCATCATAATACAACAGAGTAAACCAAAGGTGCCAAAACTGGCCTGATGGATGTCCTCACAGTCTGCAAGCATTTAAAGAATCTAAAGAGAACTTTGATTTACATGTCTGTTTGGCTCTTATAGGCAACATGGTGGACTCTGGCAGTCTTCCCAGTGTCCTTGTGCATTTTTCTCCAAAATTCCAGTTTTCTCTGAAGGGATTTTAATGAACCCAGCGAGTATGAAACAGAAGGTGTGTAAGTATGGCCTCTGTCAGACTGCTCCCACAGTCTATGGACGTGCATTCGATCTCGTCTGGCGCCCATTGTGTATGTGCAGTACCCCATCTATGTCTGGCCCTTCTGTTTCTGCTGCTTTTCTCTGGATAAGCGAGGTCAGAAAATGCATGTTTCAAGTCTTCTGGGGCCTTCCAGGGGTGTGGTATCCTTAGTTACAGAATGTGAATCCCTAGCTTTAGTCTGGAGTCATGGAGCAGGGAAGAGAACCAGCGGTGATCAAAGCAACAAAAAGCTGGAGCTGCCAGAAGTCCACCCCCTAAAACACAGCAAGGCTCGGAACAAACTGCATCAAAGCCCCAAGGAGGAGTTAAAGACTGAGAAAATCAACTGGCACAGGTTCAGCCAAATAGCACCCCCTGACAGCAGAGAGCAGATCTGAACTCTTGTTCTGTTTTAACCGTCAAGACAACAGTGAGCTCCACAGTATGTGAGAACGGACAAGTCACATGTGCAGATAAATAAACCCAGCTTTTTGTGACACCGGCCCGCTTCATGGGATTATGCCAGCTAAACCATAGCATCAAGTGCCACCCAGCCATGTTTTACATATCATCTGAAGGCATTTTACACAGTAAGTATGTTAATGGAGTGCAAGGATTCTGAATGTTTCTACATCAGGGAGCACAGATGGGTGAAGTGAACTTACAGGCAGTGACCAAACTGGCCTCCCAAATCAGTTGGCGGCACACCCTGCCTGGTACCAGTGCCTGCTCCCTAATGCCAACCAGACAAAGTATCCTTCATTGTTGATACAATCATGTGAAAAAGTAAGGACACCCCATGGAAACTGTCGACCTTTCCAACATATCTGAGTTCGCAGACATCAGATCTTCACGCAAACAGTACCTACAGCTAAAGGTGATTCAAGTGAATAAGAACACAAAATGTGTCTTTACATTCACTTATTCAACAAAAATATCAATAGCTGTAATGGTCTGCTGGGGAAAAAGTAAGTCCACCCTTGGTCTCAGAAACTGGTAATCACCTTCTTTAGTAGAAATGACTCCTTGCAAGCATTTGGCATATCTGCCTACCAGTCTATGACACTGACTAGGTGAATTTTGAGTCCACTTATCCATGAAACATTCCTTCAGTTGCAAGGTTTTTGTGGTTTTTCTAGCATGTCCTGCCATTGCAACCCCCCCCCATATTTCAATAGGATTCAAATCAGGACTTTGACATGATCCTCTACTTCTTCTTTTTTGAGCCATTCCTTGGTGGATTTGCTAGTGTGCTTCAATCTTTTATCGCATTGAAAAGCTTTTGTGCTATCAGTTCAACTTCATCTTTCAGACAGATGGCCTCACATTCTTCTCAAGCACACCTTGGTATGAGGTACAGTTGACTTGATAACTGCAAGCTGTCCAGACGCTGAGGCAGCAAAGCAACCCAAAACCATTACATTTTCATCAGCCTGCTTCACAGTTGCTGTGAGGTTATCCTCCTTAAATGCTGTCTTCAGTTTGCACCAAACATGTCTACTGTTACTGTGGCCTAACAACTCTGCCTTTGATTCATCTGCCCAGAGCTCCTTGTTCCATAAGGCCTGGTCTTTACCTAGATGTTCAATAGCAAACCGTGGTTTTGCTCTAATGTTCTTGTTGGACAGCATAAACTATGCAGATGATCTTCCTTACAGTGAAATGATTGATTTCAAGTAAATTGGTAATCTTTTTAAATCCCTTACAAGACACATAGGCATCCACAACCTTCTTTCTGAGAGCCTTAGAGATCTCTTTGGATCTTGGGAAGATGACACCAAACACACGAATAGCAAAGAGAACAGCAGACCCTCAATATCTGTGGTTTAATAAGACCTGCATACTACCTAAGGAGGTTCAAATCATCAGCACCTCATCTGGAACACCTGATTCTAATTTGATGGATTTGAAGTGGTGGTAAATGTCAGGGTGGGCTTACTTTTTCCATGTGACAAAGCTGCATTATTAATAATTTAGATTATGAAAATGAATACACCATGTCAGGTTTATGTGTCATTTGTTCAAGTCTATTACCTAAATCTGTTGGCACTGTTTGCACGAAGACCTACAGTTTTCCTGTTCAAATATGTTGTAAACTCAGACTTCAACCACCATGGTCCACAGAGGCCCACAGTGGGTGGCAGGATTGGAGACTGAACAGGCAGCCTAGAGCTGAGTAGACAGCATTGCCTGCCAAGTGCTTAAAGCTAACTAGATGTAGAAGATGACACCAAATGCTAAACAGACAATAGACGACCTCCATGATATACTGTGACTGTTGTGTTATATAGCAAACAGCAGAACCTCAATATCTATAATATAATGAGACCTGCATACTGCCTAAGGAGGTTCAAATCATCAGCACCTCATCTGGGACACCTGATTCTGACCTGTGTTCAGTGCTCTCACCAGGCGCTTTTCAAATGCCCAGTTCTACTAAAAGCCTTCACGTACGTTTCTAGAAAAGTGATCATCGAGTGAAACAGAGGTGGGCACTGAATTGGCAGCCAAGTTCATCTTAGAATCTAGCGCTCACCCTAGACTGTAGACCACACTTCCTGTCTCATGCCAATGCCTATTACCCAATGCTATGCAGACACAATGGCATTTGTTTTATGCACTAAGGTGCTTTACAAGTCCAGACCTTTAGTTCAATTGTCTGCATGCATTTTAACGGTTGGGGTGAAAGCGAATGAAGTGACCTGCTCCAGGTGACACAGGGAGTCTTGGTAGGGCTAAACTTGTGTTGTAAATCTAGTGGCCTACCCAACATAGATAGATAGATAGAGAGATCTTTATTGTCATTGTCACTTTTACAAAGGAACAACGAAATTGAAGGTGTAGTTGACTCAGTGTGAGGCATAAGAGTTAAAAAGACAAGAAGAGAGAAAAAAATAACAAAAAAATAGTAATAAAAGTACTTTACAAAATATACAAATTGCTCTTGTTATATATACAAATTGCACTGGTTGACTTGAGGCCTGTATTGCACATTGGGAGAATGATAAGGAGCAGTTTTATTCTGAGTTCAGGGCCATGATTGCTTTTAGATAAAAGCTGTTTTTAAGGCAGTTTGTCCTGGTTTTCATTGCTCTGTATCTCATGCCCGATGGCAAAAGCTGGAAGAGGCAATGACCAGGATGTGATGAATCCTGTGGAATGTCTATTACTTTTTTGCGGGCATCGGGAGGTGTAGATTTGTTCCAGAGTGGGAAGGGTACAACCAAATGTTCTCTCTGCTGTCCTAACGACCCTGTGGAGCGCTTTCCTTTCTAAGGAAATGCATAAATCAGTGCTTAAAAATGAACAGCCATTTATTTATACAGAGGCTTTTTGTGGTCAATGTTATCTCACAGTGGTTTACATCTACAGACTTCTAGTGCAGTTGTAGAGGCCCATGGTGAGGTCTATGCAAGGTCACAGAGACAGAAGTGGGCAGAGAACTGGCATCCTGGTACATTAAGTTATAAAGAATAGAGACACTGAACAGCCATAATATCATAAAGTGCCTCTCCATATTTAATGGCGTCCCCAGGTATTCTACAAGTACGGAGTTCTAGTTTTGACTGTTTACATGCCCGTGTTATAAATCAAGGACAGGCACCTGGTAAGGCTTGCTCAAGGGCACCGATTCAGAAGTGGGCAGAGAACTGACATCTGGGTGCATTGGGTTGTAGGAACTATAGAAGTCAATGAGGAGACACCAAACAACCTTAATATTATAAAGTGCCCCTCCACGGTTAATGGCATCCCCAGGTACTGTACAATTACAGAGTACTAGTTCAAAATGAGAGACCTGGTGTGAAGCTTACTTAAGGTCACAGATTCAGAAGTCGGTGGTGAACTGGCATCCTCGTGCTTTAAGTTGTAGAGAACTGAGCCAGTGGGCTGCACTGCCTGCTTAATAGAGGTCTGACAGAGAAATCAATGTCTAGACATCATCCATCCATTTTCCAGCCCGTTGAATCCAAACACAGGGTCACAGGGGTCTGCTGGAGCCAATTCCAACCAACACAGGGCGCAAGGCAGAAACCAATCCCGGGCAGTGCGGCAACCCACCGCAGGACACACACACCCACACCCACACACCAAGCACACATTAGAGACAATTTAGAATCGTCAATCCACCTAACCTGCATGTCTTTGGACTGTGGGAGGAAACCGGAGTACCCGGAGGAAACCCACGCAGACATGGGGAGAACATGCAAACTCCACGCAGGGAGGACCTGGGAAGCGAACCCAGGTCTCCTAACTGCGAGGCAGCAGCGCTACCACTGCGGTCTAGGCATCAAGCAACCTTAATTTTAGGAAGTGCCTTTCCTGGGTATGACATTAATCTGCATACAGCCAGCAAGCAGGTACTCCAACTTGCAGGGAAAACTTGGGGGTTGGTGGCGGGATTGGCACTCCAGCCACTGCCAAAAACCTCACACTGTTCAGTGTGGTGCTGAGGTGTCACTCATTGCACGGCTGATCTCAAACCAGGTGGTTCGCCATGTGATGGGTGTGGCAAAGTGCTATAATCAGTGAATGCTCCCAACTTCACTCTCTCTTTCCATGGTCAATGGCGTCCCCAAGAACAGAGTTCTAATTCATGTGCTGACATGCCTATTTTATAAATGCAGGACAGGCCCCTGGCGTAACTTGCTCAAGGTCAATAAGAAATGGGCAGTGAACTGGCATCCTGGTGCTTCAAGATTAAGATGCAGTGCCCCACGCCGCATTCTGGTGCCTATTCGCTAATGCCAACCAGACACAATACTTTACTTTATATAGTGACCTCTGTGACCAACATTAGCCCAAGGTGCTAGCTCAGTTGTTCTCATACAGGCCAGCGGGGTGAGCACCTCAAGATCACAGAGAGAATCAGCTGTTCAGCAATGACCCAGAAACTTTGTGTGTGAAAACCTAAAGCCCTGGTGTGTGGACTGCAGTGAAGTGAGTAGTGTGGCATAGTGGTTAAGGCTTTGGACTGCAAACCCTAAGGCTGTGGGTTCACGTCCATCTACTGACTCTGTTGTACCACGAGTGAGACACTTCACCTGCCTGTGCTCCGTTTAGAAAAATCTAAAGAAACTGGACCCACTGTATCTCAAATGTTGTAAGTCACTTGGATAAAAGCATCAGCCACATAAGTACATGTAATGCTATCTCAGAAATAGGTGGTAAAAACTCAATAAATGACTTTTGTGTTAGATGGTGCCTTTTCATGGTTGCCCAAAGCATTTTATAGGTACACTGTTTTGTCACAATAGTTGTACCTATTTATTAATGTTTAGAGTGCAAGTCAGCAGAGAGACTTGCTGAAGTCCTCAGATGGAGCTGGGGTCTGAAATGGTGATTTAAGAAGTGGGCCACCCTGCTTGCTTCATACTAGCCAGACATCAAAATGAGTGCCTAGACATTGAATGACCTACATTTTATAAAGCGCCTTATTATTATCAGTGATATTTTAGCACAGTATTTTATTAACATCAGCAAACCCAAGAGCCCATATATCCAGTCACTATTCTGTTGAGTGGATGTAAAAGTAGTACACTGCTAGAAGTACTTAGGGGTCCATATCAATGACAGGTTGGACTGGTCTCAGAATACAGAGGAACTAGATAAGAAAGGACAGAGCAGGCTTCTTTATACTTAGGAGACTGTGCACCTTTAATGAGGGAAATGACATCCTTCACATCTTCTATAACTTTGTGATGGCCACTGTGGTGTGCAGGGCTGGTCACATCACTTCAAGAGAACCCCACTGAATCAACAAGCTAATTAAAAGGGCAGGCTCAGTTATGGGACACACTCTCGACCTGCTGAAGGTAAAAGTGGAAAAGAGAAGTAAAACAAATCTGTGCCATAACGAACAATGCTACACATCTTCTCTCTGACACACTAATATCGAGGACTTTCAGCTGACAAGTCATTAAGCAGAAGTGTGTCAAGAAAGGGAAATTTGCCTATAAAATCTCTCACTGTGACTCCTGTCTTATCATTAGTCAGGTAATTGCTGAATGCGTTTGAGGGGGGAGTTGTTTTTATTTGGTATATCATTTCTTAAACTTCTGTACAAGATAAAGTGTGTACTTTGATTGTAATGTACAATCTATCTATGTTTTACAAATGGAGTACAGGCTGGCAAAGTGACCTACTCAAAGTAACAAATCACTTGGAGGTGGTAGCCCTGTTGTCTTAGGCTCATGTCACATTACATGACGTTTCCAGTGATTTTCAGTCACAGACTTCAGTTACATAAGCTTAGTGAGTCATACAGTGTGACATACCCAGAGACTCATTCAGACAAGTCTGCGACTCGTCCCTCAAACAGGTTTTATTTTGTCTTAAGCCACAATGGCAGACCCTGTGCGCATGTGACAGTTGATAACCAATGAGCACTCAGCCGGAAGTACTGGAAGATCCATATAATACAGCAATGGGGAATAAACAACATGGGTGTCTTGTACCTGACAAACAGAAGAGAGGCTTTTCTGTCTGATGTTTCATGTTTCATATACCACAATAGAAAGGAAAAAGGGAAGAAATGGGCAGATATTGCAGAGCAGCAAACCTGAGCTCATGATACTTTGAAAATGTGAAATCTCCTGCAATTTCTAGTTGTTTAAACAGAGATGCTCCAGTGAAAAGATTGGGAACTGTATACTTTAGAATATATAATGCACTAGTGAGACCACATCTGGAGTCCTCTGTGCAGTTCTGGTCACCACGCTACAAGAAAGACATAGCAGCACTTAAAACTGTGCATAGGAGAGCAACCAAGCGCATCCCAGTACTTAAAGACACTTTGCGCTGTGACAGACTCAGAGAAGTAAACTTATTTAGTCTCCAGCAGATGAAACTGTGTGGGGAACTAAGGCAGGTATTTCAGATCTTCAAAGGCTTTGATAAAGAAGATCTATCAGAATTATTTTGACTAAATGGTGACCAGAGATGGTGAAAGAGTTGTGAAAATCTAGAACACACCACCAAGATATGTAGTTGAAGCAGAAACAATGACAACCTTTAAGAAGTACCTGGATGAGACATTAGGACAGCTTAGCTAAGATAAACTGTTGGCTAAGTTGATGGACTGAATGATCTCCTCTCGTTTGTCAGTTTCTTAGGTTTCTATGCACTAAGCTGCTCTCATCAGATTTGACACCCTCTCCAATTAGAAGTCGTGTGATGTGACATCAGATTCAGGACTAGTCCACGTTACCTGCTGTCACACAAGCGCCTCAGAGGACCTCCTTGCAGGCTCTTACTAGATATCTAATAACCCGCCGAGGCAAGAGGGGGCATTGCCACTAACTCTGTCATCTCCTTCTTTCCCCACAGTGCTGAGAAAGAAAGCACCTGGTGAAGGCATTTAGCCCCACCCCTTCTGGTCCTGTCACCATAAAACCCTGGGTGTCCGGGCAGGAGGCGTCACATTGGACCAGTGCAATCCACAAGATGCAGCTCCACTATAGAACAATAAACTCCATTCTCTCTTTGATTTGAATTTCCAGTGAAGGGACACACGGCAATGAGCGCAGTTTCAGTTCTCTTTCTCTTTTTTGGATGAGTGAAATGGACAACCCAGTTCACGCCCTAAAATTTCTTGCCACAGTCCTGAACTGTCATTACTGTACCTGATAGCCAGACCAGGCGTCACTGCCTAATGTTACATGAACAATGAATGACCTTTATTTTATATAGTGGCTTTCCATGGTCAGTGGTATCTCCAAGTGCACTATATTCTTACAACAATCAATCACAAATATTTATTATACATGGAGTAAATGCTGTAGAGTGACTTGCTCAGGGTTAGACAGGGAGTCAGTGATGAGGGCTGAATCAGCATCCTTGTGCTTTAGAGTCCAGACCCTTTGTCACTATGCTACACTACCACAATCTTTATAAAATGACCACAAGCTCAAGAACAGGCAGTTTTGATTTTTTTTTCCATTTTCTCATTTGGCAGGACTGCATGTGTTCACTTGTAATGTCAATGTGTTTATGCAGCATGTGGCTGACCACTAATAAAATCCAAAATGGACATGGAATGAGTGCAGCCAAAATGTGACACAGCGCTATCAAATGGACAGTCTCATCCTGAAAGGGAAACAGAAGGAAACAGGTGGGTGATGTGAGATAAGTGAGAGCTGAGCTAATAGGACACTGGAAATGCAATTTCGACTGGCCATCACCACACCATCATGTGGGTGGAACGGTGGCTTAGAGGTTAAGGGGTTGGCTGCAGACATCAAGGTCACTGCGGTCTGATTGCTGACAAAAAGTAAGCTGGCCTGTAAACCGAGACAGTCCAGTTTGTGTAACACGACTGCACTTTATGTACCCTTCATCAATCTTGCAGCATTATGAGCGGATGTGAGCTTTGAGAGAAACTCTGGTGCAAACAAAGCATCCATTTATATACAAACAGATACAGAAAGCAATTCAGTTTATGTGCAAACAGACAGATAAATCAATCAATCAATCAAACAAATAGACAAAGACGTCTGTACAAATGAAATCATAATCTGTTTGTCTGTTTCTACGCCAGTCATGCAAAAACAAACAGCTGAACCAATTTTCATAAAATATTGCATGTGTGTTACCATTGGTCCATTTTAAAATACATATAAGCTACATGGCATATCAACAAAGGGGGTTGTAATGGAGTGGGACAACCCAAAAACCAGTGTTGATTTTTTGTCAGTGTCTCAGCCCTGCCGAGTAGACTGTGTGGGTGAGAAAAGGAGACAAGACAGTGGTGGCACTGGAGACACGCTGCTCCAAGGGCAGATCAGTCCTGCTGAGAAGCTTGAAGCAGGGGCCATTGTGTGCTCTAGGGGTCCTGCTAGATCTATGGAGATAGCAAGATGAGGGAGCTGGACCAATGGAGGCGGCTGGGATGTGAATTGGATGGTTGGCTGCATTTGCCAGTGTATCTGCGCTGCTGAGTAGACCTGGGTGGGTGAGCAGGGAGACAAGACAATGGAGCACTGGAGATGTGCTTCATGAAAGTTGATCCTGAATTTGGTTTTATTCCTGGTTTTATCTATTTATTGACGTGGATTTAATTATTGATTTTACTTCCGCACCCCACTATTGATTTTATGGTTTATTTGTTGAAGGCTGTATTTAAGCACAGCACATTGGACACTGTTTGTTGGTTTTAATAAAAATCACTATGCACTTTGCTCTGTATTTGTTTTTTGTATGGTCCATCTATGTTATGACTATTGATGTTTTGGGCTAAAGGAACAAGCCCAATGTTATAGGCACCCGGGGCATCACATGAAGAGAGGGGCTATGATGAAAAAAACAGTGCCAACTACAATTCCCATCAGGCATCAGGAGAGTGCTGGGGCTAATGGGAGAATGTCTTATTATCAGTGTGCATTAAGGTTTGCACCAGGCAAAGCGGGATTCCATCTAACAGAACAGGTACAGCATTCCTTTCGAATCTCATTTGGTCAAGAGCTTTATTGTTGCACTGGATTGCATCTTTTGTCTAACTGTACATCTTTTTGTCTCATTGTGGGTTGCATTTAACCAGGCTAAATTTCCAAAAGGCAGTTTCTACCCATTTACTTTCTTCTAGGCACTGTTCTGAGAAAAATATGCGGTCCAAAAAAGGTTAATGGGATTGCCAAATGCTTCTTTCCTTCCACATCCCAAAAAAATTTCAAAACTCCAAAACACTCTTTTTAGTGAATTTCGCAGTTGTGAAATCACATTTGAAATGAAGTTTATCATCAATTTTTTGAAACTGTAGGTTAAAGGACTCTTGGCTGTTTTCACTCACCACCACCTGTTATTTTGTGACGTTATAAGTGGTTTTAGAAAATGGAGGGATGAAAGGATGGAAATAACACATAACCAACAGAGTAAGTCTTGTGCCACCGGACAGTGTAATGAGACAGCCATGTTTCAACGTGTGAGATCAGCAAACAAGAACAAACAAAGCAGATGGTTTGCTTTCTTTGATGTCACTTCACCCCTAGGTGCTTTTATCAAGTGGCAGAGATGAAAAAAATCTGTTCACAAAATCAGATATCAAAGACATTGAAGGAGGAAAGCCACAAGTTCAAAGACAAAAGTATTGGTCTTAGGACAAAAGGAACAATCATAATACCCAGACAGTGGCTACTGTCAGTAAGCTGTGCATACTGGCTAATTAAACTCTTGTCATTTTTATTGCACGAGCAGACACGTGGTCGACTGAAGGCATGCAGGTGTTAGTAAGCACGCTAGTAATAGAGACAGACTCCAAGTAGTTTAACAATCCTCCGTTCACTAAATTATGAAGAGTTCACCAGACATTCATTAGCCTTCCAGTGAAGTTCGTGCTCTGCTGTCATATCACATGCCAATGTGCTAGCATGTGCGTCCGGCAAAGACGACCACAGCCACCACAGCAGAGGGCGAGCCACAAACATGCGATACAAAGGCAAAGCAAAACAGCCATAAAGACACATTTTCAAGTACATGCTGAATGAGGGAGTCGCCCAGGATGTCTGCAATAATTTAGTCAAAATTAAAACTCATCATTGCCTTATTTGAGACATCCTATTAGCCCGGATGAAGACAGCAACAAGTCCACTATGATTAATTAATCAGTGGTCCCCTAAAGTTTCTGGCATCCATTATGAAATTTTACATAACATTTTTACTTCCTATGTGTAATTGTTTGCATTTATTTACATTCAATTACATCTGCCCACGTAACCCCCTAATGATTCAACTGACTACGTGATTTGCTATTGCCCCTAGTTTCGCATCTTCTACATATTTAACCCACTTGTTAATTTATATTCTTATCAATAACATTTATGTATAATAAAAAGAGTAGTAGCACCAGCACTGAGCCCCAAGGGACACCACTTCCAACATCATCAAATTCAAAACCCCACTAACCCCTGTGTTTAAGCCAATTCTGCAGCCACCTACACACATAGCTTTCTGGTCTGAAGCCATGCTGACTGCATGCTAACACACTTGCACTGCCATGTACTGCTCAATCTTTTCTTAATACAGTGATACCTTGGAATCCAAACTTAATCCGTTCCAGAACCCCATTCGAGTTCCAAGACATTTTTTCCCCTTTAAAATAATAGAAACTGGGTTAATCCATTCCTGGGTCCCACAAACTCGAATTTTCAAAATGATTTTAACAGTAAATACACTGGATTTTAAGGTAAAATATTAACAAATAATAATATAGAAAAAATGTAAATTAATAAAATTAAAAATATAAAAACCTTTTTACCTTAAAAAGCAATAAGACCTTTCTTAATTTCAATTGTAGCTCTAACAGCTTTCCTCTTCCTCTTACTTTTTCACTACACTTTTTAGGACCCATGGCAAATATACTAAGTTGTGGTTATATATAAAAAAAAATAACACAAAACAGGCACAAAAGCATAAAATTAGCAGAAAAAATAGCAGCGAAAATCACACAAGATGCTTTCACTACAGCTTCTGACAACAAACTGTACAACAAAGCATATGGGTGGCCTGAACGCTAGGGAAATATATGCACAAACACACGCAAACAATGTGCGGGGCGTTCAAATTCCAAGGCAAAATTTGCTCAAATTTTTCATTCGGATTCCAAGTTTTTCCGAGTTCTGGAGCGTTCACATTTCGGGGGCAATACTGTAATTTGTTCCATTCATTTTCCACATATGGTGTATAGTTACTTGGATCTGCCCGATTGAACTTTTCATAGAATGAGATAATGCTTATAAGCTTCCACACCTTGAAGTCAAGGGTTTATATAGTGCACGTACTCACTAAATTACTTAAAAGTCTTAAAGATGAACATTACCTAGTCCTGGTTATTTTATTAGCATTCAGCCTTTTTAGTCTAAGCAGCACTTCACCCTCTATAATTTTTTTAGATCACTAAGGCCACATTCACGCTGCTACGTTTTTGTGACGTTTCCAAACATACTGTAGTTCCGCTTCAAATTCAACTTCTCATCAAGACATTTCTTTCACTACTTTCAAGCTACAAACTTTGCTAAACAAAACCTGTCCAATCTTCCTCACCTTGTTCTATTCCAGAAGAATTACTGATCAGACTCAGATACCATCTCTACAGTTTATAAAAATATTTTAAAGTCCCTTCCTTTCAAAGACAGGAGAAGGACAAATAAACTGTAATCACCTTTACTACACTACTAGCACACAGACTTATCTGCTCATCTGGAAGAATCCCACCCCACCACTTTTAAGTCAGTGGGTAACTGATGTTCTATACTACTTGAAATTAGAAAAAATCAAATTCTCATTTAGAATATCTGTTCAAAAATGTGTTCCAGTATGGCAGGATCTAATCAATAATGTTTAAGAATAAGCTTCCATTTCAGGGAAAAGGATACCCTTCCTTTCTTGTTCCTTTTATAGAGTAGCATTTTGTTATCGGCTCTCCTCTCTTTCTCTCTCTTTGAATTTTGCATTGCCTCGTTAAGTTTGACTTGACTGCATGGAATATTATCTGCTTCTAATTAAAATCAATAATAATAATAATAATAATAATAATAATTAATAATAATAATAATAAAACTGCATTTTCAAATGAAAAAAAATCTCTGTCCACACTACAGTTTTTATATAATTTACGAAAGTACCTCCATCCACACTAATACCACAGAAAGCACCTATGACATTTGTGTTGCCTTACAATGGCCATGCACGCATCAGCAGAAAAATCCTTGAAATGACATTAATGCCATCAGCCATGGGATTTATTGAAAAACTGTACTGACTGGTAAATTATTTGTCTTTTGTGCATCTATTCAGCATTCAAACTGTACTAAACGCAATTTAGATGCATACAGGCAAGTGCCATGAAAAGCATGCTGGAATACATTTTCCTTTCCGTCAAGGAATTAGACATTATATTTAGTAGGATCCAGTCATGGAAGGGCTATGTAAAAAGCCCAAACAAATCAAAGTCCAATTACAGTCTGTGTTTTTGAAAATCTACGTTTTTTTTGCCCACTCACACCATAATATTGAAGCTGCGTTTTCAGAAGTATACGACTGTGGAGAGCTTTTCACATGTTTTTGGAAGTTGAAAGCACCAAGGTAGTGTAGATGAAAGGTGAAAACTGAGACTAATGTAGTAGTGAGGACAGGGCCTAAGAACCAACCCACTTAGCAGTCCCTCTTACAGCTGGAAGGTTATCAGCTTCCTCATACGTGTAAACTTTAGAAAAATGCACATTACGAGCACTGATAATTTCACCGTCTGTGTATTTGGGTTTGTCCTTTCTACTACTAATACAAATCACCTCTGTCACATGTGTGTGCATATAGGGGACAGCTGAAGGGCCTTATTGATTGTCACTCTACCACCGCTCCAATGGGCTGGTGCTCTGACCTTCTGCCTTTTCTCTTCCTCCTTCTGCTGACCAGTGGCCTCATGTATAAACGGTGCATACGCACAGAAATGTTGCATAAGAACATTTCCACGTTCAAATCGCGATGTATAAAACCTAAACTTGGCGTAAAGCCACGCACATTTCCACGGTGTCTCATACCCTGTCATACGCAAGTTCTCCGCTCAGTTTTGCAGACTGGCGGCACCCAGTGTCAAAGCAGTGCTACGGTTCCTGTGTGGTTATCCTTTCCTATCATGACACGGCTTTATAAATACACTGAAATTAATCGCATATTAATTAGTTCAATGCATCTGATTGTAATTAACCAGTAACAATATAATGGTCCACGGAATGGTCAAACTATTCTTAATACCATAGCTGCTTTAGCATTGTTACTCTCACTGCACCTTCTTTTTCTTCTTTCAGCTGCTCCTGTTAGGGGTTGCCACAGCAGATCATTTTTTTCCACATGACTCTCACTGCACCACTTGGAGCAGCTGATCGTAAAGAGAATTATTGGTATACAGCATCAAGCACACGCTGCCTCAGCCATGCTTCCTATTTGAACTGTTTCTCACACGGCAAACGCTTCAAACCTTTCCTGTATGGACCTCGTGGTTCAGAAAGAGTTTCATCCTAAGAACTGTAAACACACTCCATCAGTCCATCAAGTGCTCCTTGTAGAACTATCTGTACTTATAACTACAATCACCTCACTGTAAACTTGCACTACAGTTATAATATTGCACAACCTGCTCCACTTTATAAAGAGTGTATTTACATATGATGACGATATCATTTTTAAAATAAAATGCAGCAAAATATGTTATTATATTATACAGATTAAACTTCATTTAAATAATCTATATTGTTAATAATTAAAGGACACGGTGTCGCTACGCTAGCAAGGATCTGGCGCTCCACTCACGGATTGTTCCTGCCGCACCCTGTATGGTATGCTTCACTGGGACTGGCGTGAAGGATAGAATAATTAAACATGTACTAAGAAGATATTTCAATGTTCCTTAAAAGTTGTGAAGAATCGGCGTTCTAAGCTTACAGATAGCTTAACGTCTATTACAGAGCTGATTGTGTGGCGATTGGTTACTTGGAGAAAGAAAAGTAAGGACAGGAACTGGAGGTTAGTACGTTTGAAAGAGACAGTACAGCAGGGGCGGCCTTAGGCATGTGCAAACTGTGCACCTGCACAGGGCCGCCACGCCAATATATATTGAATATAAAACAGAAAGAGAAAATAACAACACAGCTGAAAATGCAGCGGCAAATTTCGACAAAAGTTAAATGCTTGTGTCATGAGCACGAGGTGGCTATGCAGTGACCGCAACGGAGGTGGCCATCCACCGTGCATAAGATACCATGTTGACATTGGCGGGCGAAGGAGCCACTGATTCTTCCTCTGCCCAGGGCCTCCACGAGCCTAGAGCCGCCCCTGAGTACTGCTTCAATAAATTATTTCACCGAAGGTTGTGCACAATCACTGCGCCACCGTGTTTCCATGTTTAATAACGTGCTTTAACTCCCATCATCATGAAAATGATATCATGTATACATCTCAGTATTTTAGTTATTCAGACAGCTGTAATATCACGAATGTAATGGATTCTGAGTCCTGTCCGAGGAAGAGAAAGCCGGTTTAAGAACCACATAGTGATTCATACACATAGAGCACATAAAAGAACAAATACAAAACAAAGCATTTAACGTGCTACTTTAGTTACGATGGGATTTGAGAAACTAGTTAATTAAACGATTTTATGATGAAGTTTATGATGTTCTACTTTAATGACAAAATAAACTACGTGATTAAAATGGAAATTTTGAGATTGAAGTTGACATTTCATGCTTTTTTCCTCACTGTGTGCCTTTTTTTTTCTCTGTATCAAAATAAGCTTTCATATGACACTCAGACGGTGGGCTACGACTCGCCTTTTCACGGCGACTTTGATATCTGACAACTTATTTTTTATTTTGTGCACTGAGTGACTTGGTGGACTTGAGTTTTCAAGTTTCTCCGACACTCTATCACTCAATCAGTTTCCTTTTGTTGTTTATACCACTGTTTAAACCAACAAATAGTATGTTTTTCCTTGCCTCCACTTGGTATTCGCTGAAATTCTTCCATTTTCCCTCTTGCTTTTCCCATTGTCTTTTCACAGAACGCTGAGCTTAAGGGCTATTTATTATGACTTGCATATTCAAAGAGGCGTAATTCTGGGAAGAGTTGGGGCGGGACAGCAGGCACATGCACAAGCGTTGCTTTTCTTGTTGACCGGGATTTATGTAGTGGAAGAACGCGGAAGTTGGCGAATGCACAGATTCCTGCATCTGGATTTTTCTGTGCATAAGCACATTTTGGCTTTTGTGCTTACGTTATGTTATAGTGCGAATTCTACGCACGGTGTTATTAATGAGGCCCCAGATGATTGATGGCTGTAACATTTCTAACGTTACTTTTGGTGCCCGTCCACATGGACCTGCCTCTTCCTTTTCGGAAGGTCTCAAAGCCGGAAGCCAGAATCTTTGCTAGTTGCATGTTTTTCTTGTTTTTAACTTCACCAATTATACGGGATGACCATGGTGGTGGCCCAACTCTGTATAGTTGTCTTGTGATTCTCTTACACCTCCTTCTTGACTCTTGTTTTATTCTTAGTTATGGCCTTATTTGTAAAAGCATAGACTTTAAAGTTGGGGTATTTACTTTTTCACATCGCTGTATGTGGTTCACTCAGCCCAGTGTAACGGTAAAGACAGAAGGTTAGACGTAGGATTTACTGGCTCACTGTGACCGGATTAGCCGTCTCAGAGAATGGATGGACAAATTAACACAGGAACCCGGTTAGAGCAGCGGCAGAGTTTAAAAGCACAGTCAGACCTGAACTAAGAGCCGTGAAGCAATAAGAAAACAGCTGTTAAGGTTAACTCAGAACAAAGAATGTGACCCAAATGTAAGAAAAAATGGCATGTCAGGCTTGCCAACCTTATAGAATTGACAGACTTCACAGATTGTGTGTATGCTAATGAAGGAGAAAAAAAGGCAGTTCATCTTCAAGTCATATTTTCTTCATTTTCTAAATAAAGGTGTATCAATAATTTAGCTCCTGTTTCAATTACTCTGGACAAAATACATCACAATGGCCTCCATCACAAAATTGTATTTGTAAGGACTGTCATGTTTTCATTCTGCTGGATCAATAACATCAAAATTAGATTTTTGACTTTAATTCTTGATTAATCCAGATGGATTGGGGTCAGGATGGCCAGATAGGGTCACATTGGGTGGGATGGGAAGGGGGAGGGGCTGTTTGGAGGTTTTTGACATTATGGACAATGAGGTGGAGTAATCTATACTGCCAGCCCTCACAGAAGGACACATTGTCAATAGGAGACACGGTGAAAGACATGCTGACCTATGGTGGGGAGGTTTCTTTACTGTGGAAGTGAGATTACTGGCCCACACTGTAAAGGAAAATATGTCTGTGAAGTGCCAAAAGTGGACCTTGCACGTGTGTCATAGTTCTGGCAGTTCTAAATTTTCTTGACCCCATAAGCTTACTGCCATTGTAACACTGGGAGGAGACTGGCACAGAGTTGATGCCTTCAGATTAAACAGACAGATGGGATGAGCTGTGTCATTCTGCAGTATGAAGAACGGAAAGATTAGCCTCTGTTTTGTCCAAAGTCACCTGATATACTTGGTTCAGTGACGGGCAGCCGTGGCTCAGTGTTAAACTGCAGCTCAAGTGGGTTCATGAAAAGCCAGTGCTCCCCTGCTGCACACATGTAAATGCTACAGAATGAAAATGCAAGACATTTCTAATTATGGAACGACCACTCAATAAACAAAATCATATCATGAAGCATAAACAAGGAAAAACAATAAATCAGTGGACACAGACACTCAAATTGTAGTGATATAGCAAGACAGTCCTCCAAAAGACCTACACACCAGATCATGACCTTCACTGGCCTGTCTAAAGATAGGCCTGTCCAGAGGCAGTCTGACCCTACACTCAACAGGCAGGCTTTGGCCTGCACAGGTCCAATAATGGGGGAACTGGCATTTGAAGTTCAAAAATATACTTTAAAAATCCAGGGGAGAAGATAATGATAAATCTCTGGCTTGAAATGACAAACGCCAACAAAGAATCTTTATGCCTGAAGAACTTAATTTATGACATAAAAAGGAGAGCAAAAGTGGGAGGGAAAGATATAAATGTCAAAAATAAGGCACAAAAAAAATCTGCTATACAGTAATCCAAAACCATAAACCAGATGAAAAATAATCAAAAACCCAGAAATCCAAATAACAAATAACAAAATGTACAGACAAAAAGCAGTCCACGATAATCAGTGAACTTCTGAGGGCCTGCTCCTTAGCCTTAAATATAAAGGTGCAGGGTGGTCTCTCAGCAGTGATTCTGCGAACTGATCCATTTTACGATGGACAGCCAAACAACAGGGTAATGTTGGATATAAAATCTGGTGGATGGCACAGTAGTTAGCACTGCTGCCTCAGGTCTTGTGCCCACTCATTTTTCTCCTGTTTTCTCCTCATATCTCCAAAAATTTGAAGAGAGAGAGTTGGCACTGCCAAACTGACCATGTATGGATGTTGGCCATGCAATGACTTAGTGCCTTGTCCAGGGATGTTTCTTGCCTTGAACTCAATGCTACCAGGGCAGGCTGTGACCCGCTGAGAACCCAAGTTGGAGTAAGAAGATTTGAGAATGTTATGTTATTTTATAAAGGTATGAATATGAAATTAGTGCATGTCAGTCACATCTATGTGCCCAAAACCAACTGATGCATGTTTTGCCACCAATATGTCTGGTCCTAGATCACAATTAAATGTTGAAAAACTAAGCTAACCAAACAACATCGATGGGCCCAATGGTCCTCTCCCTTTGGCCCATTCATTGAACTTTTTGTTTCCTTATGAACTCCCCAGCCATAAAATGACACAAAGATGATTTTTGACAGGGGTGATTCTTCATTTAGAGTGTTTTACCCAGCCCCTGACACTGCTTGTACCAAAGCATGTATTTGTGAATAAGTGTCACCACCCATGGGGATTTCCACCTGTGCAAGAAATGCAGTCATCCTATGTCACTAAAATGGCAAATCCTTGTCAACCATTTTCTCGCACTATATGTAGCGAGTGATGTATTTTTTTGATTCAGGTATGAGACAATCGGTGAAACTGCTTTTTACAAGACAGTGCTTGCAGTATTGTTAAGTATTTCTTGCTATTTCCAATGTCTTTATTTTGCTATGACCCACCTGTTATGTTTGATAGACACACAATGACTGCCTAATGAATATCTGCTTCTTAATCAAAGGTCACACATGACTGACATTCACAAGATTGGTTAACTGCTGAGCAAACTGGCTCCATTATACTCATATAAGTGCCACGGCTGGGCCTATGTTGGATCTAATGTCTCCTACACACTGAGCCCGTAAGCCAGGTCTATTCAAATGGTGGCCCATGGGCCACATGCAGCTCAGAAGCAACCTCCGAGTGGTCCAGCCCGTGGTCCTGCCAGGGCTCCAGACTGCAACTAAACTGGTCTCAAATGTGACCAAAAATAGGCTTTGGCGATTATCATTTCTACTTAGTTCGCCAGTTGTGAATGAAATCATTGCAACTTTAAACTTATTATATTGTAACAGATGCAGAAGGCCATTTTTTTTATTTTTAAGCGGGTGTGTCGTTAACATGCCCCTGCCTTGTGGAATTTGGTTGTCCCTTCTGATTTGGCATAGCACACTAAGGAGTGATTGCTGACTATCTCCTTGTGTTCACGTATCTTTGTATACTGTTTCTTTTTTGATGTAACACATACTCCTTGCAAAATGCCGGCCTGACCGTCAGTAAACATGTATGAGCAGCCGCCTGCCCGCTGTTTCGTCCCACACAGCAATATGACGAAGTCTGCGTTTTAAGGTTTCAGGTGTATTACTGTCGTTTTACCACGGTGCTCTGTGACTGATGGCGGACAGTTAACTTTGTTAAAGTGGTATCAAATATGCCACTTTGTTAGTTGTTACTTCAGGTGTTCTGGCAAGCACGCTATATGTTCTGTTACTGATAAATTCTTCAACGGGAGCTCATCAACAAAGAAATATGGAAAATAAGATTTAGTAAAAAAAAAATAGTAATAATTAATATTAATAACCTGCGGTGGGCTGGCACCCTGCCCGGGGTTTGTTTCCTGCCTTGCGCCCTGTGTTTGCTGGGATTGGCTCCAGCAGACCCCCCATGACCCTGTAGTTAGGATATAGCGGGTTGGATAATGGATGGATGGAATATTAATAATTCACTACTTGACACCCAAGAACTCTGTATAAAGACATTTTAAAGAAAATCATTAAAATAAATGTACCAATCCACTTTCAAGTCATACGTGATGCCTTGCTCTTAAACATTTATTTAGGTAGTTCTTTTCTGGAGTGTGGGGAAACAGGAAAGGCTTTGTTGTAGAACTCTAATTTAACCTCTGTCATATGAGGGATTAAAACCGTGTAAATTAAATAGTTTAAGTTCTATAGAAAAAAAAAATTCCTTGACCACCCATTTAAATTGGGAGTGAATCTCATATTTCAAAAGGGAAACAAATGTTATTGCTAATACTCTGCACTTTTTTGATTCTACACATTTTATGCCTGGGTCAGATTTGAACAAAATGTTCATTTTTTAATTTCAATAGTGTAGAAAATTTTCAAAAGTGGAAACGGGAATACGCAACATTTTTGTGCGTACGCCCCATTTATACATGAGACCCCTGGTCCTCTTCTCACCTTTAGGCAGAATAGCTTGCACCATCCCTTGTGCTCTGTGTGTGTGTGTCCTCATTGCACAGTCCATCTCCATCTATGACTATCGATATCCAGTTTTAAGGAGCTGGTATCCTGCTTCTACTGACCGCCTCAGCATGCCATGTTGAATTTACTGAGCAGCCCATTCTGTCATGTCGATTCTACTGACCAGCCTGGTGTGTCACATTAATTTTATTGACCAGCCCAGTGTGTTACATTGATTGCATTGATCAACCTCATGTGTCATATTGATTATATTGATCAGCCCAGTGTGTCATGTTGATTTTGCTGATTGGCCCTGTGTGTCGCATTAATTGTACTGAATGGCCCTGAATGTCATTTTGATTTTACGTACCAGCCTGATGTGTCATGTTGATTGGTCTTGTGTGTCATCTTGAATGTACTGACTGGCCCAGGTGGTCTGATTGGCTTGATATGCCACTGACAAGTTTAATGTTAATTTGAATGGCCTGTTGTGAAATGTTGATTCTACTGATTTGGCCCAGTGTGTCATGTTGATTCTACTGACTGGCTTGGTCTGTCATATTGATTCTATGTGTAACATATTCAATATACTGACTCGTTGATTTTACTGATGTGTCTTATATTGATTCAAATCATCTGTCAGGCAGATCTGTCGTGCTGATTTTACTGATCAGCCTTGTGTGTCATGTTGAATATACTGACTAGCCTGGTTTGTTTTGTTGATTCTGCTGTTTGGCCAAGTCTGTCATGTGGATTTTACTGACCAACCCAGTGTATCATACTGATTCTGCTGTTTGGCCTTGTGTGTCATGTTGAATATACTGACTGGCCCGGTTCATTTTGTTGATTCCAATGATTGGTCTGGTCTATCGCCTTAACAGTACTGATCAGCCTGGTGTATCATGTTGATTCTTTTGAACTGCCTCATCTGTCATGTTGAATATACTGATGAGCCCAGTTCGTTTTGCTGATTCCACTGATTAACCCACAGTCTATCACGTTCATTCTACTGACCAACCCAGTGTGTCATATTGATTCTGTTGTATGGCCTTGTGTGTCATGTTAAATATACTGACAGGCCTGGTTTCGTTTATTTGATTCTGGTGATTGGCCTGGTCCGTCATGTTGATTCCACTGATCGGCCCAGTTTGTCTCCTTAGTTTTACTGACTGGCTCGGAGTGTCATCGTGATTCTCCTGATCTTCCCCATGTATCATATTGAATATACTGACTCTACTTATTAGTCTCTGAAACTTAGATTGATTCTACTAATTGGAGTCACCTATCACATTCATTCTGCTGATTCGCCCAGTGTTTCATGTTGACTTTTCTGATCAGCCTATCATATCATGTTGATTCTTCTAATCAGCCTTGTGTATCATGTTGAATATTCTAATTGCCTCAGTTCATTTTATTGATTCCACTGATCAGTCTGGTGTGTCAAGGTGATTTTACTGATCAGTCTGGTGTACCATGTTGACTTCCTTTGATCTGTCTCGTGTGTCATGTTGAATATATTGACTGGCTCAGTTTCTCTTTGTGACTCTCATTGATTGGTCCGGTGTTCATTTTACTGACCAGCCTGTTGTGTCATGGTGATTCTGTTGTATGGCCCACGATGTCATGATGAATATATTGACTGGCCCAGTTCTTTTGGTTGATTCACATTGTGATTCCACTGATCGGTCCAGTGTATAGTGTTAATTTTACCGACTGGCCTGGCGTGTCATGGAGATTCTATTGATCTTCCCCATGTGTCATGTTGCTTCTACCGACCAGTCCGGAGTGTCACATTGATTCCACTGATCCTGCTGAGCAGGCCAATGTTTTTGGGTGTGGTGTGTTGGTGTGGACCTCCCATGAAAGTCTGTTGCTCCAGCTAACCACAATTCTTTATGGAACTAAGCAGGTTAAGAAGATGGATGAGTGAAAATAAATAACATCCATTTTAAAGAGTGCAATCACTGAATGACAGTAGGAACAAAAGCCATCTAGTCTAATAACATATTTAATGTACAAGAAGAATTTAATTCTTATTAAAAAAAAAACAAACAATTTTGCAGGGTAAAAATCAGCAGCCATGCGTGACAAATCTTATTGTGGAGAAATCTTATTATGGGCAAAAATGCAACATCTTACAATGTTTGTTGCAAAGAAAAAATGTAAATGTAATATTCTCAAAGCACTTAATTTAGTTCAGGGGTTTTGTGGCCCAGAGCCTGTCCTGGCGGCATTGGATGTAGGGCAGGAAACATATATACAGGCGGCTCAGCACCCACACTCACTCACACTGGACAAATTTAGAGATACGAAATAACCAGCATGGAGAAAATCAGAGGAAAACACACATGAGAAGAACAAGCAAACTCCATAGCAGGGAAAACCCCACACAGACAACAAGGCTAACACAACGCCAATGGCCAAGATGGGATTTGAACCCGGGGCTCACCAATGGCACCATCATGCCGCCTGGCACTCTACACTGTTTTTCCACTCCAAAGAAATTTCTGGTCTGTGAGCTTCAGAGAGCATCCATTGATGCTTTTAACGCTGAGGGAGTCGCGGCGACACAAGCGATTGTAAAAACGCAGTGCACTGTAGCCGTGGATCTTTTCTACTAAGCCTGTTTCTCGTCTCTGGCTAAGGCAGTTAATCTTTTTCTTGGAACCCGTTAGATGCTTTTTTAAATTGTCCCTTTATGATTACATTTAAGTTTTCTTCTTTTTTAAATGTCAAGTCAAAGAAAAGAAAGAGTCATTAGTAATGAGGGGATTAGGCATCCGACTCACTACTCCTTTACACTTGTGTTTTCCATCACTGGCTCCATGCGGATTTCCACACACAGAAAAAAATAAACAAAAAAAAGCATACAAAAGAATGTCGACATTTCCGGAGTGTGCTAGTTCACATTTCTCTTTTTACAGCAAGACCAGAAAATGCCATGATAAATGAAAAACAAGTCAGATTTTAACACTCAGACACAGTTTCTTGATCTATATGGGTTCAAGTACTACTAACATAAAATAGCTTTGCAGTGCTTAAACCGTACTGTAAAGTGAAATAAAGGTGAAAATCCTGAACACATAAATTAAGGTTCTTTTTATTTCAGCATCTTTCTTGAGAAGTGTGAAAAAGCAGCAGCTGGTGAGGCTACAATCCTTAAATCTTCCGGTCTTTGCTGTGTATACATTTTCCTTCTTGCATGTTTTGTTTCAGTTTTTTTTTTAAACTCCCTTTCCTTTTTCTGATCTTGTCCTTACTATTATATGATCCCAGGGAAGCAATGCCAGTGATTGAATCACAGGAATCAGGCACAAGACTGGAGGGCGCACACACACTCATCCATCAAGATTCTTACGATGCAAAGTCAAGGGGAGCCAGAAACTCCATCACTGACTACAAGTACATTTACAGGGCCTCTAAAAGGTGTTCACCCCCATCGAAGTTCTCACATTTTATTGTCATACAACATTGAATCTCGGTGGATTTAAAAGCCTTTTAATGAGGCAACTGATTCCTGAAAAATGGTTTAAATAAATCACAAATATAAAAAACAAAATAACTGATCCCCCTTAATATGACACCCCTAAATCATCACTGGAGCAGCTCATTTGACTATAGAAGTCACAGAATAAGTTCAATAGAGGTCACCTATCTGGGGTTTCAACTGATTGGCATGTAAATGCACCTTACCTAAAAGGTCAATCTTGTGGTAAGTCAGTATGGTGACCTAAACTTACACAATGAAGACAAAAGAACCCTCCAAGCAACAATGTCCAAGTCATTGAATATCCAATTAAATCAGTCATTAAGAAATGGAAAGAGTATGGCAGACCTGTGAATCTGCTAGAGCAGGCTGTGCAAAACAACTGAGTGATCATGCAAGAAGAACACAAGTGAGGGAGGCCACCAAGAGACCTCTGAAGGAGTTACAAGCTACACTCAATAAGATGAGAGGGACAGGGAAGATAACAACTGTCACCCAGCTCCTTCACTATTTGCAGATTTAGAGAAAAAACCACAGGACATCTCAGCTAGAGTGTGAAAGAAGGCACATGAGAGACTCTGAAGTTAGATGAAGAAGGTTCTATGGTCTGATGAGACAAAAATGGAGATTTTTGGCCATCAATCTAAACTATTATATTCCTATCTATCTATCTATCTATGCAGTGTATATATACTATATACAGTGGAACCTCGGTTCACGAATGTCTTGGTACACGTACAAATCGGTTTACGACCAAAAAGTTCGCCAAACTTTTGCCTCGGTTCACGGCCACACACTTGGTATACAAACAAGCCAGTTTCCCTTTCGGTTTGTACATATTCAATCTCTCCCTGTGCATTTCCTGTGCAGCGAGCGAGCAAGCGAGCGAGCAAGAGAGAGAGCGACACACACAAACACAGGTGAGCGAGAGAGACACACACAGGCGCGGGAGAGAGAGAGAGACACACACACACAGGCGCAAGAGAGAGAGGCGCACACAGGTGCGGGAGAGGCACACACACAGGCGCGCTAGAGAGGGGCACACACACACACACACACAGGCGTGCACTAAAGAGAGGCACACACACACAGGCGCCCGCTAGAGAAAGGCACACACACACAGGAGCGCGCTAGACAGACACACACAGTCGCTCTAGGCTCGCGAAACAGAGACACACGCACACACGATAGAGAGCGAGAGAGGGAGGGCTGGACGCATAAGGTAGAAAAGGCTTGTTTTTGTTTTCAGTTCTGTTTACAGCGATCAGCTCATAGCATGCATTGTGGCAATGCTACTTTTCTTGGTGGTTTATTAAATTACGGATTTTTCAAATGTTCATTTTTTTCCCTGTGCTTAAAACTAATTAAAAAAAGTGTTTTTAGTGAGTGGTTCCTAGCACTATAGCGCAAACTATTGCAGTGTTAGTTTTCTCTGTTGTTCAAGGTTTTCTCAGTGTTATTCAATGTTTTTATATTTAGTTTACTATTACGCTGTGCATTCTATGGTGTAATTAACTATATTTGTGCTTAAAAACTAAAAAAATATATATTTACATACAGTTCGTACGGTCTGGAACGGATTAATTGTATTTACATACAATCCTATGGTGGAAATTGCTTCGGTTCACGACCAAATCGGGTTACAACCAGAGTTTTGGAATGAATTATGGCCGTGAACCGAGGTTCCACTGTATATATA
>JANRMT010062814.1:30848743-30864658 GCA_026402145.1 Polypterus bichir lapradei | reverse complement strand
TATATATACTAATAAAAGGCAAAGCCCTCCCTCACTCACTCACTCATCACTAATTCTCCAACTTCCCGTGTAGGTAGAAGGCTGAAATTTGGCAGGCTCATTCCTTACAGCTTACTTACAAAAGTTAAGCAGGTTTCGTTTCGAAATTCTACGCTTAAGGGTCATAACGGTCGACAACGTCCGCCATTTTGAACTTTCTTATTTACGGCCCCATCTTCACGAAATTTGGTAGGCAGCTTCCCTGCGCTAACTGAAACCGATGTACATACTTATTTAGGTGGTATGATGCCACTGTCGGCCGCCATATTGAACTTTCCAATATCACTAATTCTCCAACTTCCCGTGTAGGTAGAAGGCTGACCCCATCTTCACGAAATTTGGTAGGTGGCTTCCCTGCGCTAACCGAAACCGATGTACGTACTTATTTCGGTGGTATGATGCCACTGTCGGCCGCCATATTGAACTTTCCAACGTCACTAATTCTCCAACTTCCCGTGTAGGTAGAAGGCTGACCCCATCTTCACGAAATTTGGTAGGTGGCTTCCCTGCGCTAACTGAAACAGATGTGCGTACTTATTTCGGTGGTATGACGCCACTGTTGGCCGCCATATGAAACTTTCCAACGTCACTAATTCTCCAACTTCCCGTGTAGGTAGAAGGCAGAAATTTGGCAGGCTCATTCCTTATAGCTTACTTACAAAAGTTAAGCAGGTTTCATTTCGAAATTCCACACGTAATGGTCATAACGGTTGACAACATTCGCCATGTTGAACCTTCTTATTTATGGCCCCATCTTCACAAAATTTGGTAGGCGGCTTCCCTGTGCTAACCGAAACCAATATACGTACTTATTTCGGTGGTATGACGCCACTGTTGGCCGCCATATTGAACTTTCCAACGGTCTTTGTTACTTATGGACCCATCTTAAAGAAATCTGGTAAATATATATGTCCATAGCCTGCAGCTCGGTCACCGTGTGAGACGGCGTTGGGTCCCCCATCCCAACGCCTCCCACGTTGTTGGCTGCCTGCCTACATAAGGCCGTCCGTCGCTCTGGTCTCTACATTCCCTTCCTTGCTTTTCCACGGGATTCACGTCTCCCTGCTGATAACTACAGCCTTTTTATTTAATCCACGGCTTCTCCACTGTTTTATTGTTCGTTTATTACGATTATAGTTATTGTGTAGGTATTTTAGACTTACTTTACATTGTTCAGATACCCATTTCCTTTATTGTTCCAACCATACCCCTATTAACATGTCTATCAAGGTGATAACCATCGATCAAAGAACTGTCACTTACCGAGTGGTTTCCATGCCCGGAGATGGCACCTACCTTTTCCATTCTCTTTGTTACATATTGCACGGCCATATCAGGCTCAATCTTGATATCTGGAGGAACATTGTGTCTTATGTATTAAATGATTGGGACAGGTTCAAAGTGTGGACTGATGACAGTACAGGAGATAATTATACTACACAGGAGCACTAGAAGAGTGAAATGCTTAAGCCCTTCACCTATGCTTCTGCATGTGAGTTGATGGCTGCTGCTGAATTGTTCGGTTGTTGCTTTCAAGTGTACCGAAATGGCCAAATATTTTACACCTTTGGACAACCGCCAATGCCTTTTAAACATCTTAGATTCACAGGTGACGATTTCAGTAGTGGACACTTTGATGTTTATGAATGTTTAAACTCTCAAAAGCTGGATGTGAAGTTATCAATGAAACTGGTTGTATGCTTACAACGCTTGACAGATGCCGAATGTCACTTCAACACAAGTCCTGCAAATACTGTCGTAATTGAAACAAACCATGAAACTTAAACCGATTATGACAGCAGCAATCCAAGCTTTGAGATTTGAAACAAGATTACTGTTCACATGGCCAACTGTACGTTGCATGCTCAAGAGTAAGCTCAGCGCACAGCTTGGTCATATTACAATCGGAGGGCCGAAATGACAATGTGGTATACAAAGAGATCCTTAACAAATAATTATTGGTATATTTTCCCTCAGTTTAAAAAGGTTTAATTTTCTTCTTAATAAAAATTTTAAGGCACTACTTCGCCGCTGCGAAGCGCGGGTATTTTGCTAGTATATATATATACTAGCTGTATAAGCCTGTGCTGTAAAAAGCTTGGGCTCTTAGAGACCATGGATTGTGGCATTTCAATCAATGAATTGCATCGGTTGTGTACTAGCGGCTCCTTGTCAGTTTCATTTTGCCGAAATGCTCGCCTCCGTTGTTTATCAGTGGCTAAGTAAGTTTTTTTCTCCTCTGAGGTTTCGTTTTGCCTGTGTGCTCACCTCGCTTGTGTATTAGAAGTGACAGTTTTACTTTGATGACATAGTCGCTTTCTTTGTGCTTCATGCTGTAGCTCTGCACTTCCGGGATGCCTCGCATTTCTGAGCCAGACAGACAGACACACACACACAAAATTGGTGAATTATAGAAAAAAGACCATTAGCTGATACAATTTTTTATATTTTTTGATATTTGTCAATAATAATGTTGTAGCAAGGGGGCTATTCTAGCCCACCACATCCTTCCCTCGGCACAATGCTGAGAAGTGATCACACAGAGTAAATGAAAGCCGCCAGCAGGACAGTGGTAATAGGGTGGAAAGAGTGGAGGAGACAAAGTGTTCTGCACAGAAAAAAGAGAAGGGATTCATTTTTTTTGATATCTTAATCCATATGGGTAAATTGACTTTTTGTTTGGTTTTTATATACTAACATGCTCCATTATCAAGCACCCCACTCCTTGCTATCATTTATGAAAACAGATACACTTCAATCTCCAAGTGGGACCCCAACAAGGACATAGTGCTTCAGCTCCTTGATATCATATACAGAAATAAATACACTCCAATCTCTAAGGGAGACCCCACCTGCACTTACACAGCCACTCTGCTGCTCGGTATCCTATATTAAAATAAATGCAGATGGCTAGACTGAAATGTAACATAAAATTTATAATGCATCGAGAGGGGGGACAAGACGTTTCACTTCAACCACTGGACGGGATGATGTAACAGCTGTGACATGGAGGACAAAGGTTAGACTAAGCTCAAGTAAGACGTGTTTGGCAATAAAGCTCAAAGAGAGGGAGGCAGGAATTCAGGAGAAGTGGTTTCCTCACATCCAACACATGCAGCTAGTGACTTTGTCAGTCTAAACACTAGCAACAGCTCCATTCATGCATCTCCCACAACCAAAAGAGAGAAGGGTGGATAGCTGTACATTTATTGTAATTCAGGAGATTATTTCTTTTAACCTGCGCTCTTCTGTGCAATTGTTACTTCTCTTCTGTTCTGAACCTAACTCCTTCATTAAAAGTTCTTCCCTTAGTCGTTTACATTTCTGACTCCCGTGTTGTCTTTTCTTTACCAACAAAGATGTTGCTATAATACATTTAGGGGCAGTAAACCAGTGCTTGAAGTGGGCCAGTATGCACCCCCAGCAATTGTTTAAGAAGACTCCACTTCAGCTGTTATTTTGTTCCACTTCAACCACAACAGAAAATAACACTGATCAATTCACTGCACCGTCTAAATGTGCAGCCTCTAAACAACACTGCTGTGTGTGATAATTCAAAGTACAACATGATTCAATGTTATGACTTTATTGTCTATTGGCTATGGTTAGGGAACCAAAAAAATACACAGAAGCTTAAACATAAAACTGACAAAAAACATGAAAAATAATGCTTGAGCGAACGACATAAACAAATGAAAATCACAAACATATTAATAATAATAATAAAAACTCCCAAATGTCCCATTATTCTCACTCATTACACATTTCAATTAAAAAAATAGTTTCCTCTAAATTTGCGGTTTGCAGAGACCATCAAAAAAACACCCCTGGTCATCAGATAAAGCAGGAACTGCTCAACGTCAGGAATGTGTTAGTAATGCACATATTCAAGAGTAAGGAGCTCCAGTGAACTTATAATGTTAGTCAATGATAAAAAAAGACAAATATTTTATACAAAAAAGTGTGGAGTTAGTTACATATTACTTCTGATACACCTGATTAACCAACAGCACTATAACTGAGGCCCATTGTCTTTGGAAATTCCCAGGTAAAGCTGGGTGACACAGCTAGTCATTTAGGTATATTAACCCTTAAACTGCCACGTACTTGGGGGCTAATGCAGCCCTGGATGCCAAATACTTTTATGCTGCACTTTTTAAGTAAACATCATAATTCACCAAGAAAAAGTGAAATTTTAATGGAACACATTTTTTTTTCATGCAAAGAGCATCACAATTACTGCAACACAGATCATTTTACACACTGCCAATGAACAGTAAAAACTATAAAAAAAAATTACTGGAACAATATGTACAAAGTGCAGCTGACACCATTGATGAAATTCAGTAAATCACCGAGCCAACCTCGTTTGAACTGGCTGCACACAAGCACACAGAGGTAAGTGCTGACGCCGGCAGGCTAGTCTAGTGCAGCGGCTGAATCCCAGGGACAGTGAGGCTGCAGTGCTGCAATGGTCATGAACTGGCTGCTCAACAAATGTACGGACTGATCAGCTCCGGCGTGCTTGCAAACTGCACTGGGAAGTGACTATAGCCAGTTCCAGTGGTTTAAGGGTTAAAAATAGCAGCAGCCCTAGCACTGATCACGCTGGACACCTCTCTTAACATCACCCGATTCTGATAAGGTTCCACTTTAATCATACTCTTTGGCTGCTTCCTCATAGAATTCCAGTATGTTAGTAAAACATCACCTTCCTCATCTGAACCCAGGCTGACTGTTCAGTAAAACTCCTGTTCTTGCCAGGTGTTGCTCAGTCTTCTCCTTAGTAATTTTTGCCATTAATTAATGCATGTTAAGCTTACTGGCCTATAGTTGCTTGGATGTGCCCAGTCACCCTTTTATAAAACGGGATAATATTTGAGATTTTCCAGTCGTTCAGAATTTCCCCTGTACACTGTTGGCTTTCTAAAAATACAGTATGTGTCAAGGGTTTATATCTGTACTCACTAACTTGCTTAAGAACTCAAAGATACATATTAACTGGTCCTGGTGATAAGATCAATTTTAGCCTATTTAACCAAATCAGCACTTCTCTCTCTACAATTTAAAGAGGTCACTCAGTACCCCCTTAGCAGTCCCTTTGACTGGTGCGAGGTTATCCACTTCCTCACATGTCAAGACCACAGAAAAATGCGAGTTTAGAGCATTTGCTAGTTCACTGTCTTTATCATTTAATTCCCTTTTACTATTCCTGATGCACTTCCTTAACTGTTCTTTTATAAGTGAAATACTGAAAGAATCTCTTAGGGTCTTCTTTTCCCTTATCTGCTATATTCCTCTCTAACTGCCTTTTAGCATCTTTAACATCCTTTTTAACAGTTACAGTTACTGGAGTTTTATACACTTTATACAGCCGTTTCTTACTAATTCCAAATTTCAGGATGTACCTATCCTACATTATATGTAAAATGTTTTTACACCTGCTACATTAGAGAAGTCTACACAAATAGAGAAAACGCTGGTAGAGCCCACCAGAACAATTGAAAAACAAAGCTGATAAATTCTTGAAGTCTTTCCTAATGCTCTTTTTTATTTGAAGTCTTCCCTTTGATTTGAAAAGTTCTGATGTCTTGCTAAGGATGCTGCTGTCTTTTATAACAGACCACATGCACGTCATGTAGCTAGCAACAGGCGTTGTTGGTATTAAAAACAAGGTGACACCTCCAGGAAAACAATAAAAAAAAATGGCAATTTGATGATACCACAAAAGATCTAAATTCAATTTAACAATAAAAATGTTAAGATATTTACTTCCAAAACTGAATCCAACAAATTCCAAACAGACCCTAAAATATTCCGAACATAAAGGGACTAATGCACGATTGGCTAAGCAGACAAGTCACATGGCCTATACGGTGAGCTGAAGGCGCCATATAAAACAGAGCACTTGTTTTATAGCTCTAGGGAGAGAGGTGGAATGAAAGCCAGAACGAGCTGCCCGCTCCACGAGACCCTTAAGGTATTCCACCTCGAGTGACCTCGCATTGATTCCTGACAGATACAAGTGTGTCATTTTTTTTAGCTGCAATTAAGTGCATTAAAATTTCTCAGCCATGTAGAACCCCGAAGGATTTGAATGAATGGAGCTGTCCACATCACTTCTGTCAAGACATTTCAAAAGTGACTTCTTTTTGCTGTATTGAATTTTATTTTAACCTGAAATACAGCGAGCTCACTCAATTAAAATCCGAAAAATGGAATAATTGTTTGGCAGCCAAGGTGCCCTTTGTAAAGGAGAATCACGGTGCATTTTATATCAATAACTTGCAGGCAAAAATGACAACAAAATAAAGAAAACAGTGAAAGGTTTTCTAAACAAAAAGTCATTCAAATTTCAATAGGTGACCCCCTCTTTGCATTTATGAATAAATTGAAATTAAAAGGCAACAGTCATTGGCATGCAAGATTAGATGTACTGCTTTAACCCCTGATGCCAACATAAATTCTGCCATTCTTGTTATGCTTCTGAGGGGGGTAAAACAGCAATGGGACCCCCACTCTGGCAGAAGAAACTAGAGGAGTTGGCGTCAGCCCATGTAGACAAGAGGAGAGTGAAGAGACTCTGGCCAAAGAGGGATCAGAACCCAGGGCTCGCTATTCACAAAGCCACACTCACTCAGACCAGGCGTAAGTGGGGCTAATCAAACAACTGTGAGGGGGAACTTGAGCATCATGAGAAAAATCTGTAAGTTCATACAGGGAATCTGCTAATGCTACACAAACTTGAACTTGAAGACGTGAGGCAGCAACTCCATCTGCTGTGCTGCCCTGTCAAATGATATTGCGTTCATCCATTTCTCTGAAGCCACTTATTCAGGAGCTTTTCCTCTCCTGGCAGATTCTGTATCTAAACAAGGCGCCGGTCCAGGGTGGTCTAACACATTCTCACTGTAGCTGCCAATCAACCCAACATACAAATAGTGAGAGAAAAACTCACCAGGGCACATGAACGTGCAAATGCCACAATGACACTTATAAGTGCCCAAGAACCAAACCAGGCATCTAAAGCGGTGAGGGAACCATGCTAAGTCACACTGCCACCATGCCATCCACTCAAAATATATGCAGTAAAAATCTCAAAATGATGAAAGGTAAACTGAACAAAACTTCAGTCAGATGAGATTTAATCATTCTGATCAGTGATGCCAACACACCGGACACTGTCATGCTCTTGTCGGCTGGCATATCTTGTTGCTGGGTCACAAATGACTGCCACACAGCTGCTGTTGGCTATTCACGCTAAGGCACTGGAGTGTAACCCTTGCTGTTACCAGTTCAGTCCCCTCTGTCTAAGTGTTGGACACTCAGCAAGCCACCAGCATGAGTTTCAGTTGCAAAAAAAGATTTAAACATTTGTACATATGCTGAACTTCTAAGCTTCCAAAGATAAAGGTGTCAGACAGATATGTAATAATAATAGTAATAATAATTTTTGTGGATTGGTGTTGCTAAATTAGCCCCTGATGAATGTGTGTGTGCGTGTTCACCCTTTGATGGACAGCTTCCTGTCCAGGGATTGTTCCTGTCTTGTGTCTGATGCTTGCTAGGATGAGCTCCAGCTGCTCTGTAATCCAACCCCTGGAAAAGCAGGATCAGAAACTGGAAGGCTAGATGGATTATAATCATAATAATAATTAGCGTTGTTACTGGCGTTACACCTTCTCTTAGAAAGGCAGGTTGATAAATGGAGTTAACTGGGAGAGTAAACAAAAATTGAAAACAAAGTCAAAACCAGAGTTTGCTGCTACCAAAACGCTAATCAAAGAATTGTAGTAAGGAGACAAAGCAAAGAATCAAAAACCCGGGTCTTTAAGGCAGAACAACTAAACACATACACACACGTAAGATTGTTTTTTAATTATATCCACAAACTCGGATAATGTGCAGCAATTTATGTTGTCAGCTGCATTAATTACAGTATTTCCTGGAGACATGCTCTCTAGCAACTGACACCAAGCTGTAATGGCGGCAACACAACATGACAAAACTGGGAAAGAAATGGCACAAATATTTTTATGAACAACTAATAATAATAACAGGAGCTGAAACTGTCAAGAAATATTAACTTTACACAAAATTCTAACAATTGGCCATAGGTGTGTGCTCATGAGTGCGTCTCATTAGGGATCCAGGTTTGGATCGGCTCATCGAGTTGAGGAAAGAAAAAGCAGATGGTGTTGCCTCTAAACCTCAGTGAGGTGTCTAAATGTGCATGAAGTGAATTAGATTAGATTAGGGAACAGATTAGAAGAAGATTTACAAGATCAGGGTGGCAAGCAGTAGCAGTGATGTTGGAGGGTGGACAAGGCGGGAGAGTTTCAGTTGCACAATAAACATTGTGCCACCCCATCCACCCAGTCATTGCTATAGATAGATAGATAGATAGATAGATAGATACTTTATTAATCCCAAGGGGAAATTACATATCATTATTCCTCCAATAATTAATTTTCTTACAACTTCCTTACGTCCTGAAAAGCATCTACTTCATTAATGTTTGATGGTATTATTTTTATTATTTTGGGTTTTCTCTGTTTGTGTGTATAACCTATGACTGACTGCTGCCCTGCCCAGGGCTTGTTCCTACTTCACCCCGATTAGCGGGTTTGGATAATGGAAGGTTGGATGCTGTTCTTCCTGTTGAGTCATGCATGTGTGACATCATCAGGAGGTCTCCCTGGGTTGCTATAATGTTGCTAGGGGGCGTGGCCTACATGTAAGAATATAAGGCATGGCTATTTGGTCTTGGCATCCATCTTATATACAGGACAGAGGAGGATAGAGGGTAGGAGGACGCACTGATACAGCGCATTGCTGCACCCACCACACGACAAACCAACTCAGGATCCCAGATTAGGACCCGAGTGCAGCCATGCAGCAGGTGACAGCTCAGCACCACACTCAGTCAGATGGAGTGGAACAGTGTGGGGTTTTTTTATGGTGGCTGGAGTACCAATTCTGCCACCAACCCCCAAGTTTTTCCCTGCAGGTTGGAGGACCTACATGCAGGGATGGATACATATACAGCTAAACAACATACAGCATTCAGCAATTGCAGTTTGTGAAAACTAAGAAAGGTCTTGTTGGTGATTAAAAATGAGCTTCTCAAACATTTTAATTGAGGGGATAATTTAGTTTTAAGACTTTTGCTTGCTTATTGACTTTGTGTTGGCCTTTTGTTTGGTTATCAAGCTTTTGTCTTTTGACGTAACAATCTCTGCTTATGTTTTGACCTGTGATAGCCATTTGTCGTTTGAAGTATCTCTGCTGCACACTACAAAGACAAAATGCCTTTTTGATCTCTTCTCTGGCTGTAAAGGGCCTGACGTGCCCAACACTCTTTTACAGCATCCCTTTAGAATACTTCATGGCTTTCCTTCCATCTCTCGACCCTGACCTTAGAAATTCCTCCTTGCTAAATGTTACTGTCACATTCCAGATTCCTTCTTGTGTTTCAAGCAGTCTCGTGTTCAGTCCAAGTCGCTTTCGTCATATGAATACTAGGTAGGTGAAACAGACCTCACTTTGTCTAATTTTCTGCCTGCGTTTCCCAAGTGGCAAAAGACCAGATTTATCAGACAAGACCTGCCTAAAGCTGGTGTTACACCACACGACTTCTCTCACAATTTTCATTCGTAACCTTCATTTAAACATCTTAAGAATATCACGGTGAAGTGTAGAGTCGCAGTGCACTGCCTTGACTGTTCTGAGCAGTTTGTGTGATACCCCCAGCCGGCTGGCCATTGTGCTCTACAAATCTCTGCAAATCAATACATTCAGATCACACCAGATTGACTTTATTTTGGCGAGTTGCTAGTTGTTGTGGTTGCAGTCTTTGTAAATTCACAGCTGAAATTGAAGAACAATACATACAAAGCCCATAAACAGTGAGGAACATGGGTGGCTATAAGGAAAGAAAGAAAGTGAATGTTTTGGACTCATCAGACTTTGGAGCAACACTGATATGAACTCAGCACTTCACGTTTTCCACACCACAATAAAGTGGAAGAAGAAAAAAGGTAGGCCGAGACTGCAGATTAACTGGCAGTGCTGCCAAAAATGAAGAGACATCTCAGAACTTCTGTCTCTTAAAGAGTTTTCACACTCACACTAACAGTTGTTTGCTTTGTTCCAAATTCGGAGACGTTTCTTTACTTTGTTTCAATTTCTCTGTTTGTTGGGTTGCAATTCACACTACAAACTTTCACGTGAACTAAATATAGTAATAAACATGCTGTGGTCGTGTCGTGAACTTCTTTCAATGGGCAAAAACATTTTTCCCTGGTAAAAAAAATATCATGTCAGGTATTTGTGTACCACTGCATTTTCCATGATTATTAAGACTACTTGAAAATTATGCACGATAAAGATTACGCACTGAAGGACACATTTCAAATAACCGAGTGTACAACAACAGACGAGCTCTGCTGATGGCGCACACTCAGGCACTTCAGTTTGATGGCAGTAGACATACTGGATGAGTTTCACTTACTGTAACCATCCAACCTATGCTCGTTAGGGACAAGCTGACAGAGATGGGAGTAGATTCACACCTGGTGGCATGGATCGTGGACTATCTTACAGACAGACCTCAGTATGTGCGTCTCGGGAACTGCAGGTCTGACATTGTGGTCAGCAACACAGGAGCGCCACAGGGGACTGCACTTTCTCTTGTCCTGTTCAGCCTATATACATCAGACTTCCAATACGACTCGGAGTCCTGCCACGTGCAAAAGTTCGCTGACGACACTGCTATCGTGGGTTGCATCAGGAGTGGGCAGGAGGAGGAGTACAGGAAGCTAATCAAAGACTTTGTTAAATGGTGCGACTCAAACCACTTACACCTGAACACCAGCAAGACCAAGGAACTGGTAGTGGATTTTAGGAGGCCCAGGCCCCTCATGGACCCCGTGATCATCAGAGGCGACTGTGTGCAGAGGGTACAGACCTATAAATACCTGGGAGTGCAGCTAGATGACAAATTGGACTGGTCTGCCAATACTGATGTTCTGTGTAAGAAAGGTCAGAGCCGACTATACTTCCTTAGAAGGTTGGCGTCCTTCAACATCTTCAATAAGATGCTGCAGATGTTCTACCAGACGCTTGTGGCGAGTGCCCTCTTCTACGCAGTGGTGTGCTGGGGAGGCAGCATAAAGAAGAAGGACGTCTCACCCCTGGACAAACTTGTTAGGAAGGCAGGCTCTATTGTAGGAATTAAGCTGGATAGTTTAACATCTGTAGCAGAGCGACGGGCACTAAGCAAACTCCTGTCAATCATGGAGTATTCACTGCATCCACTGAATAGTGTCATCTCCAGACAGAGGAGAAGCTTCAGCGACAAACTGCTGTCACCGTCCTGCTCCACTGACGGACTGAGGAGATCGTTCCTCCCACACACTATGCGACTCTTCAATTCCACCCAGAGGAGTAAATGCTAACATCATTCAAAGTTATTGTCTGTTTTTACATGCATTTTTATTACTCTTTAATTTAATATTGTTTTTTGTATCAGTATACTGCTGCTGGATTATGTGAATTTCCCCTTGGGATTAATAAAGTATCTATCTATCTATCTATCTATGATGTTGCGTATTTACTCTCCAGTAGCCACAATCTGAACATAACCTCAATTTAGTTTATCTCAGAGCACACGTTTACTGTATTAACCCTTGTATGTACAGTATTTGTTATTAATTAAATTTGGAATACTTGATTAACACTGGCTAACATCGACCCTTGCACATGGCATATTCAAGTTGTGACATTTGCCATTTTATCAGCAGTCAAACGGGACACTGCTGTTCATTTTTTGCTACCTCTGTATGTGTTCTGATCGACCCGATTACACGCAAATTAACACCAATCTTTTTTTTTTTTTTAAACATTGTTAACTGCTGTGCAATCGTGTGCATGAGAGGCTCTGAGGTCGACTCAGGTGCTGAATCATTGTGTGAGTAGTTTTATGCAAATTGCATCATATTTGTCCCATTTCACTGTTTTTAATGGTCCTTATTAATCCTCATTTTGCAATTACTGACATTCAGCGTAACTACCACAGCATGCAAAATTCCCAGTATTTCATGTGATTAAATTGGTCCCATGCCGGATTGCATTCAGACTTCACACAAATCACTCCAGGGTTTGCCTGGTACCACACCAAGACCACCCTCCTTTCCATAGGGTCTATGTACGATTGTTTTGGTCCACACCAGAGTGTAACTGCCATGTTCACATCTACCTAAATGAACCAAACATTCAAAAAAACTGCATCAAAGTTCGAAGAAATTGCTCCAAATAAACTAGGTGTGAAAACGATTTTAATGGCAGTGGCAAACCATGGCAAGGCAGAGGCAGCAAAAGTGCCAGTCAAAATGATAAATGCAGTAAATCCGCAATACATGTTCCTGCAGATTTGCTTTTCATCACCACTATAAAAGTTCAACCCATTTCACAATAACAGTGGTCTAATCCCGACTATTCTCAACCTTGTAGAGTAGCAAAGAAGTCCTGAGAGGCTCCTCGTAAAACGCCAACACGTGAGATTAAGGAATTACTGGTCTGTGATGTCCTTAGATATCTAGGGCTGTACACGCTCTGCACTGAAATGAACAACAAGTGTGTGCCCAGTGCCGAGAGTCGTGGGTAAGCCACTGAACCACATTCATGATTGGGACCAGGGTTTGCAATTGTTCCCCACAAATGGTGAATTCCCAGTAAATATGGGTCATAAGCCCACACTGATTAAGACCCTGCTCTTTGTACACAATGACCATCGCTACTTCCAATTGGATGGTTTAGTTTTGTCTTTGGATCAGCCCTGCTGCAGTCACTCGTGGCCCCTGGTGGAGCACCAAGAAGACAATCCAATATGTCTGTAGGAAGTAACAAGGCTTCTTGTAGGTGAACATGTGGAAGGATCACAAATGACCATTGAGAATGTGAGAGTGGCGGGTCGACGTTTTAGCCTGACCCCATCTCCCCCTGCTGGTCCTGACCTGGCCCACTTCCCTGTTTGTGGGGGTGCTGCTGAAGCACACGGGACGGGATCTGGGACAGGGTTGCCAGGTCCTTGAAAAATTTATAGTCCAAGGACAGCTCAGAAATCACATAGTTGCCAAAAAAGGAGCCCAATGCCTGGCCTAGACAAAGTGACACACCAGAAAAAGGGAGAGCAATGGATTAGGTACATGCCATCGAAGACCCCTTTAGAGATTTGAGAATGATACAATGGGTATATATATATATATATATATTGTATATACTAACGATCTTCGAGATTTTACAATATAAAGATGTGAAGGAAGGACATCACTGATGTATGAAAAACATGGTAATTAGAAGGAGCAGAAGGGTTAAAAAACAGCCCAAAACACCAAGTTGTTATTTAAAAAATTAGGCCAAAAACCACAGATCAAAAATAGCCCAATGGACCGGGCAACACGGACGCTTTGCAATGAGCTTGGTTGATTCTCCCATAGGATCAATGCAGGGTTTATATTCCTGAAAAACCCAAACGGATAATGAGAATTGACTGTACATTCAAAGAACACAATAAAATGAATTTGCAGAATACCCATACAATAGCGTCTGAACAATGCTGAGATTGTCAAGAGTGTGTCAGTGTGGTTGTGATAAGCCGTATCTCAGAAAGTGCCAATGTCAACCTGACATCATAACTGCCACCACTCAATTTATTTTCACTACCAATTAGCAGCAACAGCTTTTTATACTTGTCCATAAAAAAGAATGCTTCCAACAACAAAATGCCATTTACACTGCATGCCCATTGAGATAATTAAGGGCATCACTGATTGATTGGTTTAAGCAGATAAAAAGCAAACAGGAATGCCACCTTAATCGTTGACTGACTGAAGAGAGGAGAAAAGCTGCATGAAGGTGAAGTCCATCGACCTATCGACAGTCACCATCACCAAAACCCGACTATGCCAATACTGACCTTGTAATGAGAACAACAGTATTCTGTCATACTGATAATAATCACAAGAAGGTCGAATCATCTCCTCCTCGAGAACATCGACTTGCACGCCACTAACTCATACATCATCTTACTCACTTCCACTCTTCCTGTCACATTACTGTGACTCATCACTTTCCTCCAAGATAATTTGTTATAGCAGCCATTATGACTGCTGCCGTACGATGCATAAGTAACATTTGCTTATTTTACTTGTTTCATGGCTGTAATGATGTGCGCGCCTTTTTTCATTAAGATAACAGCTTTGTCTTAACATGTGATTTGCTCTCTCATTTTCCTACCCTTGAATGTCACTAAGAATAATATCAACACAATTGCATTTGCATTATTACATAATGAAATTATTTTATGCTCAAGCATCCAAACACAAACAGCCAGCGTAAAACAGCAAGATATGAAACCCACTCACTCTCTGGCCAAAATACCCATGGGTGAGGGTGGCAAGATGGGCCAAGAGTGCCAAACAGTGGCAGGAAAAATGTGTCACTCTGAAACCAACCCACTGCTTTGTGATTTGCTGTTTTACTCTCTCAGCCAATTCAATTATAGGTGACCTGCCCCAATGCAGGCCAGATGGGGGGAGCGGGGGGTGGGGGGGCGAGAGAGCGAGAGGAGAGATTAAATTTAATTATATTAAACGAGAGCTGTAAGTGCTGGGATTGAGTCCCTAAGGATCTTGGTTGTCACAAAAAATGGGTATCATCAGCCCTAAAAGAACAGCTGGAGTGGGAGGAGGCCAAGGCAGCAGAGGCGCCAAAGGGAGAGACTTCAAGGGGGCAAAAGGGATGTGAATATTGTTAAACAAGCCCTCCTGCACTGTCTATGTGTGTATGTATGTGTGTACAGTATGTATGGGTGTGTTTGCATGTGTTAATTTGTACTCTTTATGTACGTATATACAAGAATATACATATGTTGTATATTACCAGTATGTATACTGTACTGTACTGAATACGTGTGTGCCTGCAGGAACTGGTAACAGCTGTATGTGTCTGTCTGTGAGTGCACACTGTACAAGTATGTTTGTACTCTGTGTGTGTGCCCTGAAATGGAGGCATATTGTATACAGATTGTTGTCACTTCACTTCTGCATGGTGTGATCAAAATGCTCTCTCTCTCTCTCTGTATGAACTGTATGTGCTATATACTGTATATATATATATGTTCTGTGCGGCACTTTATGTATGTGTGTGCATGAGCCTGCATGCACGTGAAACAGCTGTATTCTATATTGTATACAGTATGTCAGTGGGTGGGGAATACATGACCTGTGCAGATACCAAATATGTGTACGTGTGTTTAAAACTGTTTCTATAATGTCCAGATATGTATATGAGTATACTATAAATGCAAGTATTTTAGTGCTTTTATTTGATATCTGTATATGGGCCTGTTTGTTCAGAATGGTATTTATATTTATGTATATGTAACTGTGTATATACTATGTATATACTGTATATATATATATACATATACACACACACATATATACAAATATATACATATATACACAGTATATACACATATACTCTATGAGTCTATGTGTGTGAGAGCAATTACTGTATACATCTCTGAGTTTGTGCATATATACACACACACACACACACACACCTCTTATGTGATTGTGCTTTTACTTATGTATACAGGATTCAGATTGTGGGTTCAAATCCCACTTCTGACACTGTGTGACCAAGAGAGAAAACTGACAACTTGTCCAGGCCAGGTGGCCAAAACAAGTCCAGCGTGGGAGAAGAATTCAAAATGTTAAAAGAAGAACCGCACAATTTCATCATAGTAGCTCTTACCACAGCTGATAGATAGATAGATAGATAGATAGATAGATAGATAGATAGATAGAT
>JANRMT010062814.1:30828045-30843037 GCA_026402145.1 Polypterus bichir lapradei | reverse complement strand
GGGGGGTTTGGGCAAACATAAATAAGCCATCTGATGGAGTGAATGGGGGGGGGGGGGGGCACTGGCAGGCGCTGCTACTGCCACGGGTGTCTTCATTGTTCTAGAAGACAGGCCTCCCTGAAGGGATGAGACGCTCAGGGGGCCTTTAATGGATGACCCCCTACAAAACAAAGTTCTTTACTCGTCACTAGTGTTTTATATCCCCTCAACGCATGGCCAGAGTCCGTGACCCCCAGGGTCACAAGATCATCTAAAAGAGACACTACCCGGCAGGATGACTTCTGTCTCTGAAAGGTCTGTGGTTAATGGGTCTGTCTTCATAAGCAGAGAGGAAATGCCCCCCCCCCACTAATCAATACAAGATCAATCAAGGCCACACATCTGCTCTTGTGCACGTCCTCAACAGCCTCACTTAAATCCGGGCTGTCTTACCTGAATGCACATTCCACTTTCTGAATATTCACTTTCAAACTGCTGTAGGGTGGCACACTGTGAGGGTCAGGAAGGCAGCATCATCAGGTACAGGAAGCAACCTTGAAGTAAATGCCAGGTCATCCTAGAGCCCATTCAGGCACACGCCCACACAGGACCAATATAGAACTGCCAGTTAGCCACGTGTTTGGGATATGGGAGGGAAACTGGAATAATAACAATAATACATTTTATTTATACAGTGCCTTTCCCATGCTCAAGGTGCTTACTAGTGGGAATAGCTGGAGAAACAGCTACAGGAACATGGGGAGAACACGCAGACTGCACTCAGGCAGTGATCGGGCATGGGATTTGAACCCGGGTACAAGCCAAAGCCCCCCTTACTAAACAGCAAACAGAACAGAACAGATTTTAGAACAGATCAAACCTGCATGACAGTCATGACTCACCAATGTGAAAGGCACTATATCAACGAAAACAGTTTGAAAAGAGACAAGGGTGACATTGAGGTCAGAGGTGGGAACTGAACTGTCAAACCTATACTTGTGACAAAAGGTCCATGGTGCAGTGGCTTTTTTAAATAAATAATCACACCCTGGGAAGTGCAGGCTCCAATTGGGTGCGGATGTGCGTGAGCGTACTTCACTCCGGGGATGATTGGGGTGCTTGGCTGATTGCACATACACGTGAAAAGGCGAGCGGATCAGTCAGGTGCCTCTTTCATACCTCATACCCACACCCAATCAAGCCAATATAAGAGGAGTCTACTCGGCAGAGTGAAATCAAGATCGACAGAAAAAGAAAGGAAGAACAGAAAGAAGGAGAGAAACAATTAGAGGCTGAAAGAAGAAAAAGATTATGAAGATGGCAGGATCGGGAGCCACTGGGGTGCAGAAAGGAAAGGAGGCAGGCAGACGGGAGGAGAGCCCCTAGGAGGAGCGTAGGGCTGAAGAGGGTCTTTGGAGTGACCCAATGCTCCCTCCTGCATAAGGCCGAGTAGTGGCAGAGGTAGACGAAAGAGCAAGGGTGTGGTACAGCGCACTGCCAAGAGCCACAGACAGCAGTAGGGACCCGAGCCTGTGTTGGAAGGTCGGCTGTTCATTACAGAAGGATGCCTCCTCTGACTGCGGTAGACACAGGAGACGTTGCAACATTAAAAAGGATGCACCGGGAACTGAGTTTTTAGAACTGTTTTCTGCCTTGGGATTTTAAACTCGTTTTATAGGATTGATTTATTAAATTGTTTTAACCTCCATTTTCAAATGATGATGATTTATTTAAGGAAGACTTCAATTACTGCACTGTTTTGAACATTTTCCTGTTTGGATTTTAAAAAAAAGCACTGAGCACTTTTACACCTATCCCTTGCTGTAAATGTGTATCCTCATTTGCCCGACTCATCTCAGTTCATGACTATCAATGATTCTGGGTTCAAGAGGCTCCCGGATGTGAAAAGGGAGCATGCAGCTGACCCGGACCATCACAGTGCTACACAGGTGAATACCCGAGCTACTGCCTAAGCCACACTGTAACTAGAATGTTGCTCAACATGAAAGGCGCTATATTTCTAAAAATGATGTTTAATAATGGTCACATGGCGGCTGGAGATGGGGACTGAGCTGACAAACCTGTGCTTAAAAGTAGAATGCCAAAGTTGTAAGACCATAATTTCTGTAAAATTAAACACAACTCATTGTGAAAGGCACTATATGAATACAAATTGTTTTAAAAGAGATAAATGCAACATAGAGGTCAGACAGTGTGCAAACCTGTGCTATACCAGTGAATACCTAAGCCACTGCCTGAGCCACACAGCCAGCATATATGATGGTGCTCATCATGAAAGGGGCTATGTTTAATAAAAAAAAGTTTGAAAATAGTCATATGGTGGTGAAAGGCGGGGACTGAACCAGTACACTTATGCTTTAGAAGCCAATAACTAAGCCACTACTTGAGCCACAGAGCTACCGCACCATGAAAGGCGCTGTATTTCTAAAACTAAGGTTTAATAAGGGTCACATGGTGGTTGGGGGACGGAACTGAATGAGCCAACCTGTGCTTTACAGGCCAATACTTGAGCCACTGCCCGAGCCATAGAAGCACACAGAATGATGAAAGGAGCTATATTAACAAAAACAATCTTTCAAAAGGGTCACAATGGTGGCTGGAGGTGAGAACTGAACCAGTAAACCTGTGCCTGACAGTAGAGCGCCAAAGTCCCAAAGCCATAATGTCTGTAAAATAAAAGAGTACTCACTGTGCAAGGAACTATATAAATAAAAAGCATTTCAAAAGAGAAGAGGGCAACACTGAGGCCAGACAGTGTGCAAATCTATGTTTACAGGTGAATACCCAAGCCACTGCCTGAGCTAATTTTATAATGGTGTTCGTAATGAAAGGTACTGTATTTAATATAAATAATATCTGAAAAGAGTCACATGGTAGCTGGAAGTGGGGACTAAACCAGCAAACCTGTGCTTGACAGTAGAATACCAGAGTCCAAAAACCATAAAGTCTGTAAAATAAATTAGTGCTCACTGTGAAAGGCACTCTATGAACAAAGACTGTTTTAAATGAGATATGGGCGACAAGGTCAGACAGTGTCCTTTACAGGCAAACACTCAAGCCAATGCCAGAGGTAAATAGACAGTTCATAATGGTGCTCTTCATGAAAGGCACTATATTTAATAAAAGTCACATGGTGGTTGGAACTGAGGACTGAACCAACAAACTTGGGCTTTAAGGTAAAATGCCTAAGCTCCAAAGCCGTAAAATCTATAAAACAAAACTACTTCAGAACAGTGCTGACTGTGAAAGGCACTATAGAGTGACATCAATTTCAGAGAACAGGTCAGGAATGAGTCCACAACTCTGTGCTTTACAGATCGATGTCTAAGGCAACCAGGCATGAGCCACAGGACCACATTAAAATGGTATTGACCATGAAAGGCGCTATATTTTGTACAGAAAAATTGAATTACATGGTGGCTGAAAAGGAGGACTGAACCAGTAAACACATGCTTTAAAGTAAAATGGCTAAGTCTCAAAGCCAGTGCCCACTGTGAAAGACACTATATAAATAAAGATTGTTTAAAAAGAGACAAGAGTGACATAGAAGTCAAAGCTGGCAAACCTGTGCATTACAGGCCAATATTTAAACCAGTGCCTGAGCCACAGAACCACTTTATAAAGGTGCTCACCATGAAAGGCACTATAAAGCGTGTATAAATAGAAAACAGACAAAGGCTAACATGCAAGGTGCTCTACTTAATTAAGACAATGTTAGAATAGTCCCAAAAATGCTTTAGAACAGAGTTAACTGTGAAAGGCACTATATAAAAAAAGATTTTATGAAAAGAAATAAGGGGCAGCTCAAGACCCCTCCAGAGGCCTGGGTTTAATTCCCAAGCAGGCCACAGCTTATGTGAGGCTCCCTGTGTCCAAGTGGACTTTCTCCACCCACCCAGCACTTGCTGACACTGACTGTGAGCACTGATGAGTTTAGGTGTGTATGGTGTCCCACCTGGGTCTGAGTGTGGCCTTGTGCCCAAAGCCCAGTAATGGATGGATGGACAGCTGAAGAGTGTGGTAGTGGTGCAGATGAGATGATGGAAACAGAAAACACTAGTGAGGCTAACATCACACGACTCTTAGCTCTGTATCTGAAGCCAGCTAAACACAGCAGGTGACGACGTCCAGAAGCAGGGGAAGAGTGAGATAAATATTTGTGGCACCCATTAGTCTGCCACAAAGACAAGATTAATCAGATTGTTGTGTTTAAATTATGGAATTCTTGGCGTGTCTCTGTTCAGGACGCCAGCGCACAGGCAACATGGCACAAGCTCACTGTGTCTGGTGCAGCTTTGAAAAACGAGGATTCGGGAAAAACCTAAAAGGAAGAAATACTATGGCCTTTCATTATGTTAGAGTTTATTAATGACACAACAGTGCAAGCTACTGTTGGGACGCGTCTCAAGAGGCAGCAGATCTGAAACTCACAAAATGTACCCACTTATTCCAAAACAAGACTCATTTTGGCTTCATTAGAGAGTAAGCAGGAACCAGCCCTGGACGGGATGCCAGCTCATCACCGGGTACACTGATGGTGCACCAAAGTCACTACATAACTTTGGGAAGTGTGAGGAGACTTGAATAGTAGAAGAAAAACAAATGGAGACAACAGGGAGAACATGCAAACTCCATACCAGAAACTGAACCCGGCATCTTGGAGCTGAGAGACAGCGGTGCTAAGCATTGTTCCACTTAGCCATTAGATACTGGAAAAAATGAAGCAAAAAGATGACACAAACTAAAGATAAACCAAGGATAAACCACACTGGGCGCATATTGAGCTTGCCTAGACACATCCACCCTTTCTCGATTCTCCTCATCAGATCTCTGCCCACAGTTACCAGTGAGCCTTTGGCCAACACAGTTTAACATTCTTGGGCTACTTCACCACAGTGCCCTTTGGTGGTGCCCCAGTCCTACTTACCCTCTGAATTTAAAGAATCAGAACTCCAAAATTTTTCAAATAATTTCCTGCCATCCTCTGTCTCTACAGCCCCTTACTGTTGTCTACTGGCATTGCAGAATAAGACTGGCACCAAGAAATAGCGGTGTAGTGGTTAAAGCTTTGGACTTCAGTTGTGGCTTCAAATCCTGCTACCGACACTGTGTGACCATGAGCATGTCACTTCGCCTGCCTGTCCTCCAATTGGAAATACAATAGAAATGTAACCAGTATTATCTCAAACGTTGTAAGTCACATTGAATAAAGGCGTCACCTATATAAGTAAATGTAAAACCCTCATTATGCCCTTGTTAGCTCTGTGCCCACTAGGTGGTCAAACCCAGGGTGTTGACAGCACTGGGCATGGCTGACTGCTCCCTAGTGTCACTTCTGTGTTACTGAGGGCTTTAATCCAATATGAGCAGGGCGACCCAGTGGTTAAGGCATTGGTCCTCTCCATCAACTCTCTTTGTGACCCTGAGCAAGTCACTTTAACCTGCCTGAACCCCCCACCTGTCACAATTACACTTACTTATAAGTAATTGTGCAGTTTAAGTCACCTTGAGTAAAGGCACTGACCGAACATACAATAATAATCTTATAGCATCTGTTGGACTCCCTCTGCCAACTGAGCAGCATACAAGTGTCCAGTGTCAGAACTCGTCTTTCTATTCTTGGTCTGTTCCCTGTCTGTGCGGTGGTTACGTGTTCTCCTTGTGTCCAAGTGGCCCTTTGGACATTTTAGCAGAATATCTTCCATTGACAAGTCAATCACATAATGAAGGGATGCAGTGGAGGGGCTTTGTATTGGCCCATGGTGGCTTTTTAAGTCTGAATAGATAAGTTTTTGAGACAACAGAGATTGGTGGACTGCCTAGTGCCATATTAGTCTGCTATGACCCCCATGTGTCCAAGACTTCTCAAACCTCTTGTGCATTTTTTTAAATTCATAATTTGTGATTATTTGAACTTTTTGGGTAGTGGCAGGTGATGAGGCATGGACTAAGTCTATGGTGAAGCTCAGACAGGTTTGTAGTTCCAAGCCTTGCTGTTATGATCACAGTGCCTGACCTCTTTTTTATATGTATTATAATTGAGTGGCTCAGCCTGCAGGTGTGATCAAACTGTGACCAGCAGACCAGGGGTCCAGCAGCCTAACCCCACCAATGAACTAACTGTCAAGGCAAAAGGCTGCCACATTCAACACCACTGAAACTTAGCCGCGGCTGTCCTACTTCTTATACCATTATAGCAAACATCAGGTTGTCCTTTAGCAAATACTGCAACCTACACCCTCCCTCAAGGTATTGAACCACTAATTTTCTAACAGCCTGGACACCAGCTCAGCAAAGACCTTGTGTACTCCAAATGGCCAGCATTGCTGCTTTCTACAGGAACCCTGCTTGCATGGTTACATGATCATCCATCCATTCATTATCCAACCCGCTATATCCTAACTACAGGGTCAATTGCCTGTGGTTACACTATCATATTCGTCTATAAATGGCTGTTTTTAGCAGGGTGCATCCTAGTTGTGGCGCAATCATAACTGAGATTGAGCTCATCCTTAGATCTCACCACAGTTCATCCCTCACTTGGGACTGAACTGCAGAGCTTGGACCAACTGCCTAAAGGACTGGACACACAAATTAACGGAATGGCCGATTAAGAATACTTTCACATTTAAGAGTCTACTGCAGCTCATCTCCCATATGGGGTTAAACAGAAGTCCTCAGACTTCCCTTTGGACTGGACCAACTTTCTCAACTCAGGAAGGTCTTCAATATTTTAGCTTGCTGTTAGTTGCATAGAACAAACTGCCATAAGCAAGCGGTTTAAAATCTTCTTTGTTTAAATGGACTGCTGAGCCCACTAGTGACACCACCGTAACAAGACTTGTTCATATAAATAAACAATACTTGTTCATTTATATATGTTCAACCAGTGCAGTTGCTGCCCCATCATGCACAGAGGATCAAGGACCTTGGTCTTATCCAAAGGACAGTGTGTGAATTTATACAACAGTGTCCCCGTCACTACTCTGGGGCACTCGGATTCACACGCAGATCACACGGTAAGTGGCCCTGGTACAAAACATTGGTGGTGGTTGAAGTGACTCCCCACTACCCATATAAAGTGCTTTGGAGAGGTTAGAAAAGCACTTTATAAATGTAATTATCATTTATGAGGAGCTTCCAATATCTTACCCCATTTTAACAGAGCTCGGTGGGATCTCTATTATTCATTTAAACATTTTGTTAATAGTGAGGCTCATCCCACTACTCCCACCTTTATAACAAAGGTCAACTTTGTCTATAGCATTCATTCATTTATTTATTCTTAACAAGGAGCATCCCACTTCTCACACCATTTTAACAGAGGCTGTATTTGTCTATAGCTTTCATTTAAAACACTTCTTTCTTAGTGAGCAGCATTTCAGTACTGACACCATTTTAACTGATATCCCCTGGCCTCCAGTGCTTACCCATGACTCATTGCCCGACCTGGGGCTAATAACAACAGTCCCATGGATCAGATGTATGAATCTTCTCGATCCCAGATGGCTAACATTGCTGTTAACATAACAAATCTGCACTTTCAGTACTATTACACTTTCCACTTCTGTTACCAACAACATTGTCAGCTGAAAAAGATCAGATCTTGTATAGTGTGTGCAGGCAGCATCACTGTGATATGGAGGGGCTCCACAAGATAAGAACTACCACACTCATTTGTTTACAGCTGCCATTCCAGGCAAGGTATTCATGACACTATTGTCCACCTCTCTCACCATCACAGCCTTTCAGCCCTAACTAGCTTAGTTATGGGAGAGCTTCTACATTTTTGGTAGCTGACGTCACTATGGCCCATCAAGTGGCACCATAACAAGCTGGTACCTTGTACATTCACTCTGTTCACTTCATGGCTTGTGCAGAATGTATAGTTTAGCATATGCCAATTACACTTTCTTATCATTGGTACGTCTCTACATATAGCCCACCGTGGAGCAAACTGGCTGAACTGAAAAAGTTCTTCCGTTACCAATTCGGTAGGATCTGTGTGATCCACGGGATTAGGGCCATCTCTATCTCATTTACATTTTCCATTCCTGGCAAATGGCATCACTGCTTGTGAAATTACTGAAGCCAAAAACAAGTCCAATATTCACACTCCACCTGGGATCAAATTTCTGATCACACCCTCACAACTCTTGCTGAGCTGAAAAAGATCTTCTGTAGCCAGCCAAGTAGGAACATTGTGATCCATAGGGGTGATGTCATCTCTTTATGATTTACATTTTTAATTCTTAGCAAAGGGCAGCCCTGCTTATGACACTGTTGAAACCAAAACCAGTTCCACCATTCACAACCCATCTGGGATCACACCTCAGACCACCCCTTCACAACCTTGGCTGAGCTGACGAAGATCTTCTAGGTAGGAAATAGGTAGGAACATTGCAATTAATAGGGGTGATACCATCTCTTTACCATTTACATTTGCCACTTGTGGCAAAGGGCATCCCTGCCTATGACGCTGTTGAAACCAGAATCAGGTCCACCATTCACACTCCACCTGGGATCACACCCCATACCACCTTTCACAACCATGACTGACCTGAATGAGAACTCCTATAGGCCAGCCAAGTAGGAACATTGAGAATCATAGGGGTGATGTAATCTCTTTACCATTTACATTTGCAGTTCTTGGAAAATGTTGTTGAAACCAAAATCAAGTCCACCATTCACACCACACCTCGGATTACAGCTCACACCACCCCTTCACAATCCTGGCTGAGCTGAATGAGAACTTCTGTAGGGCAGCCAAGTAGGAGCATTGTGATGCCATCACTCTACTATAAGAGGCTGTCATGATCAGTATGTGACACCCTGTGTTTACAATTGTCATTCTTGGCAAAAAGCATCCCAGTCTACGACACTGTTAAAACCAAAATCAAGCCAATCCTCTTGCACCCTACTTAGGGTCAAACCCCAGGGCAGCATGCCTAACTGGTTGATCAGAAGACGATCTCCTCAGGTTTGATATCTAGCCTGTGGTGCATGGTGACACCCTAACAGTTACACTGTTGCTTTTTCATATGTATGCATATTTTTTATAGATCCCACTGACATATTGTTGATGTTTTCACCTCACTAACATGTGCATCTTTGTTCTCCTCTCAAACAGTACAGCCTACAGTAATTAATGAATGCCCACCCTGCTCCTTTTCCCCAACAAGCTCCCTTTTCCCTCCCCTAGCACTCTTTGAAAATGGGCAGCATCAGCTCCAGGGTTAAGTCTGCCCTGACACAACCAATTAGCCAATTAGACGAGATGTTCCCTGAGCAGTGCCCAGCGCCAGGCCATTACGTGCGATTTGGAGACAGCCCCCTTCTCCTGGTGCCCAAGTGCAGTCTGTTTTGACATAATCCAGCTGTCGCCAACGAGTCAATATCACAAACAAGTGATCGGCAAGCCCCACCCCGGCCTCTCTGTTCTGGCCTTTCGTTTTCAGTCAAACTCCTGACGGTGCATTCAGGGCTAACACTTTCTCTTTTCGAAGAGCTGGGTGGCACCATCTTCTAAATTTCCGACTGCTAACAGAGTTCCCAAAAAAAAAAGAAAAACTAGGAAAAAGCGGTGAAAGGAAACAGCAAACAGTCTTAATGACCCTTAGTGAGCTACTGTGCCTAATATTTGGCGATGCCAACTTGCAAGCTTACACATTCAGACAAAGTAGGAAATGCATGGGAAGAAGTCAGGAGGAGATCTTTGAAATCTAATGCTACATGGGCACTTTTCTTGGTCAAAAGGCTTCCTCTAAAGGCTCAAATCTTTCTCCTTGTAACTTCCGTCTCGGTCATTTCCTCAGTGAGAGCTGTCAACTCCTCCGAGGCTCAAGAGCCAGTTTTTAGTTGGTGGAGGTGGGGAACTAAAGGGGTGGGGTGGGGGTGGTGAAAGAGGAAGAATTTTACAAGCCTGCTCGGAATTTATCTTTTCCTAAACCTACCCGCCCAGGTCTAGAAACACCCAAGGGATGCGGCGCTCCAAACATTTACCTTTCTGGCAGGCAGCAGTGGGTGCATGCGAGGGCCGTAGCCAGGCTGCGGCAGGGAGAGCAGCATCTCCACGGCTCTTCAGAGTCACGGCCAAGTCACGCTAGTGAGACTGTGTTGCACAGGAAACCAAGTTACAGAAAGCAAATACGCAAGGCAGTCTGCGGAGGGGGGGAGTGCTGGGGGGATGGGGAAGACACACATAAGTTGAAGCTGCACATACAAGTGGGTCACTGGAGAATTGAAAACTGTAAAGGCTTCATTCTCTGGGGAGAAGAAAGAAAACATCTGAAAGAAAAGGCCTGGGGGGCAGAAGGAGAGTCAGTGGGGGGACGAGAAGCTCATGAATGAAACCTTTAGTGCGGGGAAGTGGTGCAAAACAGAAAAAAGGAGGCTGGGACATTTTACAGTAACGGCTGACTTGTGTCACAGCTTCTCATTTGAAACCTCATCCTTCTAGTTTTGTATCCCTTTCTGAGAGGGTGGCAATTCACAAACATGTGATGTACAATAACCTTGAGAGGTTTTCCAATTTTGCTGAATTAAAAATGCTTCATTTACATTGGGGTGGCATGGCAGCATGGTGGATAGTGCCAGTGAAGGGCAAGTAGACAGTGCCATTTCATAGCTCCAGGAGTCTCATTTCAAACATCTGTAACCATCTGTGTGGAATTTACATGTTCTCCCTGTGTCCATATTGGCTCTACAATCATTTGATGTCATGTAGAGAACATTCTGGAGGTGTATGGAGGGATTGGAAGGTGAAGCATGGACTTGGTCAGCTCTATTACCAAACAGCTCCAGCAGACTGGGTTCAAATCCAACCCTGGCCACTGCCTGTTGTGGAGTCTGCATGTCCTCTCTTTGTCCATTTTGGTTCTATAATTATTATTAGTTAGGGTCAATTAGAGAACATCTTAGGGCACTGGGGATCATTGTACACATGGTAAAATTTTACCCTAAGGACTGGCCAGGCAGCTTCAGCAGGCTGGGTTCAAATCCCAGGCTGCTCACTGCCTATGTGGAATTTGCAAGTTCTCCCCTTGTCTATATTGGCTCTACACGTGTTTGGTGTCATGTAGAGAGCATTTTCGAGGTGGAATGAGATGTTGTGAGCTGATGGGAGGCGAAAGGGTTTAATCCTAGCCTGGGTCAACTCTGTTGCCACACAGCTCCAGTAGACTGGGTTCAAATCCCAGCATGGTCCACTATCTGTGTGGAGTTCTCTCCTTATCTATCTTGGCTCTATACTTATTTTAGTTAGGGTATTTAGTTAGGCTATTTGCTGTCATGTTGAGAACATTTTGGATGTTGGGACGTGAGAGGCAGGCAATAAGGTTTAACCCTAGACTGATTGAGCACTACTGCTACTGGATTTAAATTCCATTCCAGTTCCTAGCTGTGTAGCGTTCATATGTTTTTCTTTTGTCCCTTTTCGCTCTTTAATTATTTTCAGTTATGGTCATATAGAAAACATTTTGGAGGTTGGAGGGCACTAGGTGGAAATATGTTACCCTATAGCCTGGCCATACATCTGCAGCAGACTGGGTGCAAATCCTGGGCTGCTCTTTGTTTGGAGTTTGCCCATCAACATCTTGTCTGTTCTGCTCTTTCACACTCCCAAAGATGTTTGTCTTGGATTAACATGCCATTCTAAACTGACCCCAATGTGAGAAAGCATGGGTGTGTGCTCTACCCAGATTTGCTTCCTTCCTTGTACCTGATGATGTTTTAGCAATTACCGTATATGTAATTTTTTTTAGGCAGGTGATAAAATTTAACTCTAGACTGGATCAAAATGGAAGCATAACAGAGTCACTTCCAGGTAAAATATGTTGTGGAAAAACAGAAAATGGATGGATAGGTATAGTGGTGTAACTTCACAGGTTCAGTAACCTGATCTTAATTCTTGACATGCTCGCCATCTTCTTGAGGTTTAAGCACTCTCCTCATGTTCCTGAAGATTGCCCCTGGATAACCCAGTTTTCTTCCATGTCCCAAAGGGGTGTAGGTTAAATAATTTGGTGACATTGAACTGGCAGAATGTCCGTAAGCATGCATACAAGAGAAGGATTTGCACACAGGCCACATTTGATTATTTTCTTGTGCCTGACGCTGTCAGTATAGGCTCCAGCTTTAGCTCTCTCTTACCCTGTGACTCCTCATGGAAAACAAATGGCTGGGATGCCATAGTGATAACACACAGTGGCACAGGGGTTGGTGCTGCTGCTTGGTTTATCTTGGAGTACTTTAGCTTCTGTTAAGTCAGATGGTGACACATTCGAGCGAATTCATATCAAAGTCATGGAATGGTTTTCAAAGCACACCCTAAAGATGTGGCTTCAGGACTGACCGAGTGGACAGAAGTGAACGTATGAATGTGACCTGATAAACTGATCACCCCCCCCCCCCAAATCGTTACTGGTTCCAAACTTGTGTCTTGTGCTCCCCTTGATTAGTAATGGTTGGACCTGCATTGCATTCTGGACTGTATCCTTCTGCCTTATGCCCAGGATAAACTCATTTTGGCCCTTCTCAGATTCCAGTGGTAAAAGGTCCACACACAGTGGCACAGTGATTGGGGCAGATTCATGGATCTGGGCTCAATTCTCGGACTGGCCGCTGTCTGTGTGGGGCTGACACATTTGATGTATGTTCTTATTCATTTTCTTTAGGTGATCTGGCTTATGGTGTCAATAAATTGGCCCTGTTTGAGTCAATTAAACTATCCAAGTGATTGTGCCAGGCAAAGTGTTAGTTCATACTTAGTGCCCAGTGCTGCCAGGACAGGCATCAGCTTTCAAGGACTGCAAATTCTAAGTGTCAGTTTTAAAAAACAGATAGATATTAAACAGAGAGGCAGAGTTAAGGAGTGACCAGGCCACATGGACCATCGTTGATTGCGCCTTTGTGGGTAACATGTGTGCTTCTTTAGCTCATTGTCTTTGAGTGGGACCAATCAGTATGAGACTGTAGGTTCAAGTCTAGGGTGACAATAATCTGTGACAGGTGTGACATTAAATAGTTCTGATACCCAGAATTTACCACAGAAGCCTCATGGGATATAATGAAAGGTGTGGACAGGTCTGAGTCAGCACCTATGTCATCGAAAATCTGAAAGTAGGGCATCCAGGTGTACTGACGCAAATTTAATTGTATGCACCACAAGGTCCTGTGTTCATTATGTTTGTGTTTTTACTATGTATGACTTGAGACGTCTGTGTCAAAACCAAAACCTGAACTGGACTAAGTGGATATAACAGAAGGACACATATATGACAGTATGACGTGTGCTCAGTTTATTAGTGGAAGTGCATTTTAATGCCGAAAATAAAACTGACAAGACATGAGAGGCAACTAACTGAGTCAGAAGAGGCCAAAGAGTGGATGCAAGCTGACAGTCACAAACAAAATGGCAGCATATGACAAACTGCCTCAGCAAAGAGAAACAGTCCTCACAAGTCAAAGCTCACCGGGAGGGGCAGACAAACATTTCACTAGGCAGCTGCTAACTGAGACACAAAAGCACAGACTCCAAAAAGAGCTTCTCTATGGCCTGATCTCAACAGACACTGTACATTCATAAAGGCAGGCCTGCCATTTGGAAAGCACTTGTATTCAAGGCCAGCACACAAAGACACAGGAGCACAAACATGGACCCCTAAGCAATGGAAAAAGTATTCTGCTCTGATGAGTCATCTTTTCATTGTATTTACTACATCTGGATAGGTTTACATTTGGAGAAAGCCTTCAGCTCACAACGCCTGTTGCCAACTGTTAAACTTGATGAGGGACCCGTAATGGCACGGGCAGCCATCTTGTGGGAGTAATCAGATCTGATGAATACTCTGCATGAATGTGAGGCCATTTTAGAAGAGTGGGTGCATCCTGTGTTGCAAAATCAGCTCCCTCATGGTGTTTCCTTATTTCAGGATCAGAAGACCTCATATAAACCATTTCAATTAATAATGAACTGAAACGCCTCCCACAGCCCCATCAGTCACTGGGCCTAAACATCATCAAACCTTTAGGGGAACTTCTAAAGTTCAGAGCGTGAAGTGGATTTCTACCTCCTTCATCCCTCAGAGAACCAGAGGCCTTTATTCTTAAAGACAGGCGCACTGCCTACAGAGACAGTCCAGGACTTCAATGGCAGCATTACATGAAGAACTGGGGCTGTTCTGAAGACCAGGGAGAGACCCTTCCCTTTGTTAGGTCCTTCGTATGATTAGACTGTTAGCTGTCTGTGTTATTTTATCCACCACCTTTACTTTTACTGTGTTTACTACTGGCAAAATACTGTAGCTTCATCGGAATATTCTGTACTTTGACAATAGGGCTGGATTAGAATTTGCAATCTTGCCTAAAATATCATGTAACTTAAAATTCACAGCACTTTATGATAAACTTATTGGTTTCTCAAGACAACTCTATCTTTTTCCAACCTGTTTGCGCTAAATTCACCTTCAAGAAGTTGGTGGGTACCACAATTTGTTTGGCGTCACGACTACCATAAATTGTCTGTGAAACTAACTAGCTGATTTACGTGGGCAATCTACTACTGATTGCCTGGTAGAATCACGTTGCCTCTTTTATTTTAATCCTATCATTCTTGTGTATCATCAGAGATTAAGAATGTGTTACATGTTGGACATGCAAGGAAGAATTTTACTATTATCTGTTCTAAAATATGACATTGGATAGATCACAACTGGTGCTTTAATGTCCGAACACTTAGCTTTCATAGAAGCATTACAATGTTAGTTATCTTTCCATTACATTGTGATGCATTTATTACCTCATATACAGTAATCCCTCGCTATATCGCGCTTCGACTTTCGCGGCTTCACTCTATCGCGGATTTTATATGAAAGCATAACTAAATATATAACGCGGATTTTTCGCTGTTTCGCGGGTTCTGCGGACAATGTGTCTTTTTACTACCTGTATATGCTTCCTCAGTTGGTTTGCCCAGTTGATTTCATACAAGGGA
>JANRMT010062814.1:30763488-30828035 GCA_026402145.1 Polypterus bichir lapradei | reverse complement strand
GGCAGTGCTACACAATCGCCTGAAGTGGCTCCTTTACAAGGGCTGTAACGCTCTCCTTTGTTGTGCAGTAAAATTAAACTCATTGTTATTGGACAAGTCATCGTGTCATTGTTGGTGAGTAACCATAATTAATTTTCTTCTTACAGTGCTTAGTACATGTACGTACGTTTAGTGTCACTGTACACACATTTACTGTATACTATTTTCTTGCATTGTACGTATTTATTGCTGGTGACCTGTCTATCATAATGGCTGTAACATATGTGATATCGGAGACACTCAATATCTTTAAAATAATATTTAGGTTTTACTGTATATAAACAGTGTGTTTATATATATATAATTTCAATGAATCTTACCTAATATCTAAGAGAATACAAAGGGATTATGCTGTATAACTCTGCGGGGAATATTTATAAACAGTGCGGGAGAGTTTATAAGGGCTTAAAATATATAAAAATAACCATACAAACATATGGTTTCTACTTCGCGGATTTTCACCTATCGCGGGGGGGTCTGGAACGCAACCCCCGTGATTGAGGAGGGATTACTGTATACACATGTGCATTGGAGGATCACCTTACAGGTTCTGTCGAAAATAAGTAATAACACTTTGGGATGAGAGGGGGCGCTATCATTAACATTGTCATCTCTTTCTCTCTCCACAGTGCAGAAAAAACAGCCAATGAGGGCAACTAACTCCGCCCCTTCCTGTTCACTATCCATAAAATCATGTGCGCCCCAGAAGGAGGCATCATCCGTGACAAGACTTACCTGCTGGACGGAGCTCCTGTGAACTTCACCCAAGTACCAGTGGCTCACCAGCCGAAATATTCAGTTATTTTTTAGTTCTGATATTTGAAATGCTAATATGCCCAAGGATGTTTATTTTTGTTGGAAACTGTAAAAATGAAAAGCGACGACCTTGTGGGCACCTGGTGACCACCCCAAATATACATATACTGTATATACTGTCATACATGTATGCTAAGAGACCACCTGAAAGGCTAAGGTAACCCGGCCTATTCCACTCGGCAGCAATAGGGATGCTGTCACTAATGATATCTCCTGTTTTCTCCACAGCTCCTAGTGCTCCCTGGAGAAGATACCTAGCCCCTAATGTATGCTTCAAACCCCGACCGTTTCAGGCGCAGGTCTTTATATGCGGGTGGTCCATTTGGACCCACAACTGACTAAAAGAGGGTGAGCTCTCAGATGTGTCTAACAGAAAATGCTTTGCCACTTGGTGTCAGTTGCTTAATTTCTCTTTTGAATTTCTCCGTGTTGGTGCCCCAACCTTTTGCAATCGTGTCAGAGGAATTCTTTTCTCTCTCTCTCTCTCATATATAAGTCCTGTATATAAGTGAGTTCAGAGGTAAGAACTCTCATTGTCAGACATAGGAAGGCCAGTTAATAATAATAATAGTGCGTATAATTATAGTAATAAGAACTCTGTGACTCTGAATTAGATTAAGCTGGTATGATTATACATCATACTACTTTCTAAACCCACTCAATCCTAAACAGGACTGCTAGGCAGCTGAAGCCTATCCCAGCAAGCACAGGGTGCAAGGCAGGATCAATCCCTAGGCAGGGTGCCTTTTCATCACAAGTTGAACACACACAAATTTCCACATAAGAACCAATTTAGCAACACCAATCCACCTAACCTGCATGTCTTTGGAATTTGAGAGGAAACCAGATTATCTGGAGAAAACCACTGCAGACACAGCAAGAACCAGAAAATTCCATGCAGGGAGGACCCAGGACATGAACCACAGCGACTACTGGCCAGCCCGTGGTTTGAGAATTTTATATTTATAATAATAATAAGTGAGTGATTGTGTATGAATCTGCTCTACAATGCCCTAGCACCCCCTCCAGGGTGGGTCCCTGCCTTGCACTGGCGAGGTACACACTGATGTCATGTGACTCTGAACTGGACAAGTAGGTTAGAAAATGGGTGGATGGATAATAACTACCATGTCATACTGCTGCTATATCTGTAAATAAAATGAAATATCTGCCCGTTTGTCATGTGATTACTTGTGAACTTATGGGGTTGGAGCCTTGATCTTGGTCTTAATTGAAACCTTAAGACTTGATCTTCTTCTTCTTCATCTTTTCCCTCTTTTACAGTGTGTTGATTGATCAACCTTCTCCGTACAGCTTGGTCCTGCACCTCCTTGCCAGACAAACCCTTTCTTCCTTCTGATCTTTTTTTACTTTATCCATCCACCTCCACTTTGGTCTCCCTCATATTCTCTTCCTTTGTACTCCCTTGCCTGTCACTCTTTTGCCCCCATAATCATTGTCTCTCCTCATCACATGCTCATACCACTTCAACCTACTTTTCTGTACTTTCTTAGCTATCTCTCCTAATTTTGTTGTACCTCTGATTTTCTCATTTCTTATTCAGTCCTGCTTTGTAACTCCACACATCCATCTCAACATTCTTACTTCTACCACATCCAACTTCTCCTACGCTCGTGTACTGCCCATGTCTTAGCTCCATACTTCATGGTTTTAAACAACACACTTTTGACCTTTGCCTTAATTCTTTGATCACAGAATACTCCTGATACCTTATTCAATTGTTCCACCCACATTGCACTCTAATGGGTTATCTCTGTCAAGATTTGGATCATGGGACCAAATTAGCCACCAGCACAACTTGGTGCCGATCCCAAACCTGAATAAATAGAAGGGTTAGTATCAAGAGAAGCAAGTAAAGTGCTGTAAAGCTGTAGCCAAAACCTTAATTTCAGAAAGCTTATGACTTGACACTGTATGTTCTAAAAATTCAAAGCATTTTAGGTAGCAGAAAAAGTAAGTAATAAAGTTTCTTCTACTTCTTCTTTCAGCTGCTCCAGTATTCTTCCATATTTTTCTGTCCTCTGCATCTTGTTCTGTTATAAGTAATAAAGTAAGTTTACTGTAATTAAAGCACTATCATAGCAAGCCCATTTATTGACAATCCACTAGGGCACGCTACATATGTGTTCAGAATTCATAATCAAGTTCTTACATTTGAAAACAACGGACGGAGAGTATACTGTTGCTCATATCTAGGCTTTTGTAGCCCTTTATTTCAAAACTGTGTGTTTCACTTGTACAAATTTATTTCCGCTGGCTATATTAGTAATAATATAACCAAGTAGGACACACTGTCAATTTTTATTGGCAACAGGGAAGTAATAAAAGCATCATTATTAAAAACAATCTAGCCCGATGGATCAATTTCTCGATGAGGGAGGTTAGCAGTGAACAGAGATGGCGTAGCTCCCCATGCGACTCACATAATGACCTTTGACGCTGTCGTTCAGGCTCATTTCAATTCTAACCTGATCCATATTCCCACATTTTCTGTCATGAGAGTTACACATTCCGCCGAGACTTGATGTGTCCGGGCCACCACTTTGTGTGTGTGTGGTGTGTGTGTGTGTTTTTCTTTCAGTGATTTATTTCACAAAGGCTTTCCTTTCTAACTTGCATAATTTAATAAGCAGCGGGGTTACTCAGAAGCAAGTTCTGAAGCCGTCTGCTAACTTTTCTTGCTTTCTTTCCTTCTTTTTTGTTTTCTCTCTCTCTCTCTCTCTCTCTGTAATGTTGCCCAGATGTTTTTCAGGGGGCTGACTTTCCAGATGTTTCCAGGGCTCATGGAGACCGAAGGGAGGAGGGGAAGGGGGTGAGGGGCACATTTGTACTTTAGCGGCTTTTTTTTTATTTTCGTCTTACTACACTTTCTCCTTTACAACTTCAGTCAGTGCTATGATTATGAATTTCTTTGTGACATTTCAACAGGGCCGCCAATGAGTCGAGCCACACACAAGCTAGTGAGCGCCTTCAGGTGTCTAAATGGGAACAAACCCAACATTCTTGGGCCTCTCTGAGCCATCCCACACACGGCAGAGCTTTAAAAGTATTTTTCAGATTAGCTGTGCTGCCCCCCCCCCAAAAGCCCATGAGTACTTCATGTACTAACCCAAAAGAGTTTGGCTCTTTACAGTAAACAGAAGAATTCAGCAACAAAGACGATGTCTTAAAGTAAATGAAATACAACTTGTAATTTTACTGCACTTTGATTTGATGCAATTCAGACTTGTGTCGTGTTTATGTAAAAACAAGAAGCGCTGGCAACAAGGTATCTGGAGACGTTAACAGAGTTGAAGAGGAATGAGCCCGCAGTAGGCCGTTTAAGCACAATGGTGGCATGGCGCTTGTGCTTTAAAGGCCAATCACCCAGCCAGTGAGCCTATATGGAAGGTCCAATTGATTCCAAGAGCATGAATCCATGGCCCTGAGTTATTCACAGGTCTTCGTGTTAGGCCATTTGGGCACTCTGACCCCTCACATCAACATAATCAGTCAGTAAGGTAATGGCAGTGACACCTGGGAACTAAAAAGGACATATGGCGCAAGTGGAACTAATCAACTTTCCAAGATTAGTAACTAGAGAACATGTGGACCTCCAGTCCTTCTAAGATCGAGGTTCCCGCCCCAGTAATGCACAAGCAGGTTGCCACGTCGCTTGTGGTAGATGGGCAGTGGATGACAGAGCTGTCAGTCTTCTTCCTTCTGTCATGTAATCCGCTTCTGTAGTCTGCCTCACGCTCAGCAGATCCAACAACAGTAGTGTGTAAGTACCAGCAGGTTACTGTATTGCATATGCTTGACGGGAGGTAAATGCTGAAGCTGTCATCATCTTCTTCCTATCATATAATCAGCTTCTGCAATTTGCTTCATACTCTGCAGCCATGTCCTGTGCAATTTGGCATAAGACAGGCACAAACCCCAACAACTTGTCAGAAGCTGGAAATGTCATTCTTTTTCTTCCTATCACATAATCAGCTTCTGAAATTTGCCTTATTCTCAGCAGATCAACTCCCATTGTGCACAAGTACTAGCAGGTTGCTGTCCTCCATATACCTGATGGTCAGTGGAAGACATGGCTCTCATTATGCTTCTTCCTATCATGTTATAATTTGCCTCACACTCAGCAGATCCAGCTTCTCTAGTTCATGAGTACCATCAGGTTACACGATGCCAATGGTGTAGAGCTGTCATTCTTATTCTTCCTATCACATAATCAGCTTCTACAAGTTGTTTCACTATCAGCAGATCTCGCAATGGTTTTCTTGTCAGCAATGCTGTGTGCCCGTGCTCCTGTTCTTTCCCTGTAAGCCACGGTGACAGAATGCTGCCATTTGCTGTGAGAAGGACCTGAAGCCCAATTATGTGGCCAAGGTACACTGCACCTCCAATTCTTGGGTTATGTTATCCATATTATGTCATACGTTCTCCATTAAGACCAAGACCAAGGTCCAGTGGTTTGTGAGCTTTTAGCAGTTTATATTTATATATAGATAAGTTATGGAGTGGAAAAAAAAATGGTCAGCTCTAGATCAGTTCTGAACACCGACAGGCACATAAGCAAACGCACTGTGCACTAATACTGTGGGTGACTGTCATGGCTACATGGGGCTGGGGAGTGAACTTGCAACTGCAATGAATAATGGAAATAAATGAAGACTGGATGGCTCTTCAAGAAAGAAAAAATAAAATGATTACAAATAATATACGAGTATGTACAATGCTTAAACCTTTTTGAGAACATGTTTTTACTTTGTCTTAATGGGTTATTGAGTGCAGATTGATGGGCAAAAATGACACATTTATCCAAGTAAAATCTAACCTACAACACAATGTAGTATGCAGAAACTGAGGGGGTCTAAATAATTTATGAATCCATTCTATTTACAGTGTGTGTATATATATATATATATATATATATATGTGCTTGTGTCTTTGTATATAAATTTCATCAATCCATCCATTTTTTTGTCAAAAAGATGCCCAGATGTTTCTTTTCCTTGCCACTTCCTCTAAGTCTCCAGGTGAATACCAAGTTGTTCCCAGGCTAGCCAAGAAATATAACCTCCCCAGCATGACCTGTGTCTGCCCCGAGGCCTCCTCCAGGTTGGTCATGCCCGAAACACCTCTCCAAGGAGGTCTCCAGAACACATCCTAATCATATGCCTGATCCACCTCAACTGGCTCCCTCTGAAGTGTAGCAGCAGCAGCTCCTCCCAATTGTCTGTACTCATCACCCTGTCTCTAAGGCTGAGCCCAAATACCAAGCAAAGGACGCTCATTTCTGAAGCTTGTATCTGTTTTTTAATTCTATTGGTCACTACCTATAGTTCACGGCTTGAACATAACTTGAACAATAAATCAAGAGCTTTGCCATGCCACATGTACCTCAGACGAGGCCATCCATCTGAAGCTAAGCATGTTTGGGCCCGGTCAGTTCTTGGATGGGAGACCATTTAGGAAAGTTTTGTTTGCTGCTGTAAGAGGTGCTGGTGAGGCCAGCAGGGGGCACTCACCCTGTGGTCTGGATGTGGATCCTAATACCCCAATGCAGTGATGGGGACACTGTGCTGTCAAAATGTCACCGTCCTTCGGATGAGACGTAAAAGAGAGATCCTGACTCTCTATGGTCATTAAAGATCCCTGGGCATCCTTTGTAAAGTGTGGTGCATCCTGATGTCCAGGCTAAATTGCCTTTCATGGCCTGGTCATTCTGGCCCCCTAATGATCCCTGATCTTAAATTGGCCCCATTTCACCCCCTAACAGCTTATAAGTGGTCAGTGTACTTGTGCAAAAATGGCTGCCGGGCATCATCCAGGTGATGGTGCACATTAGTGGTGGTTGAAGTGGCTCCCCACTTACTAAACCGCTTTGAGCAGTGAGAAAAACATTATACAAACGTAAAGAATTATTATTATTTTGGTTCAGCTCTCTCTTCACCATGACTGAGCTGTATTAACATCCGCATGACTGCAGATACTGCTTCGATCCACGTGTCAATCTCCTATTTCCTTCTTCCCTCACTCGTGAACAAGATCCCAAGATACTTAAACTCCTCCACTTGAGACAGCAACTCAACCCCAACTGGGAGAGGGCACTCCACCCTTTTCCAGCTGAGAACTATGACCTCACACTTGGAGATGGAGATCCTCATCCTGAGTGCTTCACACTTGGCTGCAATCTTCCCCAGTGAGCATCTGAGGTCAAAGCCCAATGAAGCCAACAGGGCCACATCATCTGCAAAAATACAGAGATGCAATCCTGAGGTCACTAAACTAGACACCCTCCACTCCTTGGCTGTGCATCAAAATTATCTCAATAAAAATTATGAATAGAATCAGAGAAAAAAGGACAGCCCTGACAGATTCCCAAACTCCTTGGGAATGAGTCTGACTTACTGTAACAACAGGCCAGGTACCCTATAGTCCTAAAGAACTCTCCACACAATATACTGAAGAATGCAGTTGTATACCTCTTCTAAGTACACAAAATATATCGATACCGGTTGGGCATGAACCCTCAAGAATCCTTGTGAGGACAAAAAGCTGGTCTAGTGTTCCATGACTGGGATGAAATCCGGATTGCTCGCCATGGATCAGAGGTTTGACCAATTGCCAGACCATCCTTTCCAGAACCCTAGCATAGACCTTCCCAGAGAAGATGAGAGAAGACAACCCAACAACATCCAGAGCCTTTAAGAGCTAAGAGCAAATATCATTCACCTAAGCGACATACACTGCTACCTCAACAACATATATATGTATGGACTGTGGACACCAGGGGGCGCTCCTGCTCCCCACAACAAAAATAACAGTCCAAAGAGTCTTTATTGTGGGAAACTCTTCCATAACAAGCCTTTCTTGCTAAAATCTCAAGTATATGCAATAAGCACAGCAAAATATAGCAACTCTTTGTCTTTCTGCCTGTCACCTGCCTCCTTCACTCCTCCTCGCAAGCACTGTCCACCTTCCTCCCCATTCTGGCTTAGCCCTATGAAGTAAGCAGCTCCCTTTATCTCCCACCCGGGAGTACTTCTGGTGCTCTGTAGATATGGTCTGAAAGTACTTCTGGGTGAGATGGAAACTCCATGGTGTAGGGCTCCCCAATGCCTGCAGCACTCCCTGGCGGCACCCATGTACCATATAGTCCTATGCATGCTCTCTACCCCGGTCCTTCCATCCCGTGGGTGTCCCAGCCAGTTAAGGATATATTTCACATTTGTGAACTTGAAGAGGCGTCAGCTGACTCTTAAGAATTACATGGTGCAGAGGACTTGGACCCACCTGTGCTTGCCCCACATCCCCCCCCCCCCGTGCTTTCAAAAGAAGATACTGGCGATACCATATCTTAGGTGTATCGCTGGCATATGACTACTCTAATCTTTATCTTAAGACGATACCTCCAAATAGATAATGTTTTTATGAAAACTTCAAGCCTTGCCCTTCCCGTTCGTTGCAGAGGTGTTTCACTTGCACATTTTTGAGCCAAGGTGTTTGCTTCCTTTCGACATTGTGGATCTTCATCACTGGCATTAGCACAACTTCGTTGTTGCATGGCAGCGTTTACTGCACACAGGTCTTTCGTAGTGAGAAGTGAGATGCATGCAAACACCGAAAAAATGTATGCATTCGCCATCTAGTGGCTGTTGTTGAGCGTGAGCAGAGTGGATTGCTCCATACACACACAGGTCTTTCACTTACTGTATATACTGTATGTTTAATGTATTCACACCTGCATATAAATTTAAAAGGCAGGCTTAGGCAGGTTAAGTGATTCATTCAGGGTCACAGAGTAGGTCAGGAGTCGTGAACGAACTTCCAAGCCTGCAGTAAAATGAATGAATGAATGAATATAAACCTCAAGGCACAAGACAAAGCTATAATACTGATGGAAATTTCCATAAAACACATTTGAAGATTATCAAAAGAAATAGAAACAGAGTTTAATGAGCACACATATCATAAATATCATAACAATCAAAAACCTACGTAATCCAATTCTGTATCTCTTTTGGCCACTGGGCACAAGGCAGGAGACAGCCCTGAACATGGTGCCAACCCATTGCAGTGTCTGCTCCTACAACACACACATTGGGTAAATCTGGATTTGTCCGTTAACCAATTCAACATATCTAAGGGCACTTGAGATGAAAACCAGAGTACCTGGAAAAAGACCCCATGTGGACATGTCCAGAACCTATGAACTAGATACAGATAATACCTGGGTGCAGCAGTCATTTACAATAGGGGGCAAAACCAGAAGTCCATCTATCTTCTAATACTTGTGGTAGTGTGAGTTTGGCCATCACTGTTGAGCCGACTAGCACTCATTGATTCTGCCAAACCGAGCTCTGCAGATGTTTCCCCGGCCGGTGCAGCTCCTCCCTTATGCACGGCCCTCCTCTCCATCTCACACACAGAATGCCCTTGGGCTGTTTCCTGGCTGGCTCATCAAGGTCCATCCCACTTGTGACTTCCAACCTCACAAACAAACCATTCTGGGAAAAGATGCACTAAGCAAGCACTGAAGCAGGGCAGGCAGGCAGTGCCCGCTACAGGATCAGGCAGTATGGGTACCCCTAAACTGATAGGAGCAAACACTTGGCATCTCTGAAACTGAAGGAGGTCATTTGAACTGACACAAGGAGGGAGAGAACATGAGCCTGCGTCACTACACCCACAAATAAGTGTGCCACTCATCATCTTTACGCCTTTAGGTGATTCCAAGAGAAACAAAACATCAGAGAAGCTGAAACTCTGCATAATTTAGGACGGTCACAGTCTTTAATTGTTGCCAGCTATTTTTAACAAATTATATACTCCTAATTCTATATATACGAGTATATATATATATATATATATATATATTTACGCTAGAATATTTTTACAGTTCTGTATATACAGTACGTAGAGTTATATACAAGTGTATTATTATAATTATGTATATACTGTGTGTACATAGTCAGGAATGTGATCAGCCTACTGGGTTTACAGAGACCAGTTTAACTGGAACACAGAAGGTGGTCTGGAAGTTGGACTTTGACGTTGACCAGACTGTGCACACCTGTGAATAAGCACAGCTACCTCAGGGCTTCACTGGGAACAGTGTTTCAGATTTCTGCATTTCTATGGTGCCCAGTGCTGTGTTGGCTTTATTTGAAGGCTGAACTCTTCTCATCTTTCTTGTCTTATTCATGATACATTTCACGTGTGCCACGTTAATCGGTCATTTTACATTTTTTTTAAAGTGAGAGAGCATAGGTGTGAGCAGTGATAGGTTGGCATCCCTACCAGGCTGCGTTCCTGACTTATACAAGATGCTGTCAGAATGGGTTTTGGCTTCTCTTATACCCAGAACTGGATTGTATGGGAATGTGGCACAGTGGTTACATACTGTGTTCCCTGTTAGGCTGCTGCCTGCATGTTCTCTATGTGTCAACATATTTTTCTGTCAGGTACTCTGTTTCTCCTCCACATGAATGACACTCACATCAGTTTAACTGTAGACTCTAAACTGGCCCCATGGATGTGTGTATGACTGGGCCCAGTGTTAGGCTGTTGACCGTTCCCGATTTACACCTGATGCTGCCACCCTCAACTTGATCAAACAGGTTGAGGTAATGGATGAGTAAACTCCAGGAGTCATTAATTTGTGGCCCCACCATAGACAGAATTGTCCGTCATGCTCCTAAAATTGCAGCACCAAGAACAAAATGAGATATTTAAGTGATATTGATACAGCAGCTTGCTTACGACACATGGTGCACTGTACATGATTAGAAGTAGAGCTTGGTCATGCATGAATGCACGATAATCAGTATTTGGCGTATCTACCACAGGCGGAAATAACTGCTTGCCCACATCTTAAATGGAAGAGACGTTGGATGTTTGTTTGTGGAATGAAATGCCATGCAGCTTCTAAACTTGCCCAAAATTCCTTGGTAGGCACTGACAGGCTCTGGCACAGTAGTTATTCCAACCAACTACATCCCAGATGTGCTCAACTACGGACACATCCAGTAAACCTGCAGGCCAGGAAAGAAGTGACACATGGTGGTCAGCCAGAAACTGTACAATGTTTTGTGCTACATGTGGTCAAGCACTGCATTAATCGAATATGGCACTGGGGAACCTCTCCAGATAGAGAGCCACCTCAGTCTCATACATCTTTGTGCTATATCGCTAGCTGGTGAAAGTAATGGCAATGCATCTAAGGAGGGAACAGGAGGGGAACCCAATGGCACCCCACACCATAATACCTGCTGCTCAGCCCGTATGGCCTAGCAAAATGCATGCGTCAAGGAGCCTTTCACCAAAGTGCCTCCCTTCACAGTTCTTTTCAACAGAATCATCAAGTTTGGGTATTAACATTGAAACACCAAGTAAGAAATGATACATGGTGTACATGATTAGAAGAACAGCATGGACACCATGTGGAACATAAAATCATCGTTATTTGGAATATTTAATCCAGGCAAAAATAACTGCTTGCATAGTCTGATGTGGACATGAAGAGCCACTGGATAAACGTTTGTAGAATGTGGGAAGCGCTGGTGGTCTCTGTCACAGCAGTTGTTGTCCAGTCTTGTCCTAGATGTGTTTAATGGTAGACAAATCTGGTGAACTAGCGGGTTAGGGAAGAACTAGCACATGGTGCTCATCCATGAAATGTAGGATATTTTGTGCATTACTCTGTTGGAATCTGGTGCCAGGGAACACCTGCATATAGCATATCACCTTAGCCTCCAACACCTCAGTGATGTTGGCTGTTCAAGGTACCTGGCAATGCATATGAGATGGTAACAGCAGGGAACCCAATGGCACCCCAAACCATAACACCTGGTTCTGGGGCTATATGATGCCACAAAACACAAGCCTCCAGGAGTCTTTCATTGTGGTGCCTCCATGCATGGACTGGTCCACAAAGGTGCAGTAAATTGAACTAGCACTCATCTGAAAACACAGTAGGATGCTCATCATGGTATTGGTGGCATTCTTGGCTCCACTACTGTGGCAGACACTTTTTGTTGAGGGTCAAAGGCATCTGAAGCAATAGATCCTGTTGCTGCTGCTAAGTGTGTGTCAACACCCACCCCAACTGTTGGGCTAGGTCTGCGATGTGCCAGCCATGTGCACAAAATGTCTATCTTACTAATCATTTGTGTGTTGGAATACTCTAGACCCTTGAGTTTGGTGGGCCTTACCCTCCTCTACCCAATGACACCATACTGTTGTCAAATTATTCACATTCCGTCCAACATGAGTGCTGATGTCCTGGTAGAATAACCTTAACTCACGCATTCCTCCTCGCTCAAAATCTGAGTGCCGGGTTTATGGCTGGTATCCTCTTCTATAGGGCCTGCTTGGTCCCTAAAGAGTACACCAATGAAGTCCTCTGTGCAAGTGCCTTTAACACTTACTGTGACAAAGTCCAGGGGCATAACTGGTACATGTGTTGCACTTTACCATGACCTATTCATCTTGCATATTTCTGACCCAGTTTTAATGGCCAGCAGGGTACAGTGCATGCTTCCAGGCTCTGATAAGAATGATGAGTGAGGAGATTTTACTGTAAGTCATCGGTTTAGATGTGCCTTATAAACGTTTGGCAGATGCTCAGGACATTTTCATTTTACTTTACATGAACACCTCCTACTTCTAGCATGGATATAAAAAAGTCCATCAAAGGCAGCCGACTGCAATCTCTGATATGCTGCCTGTGTGCTCCACAGGCCACAGTCACTCACTTCAGCTGGACAACTGCATATTACCAGTGTGGCAGGGAAACTGGCCAACAAGCAAGTGAGCAGATGACCTGATCCTTAATCAGACGCTTGCCACACATCATGATGATGGCACACACTGCAGGCGTAAATAGCAGTGACTGGTGTCCCATCCAGGATGCGTTTCTGCCTTCGAGCTTGATGCGACTCTGAGAATGTTATATCTTGTTATAAGATATATGATGCCAAGACCTGCCTTGTTTCCAAAGAAGGTGCTTAATGCTGCCAGAATAGGCTCTAAATCCCCACAACCTGCATAAAATGGCTTCAGTTAAACATAGATGAATAGAAATATGACAAACAATAATTGTACTCACGTATATACATTCATAATTGTGATGAATGATTTTTTTTTTTATGTGCATGCTGCCTGATTGTGTTTCAAAATCTCTTGCGCCTTTTCTTCTTGTGTTCCTGTGTGAGCGTTTACATAAAGACTAAAGTATCAGATTCCCGGGAAGTGTGCATAATAATCACTCTTTTCAGGAGGCACCCGAAACCAAAATTAAAGACAGCTGCTCTGCTGTTTACCGCATTCTTTTCTCCTTTGCCATTCTTAGCTCCGGAGAACATTATCTGCACGTTAGCCCAAGACTCAGGGTTCAAGAGCTTGCCAGGTCCTAATGTGTTGTGTACGTGCATTGATAAGTCACTGCTCCTGTGAAATGGTTGCAAAAAAACAGAAAACAACATAAAACAACATAGAGCAGAACACATTTTCACAGCAGCCTTTTCTCAGCCAACCTGCTTGTGATTATGGAATCAGACCCTCAAAAGCTGACAGACTAGTTTTCCATCAATACAATTCCAGCAAAGATAACAAAATCAATTCAGAGAGATTAAATTAAAGTTGTCTCTGTCATCATCAGGTGGCAGTTTCTCAAATCAGCAGTGGAATGAACTCAGGGCCTCATGCTCAACTTCCAGTACTGTTGCCAGCTGGGTGGAGTTTGCATCATCTCCATGGATCTAAACTCACTGTCCTTCCACACTGTTGTTGTCTGCACAGTCTCTCAGATCTCAGTCACTTTAGCTTGCAGCTCTGTCAGAGTTCTCGCAGGTCTATTGGTGGTCTCCCTCACTAGTCTTCTTCTTGCACATCAGTCAGTTTTTGTGGACACTCTGTTCTATGCAGATTTATAGCTTTGACACACTCTTTCTGTTTCTTCATGATTGACATAACTGGATGCCAAGGGACATTCAGTGACATGGATATTTTCTTATCCCCATTCCCTGACTTGTGCTTTTCAATCCCCACAGAGCTGCTTGTAGTGTTCTTGTATCTTCAATGTATAGGCTGGGCCACCATATTGACTTCCTGCAAGTTGTCCTTTCCAGATAAGGTGCATTTTGATGAGAATCAAGTGAAATCCCAGACAGGTGACCTCCAATGAACTAATTCTGTGACTTACTGAGGATTTAAGTGTGTCATACTAAAGTGGGTGAATGCTTATGAGAGTAATTATTTTGTGCTTTATATTTGTAATTAATGTAGACCACTTTGCAGAACTCTCTTATCACTTTGACATTGAAAAGTTGTTTTCCGGTAATCAATATTAAAAAAGCCAAATTAAGTCCAAAGGGGTGAATACTTTTTAATGGCCCTGTATATTATGCTGGTGAGTTTTGCTGTGGGCTTACATGATGTTATTTTGTGTCTTATATTATATTACGTTGTAAAATGAGTATGTTAGGTTAAGTTTTTACAATTTGTAGTTAGGTTATACTATGTTATATTATGTAGTGTGTAGTGTTGCTATATTATTTCTCTACTTATGTTGTTGTGTTTAATTGTGAGGCTATGTAATGTGTCGTTATGTGATGTTGCTGTTATTTATTGTTGTGTTATTTTATTGTTGTTTTTTATATTATGTTACACTAGCTGTGCTACCCATCTAAGACAAGTTGAAGTCTAAGTAATCAACCTCGTGGTTTGTTTTTTATTTGATATATGGGTTGTCCTTTTGATTGGTATAATAATACACACTAGATCCATTTCCCTCACAGCCTATTTTGTCTTTGGATAGACACACCTGTCTTTCCCACTTCATCTCAGTGTAGTGTGTCAAACTGAATGCTCTTATAGTCAAAGGATTTCCCTGGGAAAATGCAGTGGTGGTCGCTACCACATTGGCCTGGTTTAGTTACTCCTGCCTGCTCGTGCCAGGGCTTTGGTTACCCGAAGTTCACATAGATTTGTTATTTTCACTCATCCATTGCCCACCATGCTAAGTTAACAGTCATTAGCATTAGAGCCATAAACCTCGTTCACGTGGGCTTAGTGGATGCAAGAAAGTGTCTACCACTCTGCTTTGCCGACATCACGCAGCCTTATTTAGGCAATTATTTGGTATTTCTATTATCATTTCTTGTTTCTCTAACCCTTCTCCAACATGTTTTACCAATTATTACATTTTTGTTCCTAAACCTAGCAACCGAATGTACACACGGATACACACAAAGACACTTGTCCTTTTATTAAGTTGGATTATATTGTTACGTAACTCCTGGACAATCTTCAGAACTGGATGAACACTTGGACAGTGCAGTCTAATGCAGAAAAGTGTGTATGTGGGTAAAAGGAATGTCAATTATAACTACAAGATGGAAGACATTGATCCACAGGAAGCAACCTCTGATAAGGATTTAGGCGTTTACATTGACACAACATTTTCATCATCTGGGACTTAGACATGTTCTACTATGACAGACTCGGAAAGTTAAACCTGTTTGGTCTCAAGCAGAAGAGACTGTATGGGGACCTAATCCAGATCTTCAGAATCCTCAAAGGTACTGATAAAGTACATCCAGCAACATTCTTTTGGCTTAAGGGTGAATCGCATACTCAAGGACATCAATGGAAATTAATGGGACGCACTTCATTACACTGGGAGCTGTGGGATTCTGAAACAAACTACTAGGACACAGAGTTGAAGCAGAAACCTGTCAACCTGTAAGAAGTAGCTGGATGAGATATTGGGACAGCTTAGCTATTGGCTAAACAAACAAGCGTGATGGACTCTATGATCTCCTTTCGTTTGTCAAATTTCATATGTTCTTATGTAAGGTTTTTAATTGTCACTGGAGAAGTGTTATATAATTTACAATGAAGTGAAATGATCTGAACCATTAGTTTATTGCTACAGTTCCAACTCCAGGAAGTTTAAGTACTTGCTCAAGGTCACACACTGAGTCGGGGTGAGGGTTGAACATAGGTGGCATTGTGCTTCCTAGTCAACAGCCTTAACTGCGAGGCCAGACTGTCCATTTCTGGGTGAAGTGAGTTGGGGACCAGTCGTCATCTTCTCTAGTCAGAAGTCACTACCCTGAAGCAGACATGTGTGTGAAGTCATCAGTATCTTCAGATTGATGCAGCCAACATGTAGTCCATGGCCAGAAAGAAGACCAACACCTCAAGGTGAACAGCAGTCCTCTCTCTATAAGTCTGTGTAGTGAGGAACAGCTTAATGGCCACTGATGCACCCACTCACTTCTGACATCTCAGTGGCACCATTAGGGAAGGAGGAACTGAGAACACCGCTCAGATATGGCTATTTAATTACATTTAGCTTCATGCACAGCTGCAAATTGTACACTTTAACACATTCTGAGTGTATTACATACGAGTGTGACATTCTCTTGGTCATTCATCCTGAGATGAACAGCTTCACAGGAAGACACTGAAATTTCCTTCATTCTTTTACAGGCTCTGGCATGAAATTCCGCACATTTTTCTCTGTTCCATCCATCCATCAATGTATTACCATAATATAATACAAAACTCTAAAATCAACTTAATGCAATTAAAAAACTCACAGAAAGCAGGCTGAAGTATCCGCAAGAATTGACCCCGGATGGGGTTACCAGTCCATCACAGTGCCCATTTATTGACCTTCATAATAAACTTATCAGTGGCAGGAGGCCACCACGCATCCCAGCAGCCTTTGGTGCAAAACAGAAATCAACCCAGAAGGCTAGTCCCTTCCAGGGTTCATTTACACACTTGCACATGTATTCATTCATTCTGTGTATTTATCACTGTATTTTATTACAAAACCTGACTATTCCAGGATGGTGATGACTAGTAGCCTTCATTAAAGTGAGTGCTGATTTTAAGTGAGCTCCATGTGTTTGTTATTCCTACAGGGTCGGAGCTTTCTGTCTGCAGGTTGTTTTATTTTAGTAATGCCAGGCAAATTAAAAGACATTCATAATTTATAAGGACAGAGAGAGCTAATGCAAAACTGAAAGAAAAAAAAAAATCGAGGAAGTCTGCTCTTCTTCAGCTCCGTCCCCTCAATCGCTACAAAGAAATCTAGAAAGCAAGGACATGGCTGTGTTATAATTGAGACATGCTTGAATTTTTCTAGACTTTATTCTATGTTTTTCTGGATGCTTATCTCAGCATTCTAGGTTTGGATACACCAAGATTCTAATTCTGAGGTTAATTTTTTAATTAAAAAATTTTGGAATTTTGCTTGTTTTCTGATGCCATTTTGTTTTTTCACAGACACCACCATTTTGTGGATTTGTTGATGTCATTCAATGAGCTGTTGCTAGGGGGTGTGGTTTCAGAGGTCACGACCAGCAACACATTGGTATGACAGTATAAAGGTTGGTGTAATTCACTTTCTGGTGTCCAAGATTATGAGTACACTCCTTCAAAGCTTACTGTGTGATGATTTTTGGTTATGTTCGTGACAGCAACCCTCTTGTCACAGGGTGGTACCACTTATCTCAACAGAGCCAGGAAGGGGATTCCCAGGCGCGCATGCATGACAACTGATGGACAAATTTCAGGTTTTGATTTTTAATAAAATTGTAAACCTTTCTGCAAACATGTTTTTACTTTGTCATTATGGGTAGTAGATTGTAAATTGATGGGCAAAAATGTCAAATTTATCAATATGAAATGAAATCTGAACAATAAAATAAAGTGAAGGGGTCGGAATACTTAAGTCACCCAATTCTATACATTATACATTACAGAACACCTCAGTTTTTCAAGTATTTTTGTTTCAAATCTAATCAGTTGAAATGCAATGAATGACTTAAAATGGTGAACGGGTAAGCAGTAAGCTTCCAAGGGTTTACATTTAAAGTTAATGTTAGCAAAAACTGAAAAAAGGAAATATCAGAACACTACAAATGGGCCTTCTTCAGGGAACAACTAACAGGTTACAACCTACAGATTTTCTGTAGCAGTTATATTAAATTAAGCTTTGCAATTTGGAGCAAACAATTTTTACAGGTGTACCAACTTCTGTGGATTACTTAAAACCCCTCTGTCTGTCTTAAAGCAGAGTTGGATCAGACTGTGTTACTACACCTTCTGAAGTACTACTTGGACATTATGCCAGTGATAATGAAAAAAGCAATTACAAATGAAATGAAGCACAGAACTATTACCCTTAGAAGTGTAGACCTTTTATTTAGGGAAATTGCAAAAAAAGTAATTTATTGAACTTTATAAATCTAACAACATCACGTTAAACTGAAAAATATCAAGAACTCGCGTCCTGCGGGCCGAGACTTTATGCCAGGAGATTTAACCACACCCAGGCCCAGAAATAAAAGACAAAGAGTAGGACAGCTGCTGTACAGGCTTTTAAATGTTCGAAATGCCGATCACATGGCACAGAAGCAGTAGCAAGCCAGCAGATGATTGAGTAAAGAGGAGGTAAAAAAACGGTATTTGTTTCCCACTGTATCACTGTTTAAGAGGCGGTTTTAGAGAAGCGACCGTGTCTCCTTGGGGTGCGTTTAGCACCCCTCTTCACAATGTGAATGGCAGACATGCGATATATACACACAATGTATACAAATTTAATGCAATGCAAATAGTAAAAGGAAAAAAATACAACCATAAAAGATAGAAATGGCAGAACCCCTTAAAAGAGGTAAACAGCAACAGAGGGACCATGAAGAGTCCAAGCGGCCAATGACCAGCTAAATGTATGGCCCGCCTCTGAACACTGTGAGCAGATCTCTCTAAGTGTCCTCCCCCACCTACTTTGCACAGCATCATCACTGTACTCCATCTGTCCCCAGTGCAAATCCCATCCTTCGCGCCAAATGTTCAAACATTTGCACTGTGGTGAACTGTAGGTGGTCAGTTTCAAAGGTGAACACTTTGCTGCATGAGCTAAATGAAGGCCTCTATCCATCAGCCCCACAGAGCCCACCTATGAACACGGTGAGCAGTGCGCTTCCTGGTGACATCTGCTGATCTCTCTCTGTGTCAGTTCCCACCTTGTCTGTGAATTTCCACCACATCCCTGCCACGACACATGCCAAAAAATACTGCCATATAACATTCACAACACCCTTCCTTACAAGAGAAGGTGTCCCTGACGTGTCTGGCAATAGTAGCCACATACTTCGAAGAAAAAACAGCCACCTGGAAATACAGACGTTACTGAAAAAATAAAAGCAAAATTACAAATATAACATCTTTCAGGAACCAGCAGCAGAAATATGATAATTATTAGTTTTACATGAGAAGAACCAAGAACCCGAGGATGGTGAATTATTGAAGCACTGTTTGGACCCAAAATCAACACAGCATGTCAGAAGTACCAGGACCTTCTGTAGCACTCCTTACACACAACAAGGCATTGGTGTAGAGGTCTCTACAGCATCACCTACTGGAGTGGCATGTAAATACAAAATGTTTACAAAATGCAGTTATGCATTTTTCTATGATTTCATTTCGTCTGAGCAGACTTAGAGCTGCTGATTACCTTGAATGTTTTTGGGAATGTGGAAGTAAAACTGGTGTATGCTGAGAAAAACCTATGTAACTTTTGAAACATGGCAGCATGGTTCAGCAGACCTGAAACCCCACCAACCTAAGAAGGTCACCTCACTAGCCTGTACATTAAACCTGTAATTTATTGTCAATTCATACTGTAAGTAGCCTTGGACAAGTGAATCAGTCAAAAGTGCAATAAACATAAAACTTCAATATGGAAGTAACCTTCAAGATGACTTTGTGGGTTGTACAGCTGTCTCCCTGATGCAGAGTCCTGGGTTCAAGTCTTGTAGTCGGTCATTGACCTGCGTGAGGAATGGTTTCCCGCCCTGTGCCCAGTGCTACTGGGGTAGCCTCCAGCTCCACTGACCCTGAATTAGATTCAGTGGGTTTAAGAATGTCATGTATGGATTTGGACTGTATGTGAGTCAACCTTGACCTGGTTATTGGGCTGCATTTTCAATGCTACAGGATTAAAAATACATGGGGAGTGCCCCAAAACACAAGCCAAAATAATCAGAAGGATTTTAGTAATTGTTAGGTGCACTTAGAGAACTCCTTCAAGGCTCTAGCAAAGTTAAGCAATTCTGCCATGGGACTAGAGAGGGTGCTGTTGCTAACTGTGTCTCCCTTTCCCATTGCAATACCAATGGGTAAGCCCCAGATGACATCTGACCTCACTGTCTCACTCTTTCTGGGAAGACCTGCTATACATCCCGTTCATTTTGAGACCTGAGATAGAGACCTTGGCAGTGATCTGTTAGTAACTTGAGTCATGGCTGAGACTTTTACTTTCATTATTCCTTTATATTTTGTTGTTTCATTAAATGGAGTTAGTAGGGTGGTACCCCAGTTCTTCATGCGCCCTATTGTCTATCATTACATACTTCACAGATGAAGTGCTCAGGATTGCATGTGTATATTTGGAAAATGGGTTATTATAAGCAAGCAAATATTGTTGTTTTTAGATGTTGACCCTTTTGTCATTGCTGGCTGAAATGCAGGTGTCCCATCAATTTGTCTGCTCACATACGTTATTTTTGTGCTCGACTGGATTCAATAACTGTGGCAACGCCTTGCTAGATTGGAACCATGAACACTACTTCTTTGTATTTCCTGATGGTTTCATGAGTAGATGTTCAGTCACATATTAACAAACTGAATGGCTTGTTCAATCATTGATCATTTATGTTGTTCTCTCTATTGAAATCCATTCATGATAAAACTTTTTAAAACTCCATAAACTCTGTATGTTGGGTTAACTGTAATATACGTACGCAATTTCCTCAACATCCACTCAGCTGTTTTCAGTAATGTGTGGTTTCTGTGGCGTTGGCCCTCCCATTATGACATCCCAGTGACATTCTTGAAATTCCATTAAGCCTTTATTTTAAATTGCATGAACAATAATGTAAATATTAAATTTTGTGAATGTAGACATAGCCATTTTTGAGTGATGTGTGATTTTTATGTTGGCCTCCCATCACATCCCACACCATCATGGTACGTAGCTTTCACTGTAAGTAGAGGCAAACCTAAACAGTACACTAAATTCATTACCATTAACTCAATGTTCTGGGTGACAATGCGGTTTTGGTTTTGTGTTCCCCCATTACAACCCTGCTTCTCAATGGTACTTTTCAAAGGCCCTAAAAGTCTTGATTTTAAGATGTATCAACAGTAATGCAGGGCTGTGGAGTCGGAGTCAAGGAGTCGGAGACAATTTTGGGTACCTGGAATTGGGGTCGGAGTTGGCAAAAATGAACAAACTCCAACTTCTAATAAATTTAAATTGTAATGAAAAAAAATACAGCAATTTCAAAATGTCCCATTTCACAAACAATAGTCATAATGAAGTACTTCTCTGATGTAAGAATAAAGCCCAGTGCATAGCTGTGTTACTACTAGTGTGAAGTTCAGCTGAGCTATTATACAACCAGACAGTCGCATATTGTAATCTGGATCAGGGGTCGCCAAGTCCAGTCCTGGAGGACCACTGTGGCTGCAGCTTTTAATTCTAACCCTTTTTTTTTTTTTTTTAAATGAGTGCACAAATTGAATTGCTTTTTTAAGATTGGTTTCCCTGAATTTCTTCATTGTTCCTCTGAATTGCTTTATTTTTTTCCTTAAATTGCACCCAAATAGAAAAGAAATGTGAAGTGAGTGAGCGAAAAGAAGACCAACTTAGTCAGGGTCTCAAACTCCAACCGATTTCACTCCACTCAGCTGCTTAAGGAGGTGCCAATTCTTGTTGTTAATTAAACCCATTCTTTAATTTTGTGGCTTTGTTGCTGCTCTCATAGTGCATTAGCAGACATTTCCAAAATTGTTGATTTTCTCTTTCTAAGAGCTCTGTGAAAATGTTTTTTGGACCTGAGCAGATCAACATTCCTGAGACCTTCATCTTTCTTTATTTTCAGATATTGTATGATGGGCACCAGTTGTTTTGGATCATTTTGTATCTCATTATTGTTTGGCTACTAATTAAGGAAAAAGAATCAATTAAGGGGTGTGAGTCTTCAAGAACAAGTCAAATAAAATTAGTTGAAAAGACGTTAATTAGCAGCAAAAACAGCTCATTCATTAAGAAAAGGGTTAGAATGAAAACCTGAAGCCGTGGTGGTCCTCCAGGACTGGAGTAAGTAACCCCTCATCTGGATTATGGTACATTACAAAAAGTGTTTTCATTTTATTTCAGATATAATGTGTTTAACAAGTTCACTTGAGTGTAAACAAGTGTAGTGATGTAGGTGTAGGTGTGTGCTATGGCCTGATGTGTGTTCAGGGGTTCTGTCTGCACTCTCCACATATGCTCCCACCCAGGGCTGAACTTTAGCAAAACTTTACACACCACCCAAGTACTAGGAAGTTAGATAAGTGGCCCCCCGGATCCTTCCACTGCCCTGTCTTCAGCAGAAGATCAGCACATATGGGAAAAGAGAGCACCTTCTGCCCAACTTCCTATCTCTGCTAGAAAGGCTTAGAAGAAGAACTTGGAGGAACAACTTCTTGGATTCAACTGTAAGCCAGTGTTGGTGTTTATTTTAAAACTGCATGGCTGCTGCTTGTGTGTATGATGGAAAGCTATGTGCATGTTTCTGGATAAAACTGTAGGGCTCTGTGTTGTGTGTATGGGTCTGTGCATGATCTTCTGCATAGGGCAAATTGTGTCTAGGTTCAGTGCTGGGCTACAGCTATTTGTGTGTATAGTGCCGGTGTATAGAGCAGGACTATGCGTATGTTTGCATTTAAATCAAAGCATATGCTAGTTGGTATACCATATTTCATATTTATATTTTAGTGAAAGCAGCATCCCATTCACAATGACAAAAAGACTGTCAACAAACACAACAAAGTCTGCTGTTTATGAGCACTTTACATTATCAAGTGATGGGAAACATTACGTGTGCCAATGTAATCTAAGAGATGATGATGGTGAAAAACAATATGATGCAAAAATGAGCAGTTTCAGTGGGTCTAAATTAAAATGCACCTACAAGAGCATCTAATTTGAAAAGACACTTGCAGCATTTTCATCCTTAAGTTTTAAAAGTTGTGAATGAGAAAGATAGCAACAACATTAAATAAAAATACAGCAAATTGTAAAGCAACAATTAAAAAATGTGATTAGCTCTACTATCATTTGCAAAAGGATGGATTATTAGCAATGCACAGCAATCTGAGCGCATCTTGTACCAAACAACATTTGTAAAATTAAGTCAATAGAAGAAAAAATTAATGTGTGTGTTCCTGCATGTGTCTACATTGTTGCTTTACTGCATTGTGCTTTTCTGTCTCTCTGTCCTGTAACACTGTGAGCTGGGCTGCGTTCTGCACCCATCTACTTCACTAAGTGCCCACGTAATGTGCTCCTCCTTATGTTTAAGTAATAAAGATTGAGAAGAGGCTGTCAACCGAGTTATTCAAAACGGGATTTTCACAGGGCTCTGAATTTTTCACTACAATAGTAAAGCTGCTAGGGTTGTATAAGTTAGTCCTGCTAACTCAAGTGGCAAGATTCTATGGACATGTTAATAAACATGAGAAAACATGACATAATTGTGTCGTGAGCATGCGCAGTAATCCTAAACAGCAGCGTTCGATTGAAGACATGTTTCAATAGCACACCAGCTACAGGATTTATCACAAATTATTTGTCTTTTGTGCATGGAATACAATATTCAAACTGTACAAAACACAATTTAGATGCAAACAGGCAAGCAGCTCAATAATTTTCTTTTCCATAAAGGGTGACTAATCAGGGAATGAGACATTGTAATGAGCATGATCCAATCAGGGAAGGGCCAGGAAATAAGTACAAACCAATCAGAGTATCATTTTTGGAAAACCCTGTTTTTACCTGTCCACATTAAAACTGTACCAGTGCATGCTCCCCAACTTGACTTGACATTAAAACACTGATACTTCATTTACCAAAGAATTTGCCTCTGAAGAGCGTTTTTTAAAAGTCTAACTGCTAAATATGAAGGTGATATCTCAAAATATGTCAATACGGTTAGCATGAATGGGGAAAATAATAAATGGACATCCATCCTTCATACCTGAGGAGCAGACATCAAAATAGTCAATTTCAGACATTTTTGGATTTTTATTCAAATGACACACCCAAATCAAATAATAATGAGCATCTAATGAGTACTTTTTCACTGACTCTCTTGTCCCCTGAATTTCATCAGTTTTCCTAATCTGTGTAATGTCAGAGTCCACCCTAAGCTGCACAGAGCGAAGGAGAAGGCCAGGGCCAGATGATCAACGAGGCCATCACCAGACTGACATCCCATGGTGCTTGATGAGACGGGACAGTGATGCGAGTGCACCACCCACAGCCAGCACTAGCAGCTGAGAAGCAGGTGCTTCATTCTCTCATTTTATGAAACACCTGGCATGAACGTTACCTTAAAGAACTTTAAATAATCCTGGAAATTAAACTCATTTATAACAATTAATGCAAAGAAGAATTGAATACGCTCTTCTCCTGTTGTTTAAAAAAAACATAAAATTCCAGCAGCAGATGCAAAAAAAAAAAATGTACTGCAGACAGTTTAGTCTCATTAGCAGCAGATTTATAATTCTACATTTTGCACAGAGCACCTTCATGGCTCAAGTTAAGGCAATTAACTGGCCAATTAGGATCATTTGAAACGCTACAGAGCTTCCTCCGCCAGAGCCGCACGCCCCATCAACTAGTGGCAGGCCATCTATAAAGGTGCAAGGGGTGCCAGGCTACATGAAAATGAATTTGCCTCCACAGAATGAATGGGGAGCCGTGATTTCAACATAAATAACATTCACAAAGCTGTTTCATCCAATTCACAGCATTAATCATCAGGGACAAGGCAGGAGCCAGTTCAGAATGGGGTGCCAGTCTAGCAAAGCAAAAGAGAAGCATCATTTAGTATTTAAGGTAACATAGCATAACCTGCTTCATCCAATTCACGATTCTGATAGGGGAGTACAGCTTATCCTGGCAGCATCAAGCTCAAGGCAGGAATAGCTGTGGATGGGGAGCCACGTGTTAGTCCATAAAAGTAGGACCATACTTTATCAAGTCAAGTGACCGATTCAGGATTTTGAGGGGCCAGAGCCTGTCCCAGCAGCATCAGGTGCAAACCAGGACAGTACTGGATAGGGTGCCAGTCTAAAACAAAGGTTCCATCATTTATTAACACAACATTCTCAGACTTCACACATCCAACTAAGGATTATGGGTGTTCAAAGCTTATTCTGGAAGCATCAAGTGCAAACTAGGAAGCAATCTGGAATGGGATGCCAACTAATAAAAGGGGTGCCATCATTAATTAACACAACAAACTCAGACTGGCCACATGCAATTTATGACTGTGACAGGCCAGTGTCTGTCCTGGAAGCATCAGGCACAAGCCAGGAACCAGCCTTGGGTTAAGTGCCATGATTTATTAACACAATATCCTCAGATCTACCACATCCAGTATGGGATTTTGATGGTTCAAAACTTAGAAGCACTGGCCACAAGCCAGTAAACAACCATCCTGCCAGTCAAGAAGGCCATAACGTTTTATTTTCAAATTAATGAGCATATCATCCATTTCGGGAGTGAGGGGGGCAACAACACTGAATGGTCAAGTTCATTGCAGCGTACCATATTTTACTGAATAAAAATTTCCACCTAAACCATTGTATTGCAATCTTTCTGGCAGCACCAGGTACAAAGCAAGGACTTTGCTGAATGCAACACCAGTCCATCCTAGGGATAAAATTGTTAGTGTTAGATATAGCATCCCCTCAATCCTGATTTCTGTTTACAGTTTATTATTCATTACAGGGTGAGTCAAAATTAACATTTGAATGGCGAAAACAATTTATTCTCAAAACATACTTCATATGTGCAAGATGACTTACAGGAATGTCTCAACCTGTTCGCCATCATGTTCACCACACGTACCATATGTGGCACATAAATTGTCCACAAAAATTGTATACAAGTATATACATAGCAGTACCATTAGTACCAAACATAAATTTTGACTCACCCTGTATTTAATATTAATGAGTGGCATGGCTGTGCTGTGGCTTGCAAGACTGCTTCCTGGATCAGGCTTCCTTGGTCTCGCTTACAACCAAGCACTGAGCAAGCTGGTGGTGGGACAGACCAGATGGTCCAATGTCATAGCTGCTAGGCTGCACCACCTGCTGGAGGTCATGTATCTGCCACAGAACACTTCATCCTGGACTTCAGATGCCCTCTCCATGCCCAAACAGCTGTCCACTCTCTGGCCCAGAAGGCTGTGGTGGATTCAGCTGATCTCTTACTCAGAGGCTGGTCTCAGTCACCTAACTGCCCTCCAGGTTAGTTTACTTCTTCATCTTTTTTGGCAATCTGTTTATAGTAGTGACTCTTCCCCATTTCTGAAGCCCACCTTTGAAGTTGGGAGACCAGGCTGCCTTGGCGTGAGCCTTTCTGGGTATAGCAAGAGGGGACTGGGCGGTCTCATGGCCTGGAATCCCTGCAGATTTTATTTTTTTTCTCCGGCCGTCTGGAGTTTTTTTTTTTGTTTTTTCTGTCCCCCCTGGCCATTGGACCTTACACGTATTCTATGTTAATTAATGTTGACTTATTTTATTTTCTTACTGTGTCTCTTATTTTTCTATTCTTCATTATGTAAAGCACTTTGAGCTACATTTTTTTGTATGAAAATGTGCTATATAAATAAATGTTGTTGTTGTTGTTTTCATTACGTTTGTGACTCCTAATCATAACACCATCTAAACAAGGTTCAGAGCCCTACTGATGAAGTGTGGTGGCCACACCATTTACGCTCACAAACACTACCTTGAGAAGTCTTCTTCTGCCTGTTCTTTGCACGTTTCTGGCTTTTCTTCCTTCTGCCACCAAAGCCCTTGCCAACACCAAACCTCCCAATTGCAAGTCTCCAAATTAGTAGGGACTGGTCTTCTTGGGGAGGCCTAAGATCACATCCGGGGTCAGTCCTGGGACTGTCCTGCTAGGATTTAAATTACACTCCAAAGTGTCCCTAAAATGTCCGGTCAAGCCCAGACCACATGTCCATTACACATAAAACTTACTGGGCCTCCATGCCCCTTACTAACTTCAATCTCTCCTAATATATTCCTCACTATTCTCCCATCTTTGACCTCCAGCAGTAATTCGCTCTGGGTCTGTAAGTATATAGTCGGACATAGTGTGCCCTATTGGTGGTGGTCTAGTGTCACTGGTTATGTCGCCATTGCCCCTTCACTTACTTACAGTGCACTGTATGGTCTGCCTCCTGTTCTACATTACCTAGCACTACTTCCAGTTGTGGTCCACCAACACTGTACATGAATTATTTTTCAAAAAGTGTGAATTATGCGCCACTATCAGGTGAAGATGACAAACCAGCTCACCCCACAGAAGAGAAGTTAATTACTTGAAACCAATAACACCTCCATTCACTTATTTCAAAGGACCACATCACCTATTTTCTGAACTTTGATACTGCTCAATGGGCTATATGCACACTTTCTTCCAGACTCTGTATCAGCCAACTGCTGCACTTCCAACCCGGACATCAAAACGGACTAGCTATTGTCTTTTCATCCAGTCACTTCAAGACATCAAATTATTCAAACAATAGACCTTTAGCCGACTTGCGCTTCTATTTATGAAGAGGACATGGTAGTCGAGGCAATTACGGATGTGGACCGCTTCTCACCTATGCACTTAAGTGAGAAACGCCCACATCACGAACTCCTCAGAAACCGCTTCGGCCACACACCACCACACCCCCTCGCTAAGCTGCAAGTGCAGTGACTATTAAAACTGGCCTTTTTTGACAGACACTGCGAACCCGCTATACCACAGGAGGAAGCTGGGTTGAGAGGAGGCTACAGTTTTGAGGGAGAGTCCCTCTGCGTGATGCACCAAGAACAATGTACAGTACAGGGAGAGACTGAACATGTGTGGAAATCATCAGCACGTACAAACCGGAAGGGAAACTGGCTTGTTCGTCACCCGAAGGTGTGGTCGTGAACAGATGCAAAAGTTTGGCAAACTTTTTGGTCGTAACCCGATTTGTACGTGTTCAGAGACGTTCGTGAACCAAGGTTCCACTTTGTTGTACTTACTGGAAGCTCAACATAAAGGTACATAATGTCCAGCTGTAGAGCTATCTTTACGCTGAAACGTAAACTTTTTCTCAGACACTCTCGCCACTGAACAACAGAAGCGACTGAGTTGGCTTAGATTGCACCAGAAGTACTGCTGTGTGCATATAGCCTGTTTTGTTTTAAAACTGTTCTTTCACTTAGCAGATTTGTACATGAGGACAAAGATGAGGGCACCATTCATACAGTAGACCACTTCTAGTTTATTTATGAATAAAATGAGCACTGAACAAACATGTGGTGGTGCCTCAGAGGCACAGTGATTCAGTCTTACAGCTCCAGTGACCTGTGTTTGTTTATCTATTGTCATGCATGTCCATCTGTGGATTATCCACAGGGCTCCTCTAAGATATATGGCACCATCCTAGGTCAAGATGTGGTGCTGTCGCTAATCGTGTCCTCTCCATTTTCCTCCAGCAGCACAGAGAGGGTTTTTCCACTATATATTGTGAGGTTGGCAGAGAGAAGAGTCACTCTGGGTGCAGAGCAAAACAGTGAAAAAGATCCTGTGACCGTACCTGAACTTGATCTAAGTCCTACTGGGGTTATTTTGCTGTTATTTTGTTGACTTTGCGCCTGTGGGCGTCTGCATTTTAGTTATATTTGCGAGGAGTAAATAGGGACAACTGATTTGGCGCCCCATTGCTTTTTCTGGGACTTCCAGTTCATCACTCATCCACAATGTCCATGTTCACTCTTAAAAGTACTGGTTCTGTAACTGCATTTTACTGGGTTCTGTGGTTCCCCATAAATCAGCTGCTTGACAAAAAATCATTTCATTCAGGGAAGGGTTCTTTGCAATTGAAGTTAATATTTGGATAAAACAGAAATCTGTAATGTCTAGTACAAGAGATGAAGAAAATCAGAACTTCGCCTGTGTTATTGTGCAGGAAGAGTCCTGTTAAAAATCAGGATCCCATTGGTATTTCACAAATTTCTTATCATCTATTCATCGATATTTATGGACCCTGTTACTGATCTAAATAAACAAAGGATCTTTCTGGAACCTTCACATGGATGGTTCTTTAGGGAACTAAAAACGGTTCCCCTATGGCCTCACACCGACAAACCAGTCTGAAACCTTCATTTTTAAGAGTTTAGGGTTTCTATATTTGCCCTGTGTCTTCATTGACTCTTTTCGGCTGTCCTCCTGCAGCTGTATGTTAGGTCAGTTGTGTGTGTTAGTGCCCTCTGGGATAGACCAAAGTCAATGGTCATTTCCCATCCTGCACCTGGTGCTACTAGGAAAATCATGGGCTCCTTAAAATTAAACAATCACCCATTCACTTTCAGACCATTAACTCCAATTTAAGGTCATGAGTGCTGAAGTCCATCCTCACGGCTTCCAGTGTAGGGAGGAAGCATGGAGAGCTCCCTCGAGGCCAGCAGATCACAGGTCTAACTCATGAACACACAACTTGCCATATTTAGAACCCCTGATCTAAAAAGGAATGTCCATGCAAAGGCACTATGGACCGTGATCGAACCTGGGTCGCTGGTGGTCTCAGTCAGCAACAAAAATTGCACCACCCCCAGCTTAGGCAAAAAACATAAAAACTTTAAAGACAAAAAAAGATCATTTTACAAAAAAATGAAATCCTCATATTGAAATGTCGTCTTTCCTCATTTCTAAAAGAAACATAATGAAATCTTAGCTCTGGCAGTCTGGAAATATTATCGAAATGTATTTAAAATATTCATATACATTTTAGTTTTGCAAAATGACATTATTGCCAGGCTTAATAAAACATTCTTGAGCATCTGAACCATTTATTAATACCCGCTCTCTTTGGAATAGATTACTTTTATGATAATTTGTCATTTTCGCATTTGCGTTCAGCACAAAATGGGTTCTGTCTAATTAATTTCTCAAATATGAACTCAAGCACAGAATAAAAATGAATCACCGGTACACTGATGAAAAACGCAGTGCCCGCAGCACTTCTGCAAATGGACGAGCGTGGCAGCTAGAAGTCCTCAGAGCCGATCGGTGCAGTCCAAGGCCATCCATCTGCTGAAATCGCTTGATACCGCCTTAGGAGGGTTGGGTAGAAGAAACGCCACTGGACAGAGCGTAGGTTTGTCAGTTTCATACAGCTGGTCATCCATCCAGCATCTGAAATCTGAAAACCTGTCCAGGGAAGGTTTAAACCATCCAGTCATTTGCAACTCTGGTTTTCTTCCCAAATTCTCCTAAATAGCCACATTTGGTTAATTGAGTGTGGTATCTCTTCAGCTTGGGACCCCCAACCTGGAGCTCCAAGTACCTGGAGTTGACTTAATGGACAGCTGGCATTATCTGAGTTGGATAACACCTTAAACAACCCTAATCTTAATCATAGTGTAACAGGGCAGAGCTCTAGAAGTCTGCAGCTGGACTCGATTAGTTCCCATTGGCATCAACTGCACCTACTCCGAGCTGCAGAGGTACATTCCTATGTTAACTGGCGACTCCAAACTCACCCTGTGTGGGTGTGTGTGCAACAGACCAGCGTCCAGTTCAGGGTAGTTTTGTGTCTTGAGCCTAAAGATATCTTAGCCCACTATTCTATATTGATTAATGGGGTTGTAGACTTTTATAGTAAGTTTTCCACCCATTCTTTGATAAACAGTACATACCACAGGGTCACAGGAGACAGCAGTATTTTCAGACACAGTTGGGCACCACAGAGGAGTCATGTGATCATGCAGGTACCTACCCCGGACAGCTTTATGTCAATTACAAGTTTCTGTAATGCTTGAGAAAAACTGGACCACCATGTGGACACATGCAAACTTCACAGTCACTGTGACCAGGTGGGTGCACAGAACCCAACTCTGGCAGGCAGTGTGGCATAGTAGTTAAGGTTATGGGCTTCAAAGCCTGAGGCTGCCAGTTCAAATCCTGCTACTGACACTGTGTGATAACAAGCAATTAGAAAAACAACATAAAATGTAACTCAAACATTGCACTTGGATTAAGTGTGTCAGCCAAGTAAGAAATGATAAAAACTGAACAGAAACAGGGGTTGGGCAGACTGGCCCTTTCAAGATTACATATCTACATTTTAAAAATGCTGCACATTCCAATCGCTACACTTTGCATACAGAGACTGCATTTTTTAAAATCACCAAACAAAAGGGAGAAGGAAAAAAAAATTTAACATTTAAAAGTGCCTTCTTCATTTCCCGTTCCTAGGTAGTTTTCATATCACGGATATGTTGAAGTGCAGTGCGCAGAAGGGCTTAAGCCTCAATTTAAAAGTGAAATTGTGCCGGCTTCTTGAGTGGAACAAATCCATAAGGCGCCCGGATTGAAAACAAATGATCTGACGGACTGGATGATTGATTGAGAATGATTGAATGACTGATTGACGGATTTAAAATTCTGCTCACAGTGGTAGAATCAGGACATGTAATCTATCATTTCCATGAGGGTACTAATGTGCCCAGGCATCAAAGGACGCAAGAATTCAGTCTCCGGATTTGAGATGCTCACTTTACAGCTGGTGAGGGAAGGAGAAGGTGGCCTTGTTACTGATTTGGTTAGTCAAATCATACCATATAACACTTGCCCTCAAGTTCTAGGGGTCCCTTCTTTCTTGGGAGTTTGCATGTTCTCTCTGTGTTCATCTCCTTTCCTTTGAGCCCCTTTCCTTTGCTTTTTCCCACAACTCAAAGACATGCTGCCAAATATATGGGTGTCTCAAAACTGCCTGCAGGGGTTTGGGATGAGGTACACTTGTGTTAGCGCCTACTGACATTCCTACCACTTATAGATTCTGCATTGGACACTTTCACTTATTTGCTTAACAGAAGCTTTTATTCAAAACAACTACCAAAAGTGGTCAACATAATCGAGGAACATCAGTCTATGGGACTGTTTGGGAACAAGTGCTACAGGACAAGGGACCAAAATCGATCATCACAAGTGAAGAGCTCAGAATAAAATACAAGTGAGCTACAACTCGTAGGTAACAAAAACCCAACAGCTATCACTTAGAGATTCATCAAACAAGAGGGTCTTCAAACGATTCTTGAACACATTGAAGGAGTCAGTTTTGAATGGGGGTGGGTAGCTCATTCCTCCAGTCTGAAGCTACACGAGAGTCTGGACTGAGATTTAATACTACACAGAGGTGGCATTGCTGGACGTCATTCAGACCTGAGCATTCAGGAAGGTGCACAGGACCTCACAGGTGTCTCTATATACAAGTGCAGGCCCACTCACTAGTATATGAACTTAAAGTGTGCCGCTACAGGAGGCCAGTGTAGTGATCTGGAGAGAATAGGGACATATGCTCGCCTCAGCTGCTTGAACGCCAGACATGCTGCTGCAATGGAAACATCTGGAGCAGATTGGTGGCACATGGCAGTGCTCCTGTTAGAGAGTTGCAGCAGTCCAGCCATAACAAGACCAAAACCTTGAACACATTGAAGATGTCAGACTTTCGAATAGGGGTGGGAAGCTCATTCCACCAGCCAGGAGCAACATATGAAAAGAATCTGGACTGCGATTTCAGAATACACAGAGGTGACATCACTAGATGCTTTTCATGAGCAGATCTGAGGGGTCGGGAAAGAGCAGGGGACCTCACAAGTGTCTCCATATAGATAGGTGCTGACCCCCACTGACTACTCTGTAGGTAAGCATTAAGGATTTGAATTTAATGTGTGCCAGTGCAGTGATTTGAAGACAGGAGTGACGTGTGCTCACCTCAGCTGGATGAACACCAAAGGTGCCACTACATTTTCAAACATCTGCAGCAGGTCTGTGACACATGCCGGTACTTGTTCCAGCACAGAGTTGCAGTAGTCCAGACGTGACAAAACCAGTGCCTTAAACACATTGAGGGTGTCAAAATTTCAAATGGAGGTGGGCAGCTCATTCCACCAGCCATGAAAAGAGCCTGGACTGAGATTTGAGACCACAAAGCAGTGCCATCAACCTTTATAAACTCTCACTGTCGAAAACCCTGTACTGAAGGAAGCAAGTAGGGAAAATGTCCAGGTTTCTAAGCTATGAAGACTTAATTTGTTTAAGAAGATGTGCAGGACGTGGGATGGGGCAGAGAAAGATGTAGGTGAGTGTTTCACCACTTAGTGGTGCACTAACCCCTAACATTCAGATCCCTGCTAAAAGTGCACAGACTTCATGATAATGTAGCTCCATAAATGAACAGTATATTGCTGTTTTGTGGTCCAGTAGGGTCACCGGGTTTACCTTTTTGTGTGTTATGGTTTATCCAGGCATATACCCTTGGCTCCCGTTTATTCTTAATTTATTTAATGGTTTTGTTATTTTTCAAATATTATTTGCCTTTTTGCTTTTAATGTTGTTAATTATGTTCATGGTTTTGATACCTAATTTTTGATATTTAGGTAAAATCATGATTTTCTTTGATTATGTTTTGTGTAATTATTTAATTTGCACTTGTTATGTAGTTAAGTGGGATGACATTTTATTGTTCCATTTGCTTTTTTGAGTTATTATGTGGGATAGTTTTATACCTTTTCTATTCTAATTATGGTCTTTGTGAATGGAGCCTCAGGAGGCAGGGCCACCTTGATGTCACTGCTCCTGAGTCCCTCCACTTGGCTATATAAGCAGGAGATCATTCATTTAAAGTGAAAATTTGTGAGTATTCCTGACTTCATTGGATTTACTGGTTTTTGTTACCTTTTTGTTATGTTTTAAGGCTTCTCATTTTTTTCAGAATGTGTATTGAATCTTGTTTGCTGTATATTGCCTTTTTGGGGCAAATTCATTTTCCTTTTTTGTGCTCTGTTTAGAATGTTGGCCCTTTTATACTGTTTTTGTTATCCAACAAACACTAGACAAATAACACTCGACAAAGAACTGAGCACAACATGGTTAATCATAAACGCTCACAACACACTCCGTAAAGAGTCTAGTTCCACAGATGCAATGATAGTGACAATGAACTGAGAGGCCAAGTGAAGAGTTTCCTTAATGTTATGACAGTTTTGTCCTGTTGTTTTTCTGTTGTTGCATGAAGATCTGTCGTAACTGGGAATCGTTTACCAACCTAGATGAACCCAAGCTTCCTTGATTCTTATTGTTGCATAATTAGGCAGTGAGCTGAAGAAGTGGCTTCAGGTTCTGCAAATTTGGAGACCCAACTGTACTATGTATCAACATACATTTCCATAAACAGTCACATAAACAATCCTAGCCAGATTTCCTGTTGTCTCTAAGGTGACTGATGACAATCTTTACCTTTTCCAGATTTTACACATCCTGTCCCTCCATCCACATTAAAGACTGTGGCATAAAAGGACAGTCACATACTGCCAGGAACACACAGTACATGGCAATAAGTGGGTTCAGAAGCTGGGTGAATGGGCACATTGTAGACATCAGGTTACTGTGTGGAGCTCAGCAAAAAATCCCAGCACCAATCAGCACCTCAAGGCGTTTATCAAAATGTGACAACCTTCAGAAACTTGCAGCAATGAAAAATGAAGCAGGCCTGATCCTTAAAGTACACAATTATCATTACGGCTGTGAAAGTTTGAGGGTTCTTTAAAATTTGGTGGCAACGCTGGAGCTTTTACATTATTTTTTTCAGAGCGCAAGATGAAGACAGAGTGAAAAATGAAGTTATTTCATAATTATACGTATGATTAAGTCAATTCATTTCTAGCTCGTGAAGCACAGTAAGTGTAATTACAAGGTGCTTTACAAAGCAGACGCTCTTACAATGCAAAGGAACCCACAAGCAACCGTAATTATAATAGCATAAACCTTTGACCGGGGGCCATGAAGCTTGAAAAATCGGCAATAATTCAGACAAAATAAATGTGAGGTGTAATTCTGTGAAAATAAATGATGCAAATAAACAAGGGCTATAGAGCATATTTTTCAACTGTGTTTACATATAAAAACTGCTGGTTCCAAAACTTAATTTGTACTAAGCAAAGACAAAGCAGTGTGGTTGAGGCATTGGACACCGAATGCCAAGGATGCCAGTTCAAGACCATAACCGGTCTGTAGTGCAGTCAGAAAAAATGATAACCATACAGTATGGTTGGGTTACAACTTTTGATCTTGTCTTTCCATGCCAGAGATCTTTACAGATCCTCTCCCTTGAAGGGTAGTTCTGCTGCAGAATATCCCTATATAAAGGATGGATGCATTATAGGAAGGTGTAATATAAAGTTAAGACTAGGTGTTTAAAATGTCTATTCAACAATCTCCCATTGTTTTCTACTTTCCTTTCTGTTATCAATCATTTTGTCATGTCTCGGCCAAGGTTCCTCCCCTGGCTGGCATTTAAATTCATATTTTTATGTCTCTTTTGTTAATTTTTGACACTTTTGTTCATGTTGTTTATGGGCTTAATTCTTTACTTTTGTTTTTGTCTATGCATTTAAACTGCCTTTGTTATGTTCCGTGTGTTTTGTGGATGGTCCCCCAAAAGGAAGGGCCACCTCCCAATCACTGCCAGGAACTGGCCCCAGTCCTGTAAAACTGGAGAGTCTCCACAGTTGATGGCAGTTCATTTCAAATGCACGAAGGGAGTGGAGAGTTTACTTGTGTTTATTGCTATTTCCTCAAAATACTGCATCTCTGGATTTTCAATCTTCTACTCTGTTCTTGACCTTGCCTTAGATTTCAGTATTGGGATTTTGTTTGAGTTGGATTGTCTTTGTATCAGGTAATTCCTTTTGTACTCTGCGTTGCTTGCTTTTGTTACTGAGCATAGTGTTAAGAATAAAATATTTTATTTATAAAGATCCTGTATGTGCTCTTATTAGTAGCTGGGGTTTGATGGAGACATCCCCCTCCAGTGGGCATTTTTGGGAAGTGCTTTTTGAATTTTTAGAAACTCTTGAGTGCTTTGGGACTCCTAGCCCACAATACATTTATTTTAACCCAGTTTTCCTGTCTCTTGGTCACATGGGGGGTGCAGCCTATTAAAGTCTTGGGCGCAAGCAGGACCACCATGTGGCTTTGCTGAGGATTTCACTCAGGATGATACTCCCCCAACCCCCCTCATTCTACTGCTTGTATTCCCCAAGACTGGAGCAGCAAGCCGTAAAATCGGGGCCCACACTGCAATGGACATTGAGGACACTGCGCTTTCTTCAGCAAATGGGGAAGGCAAGCCTACCTCCACCCATTCTCACCACGTCAAAAGCATTCTGACCAGCTGCATGACCATCTGGTTTGGGAGTCTCTAACCACAAGGTCCTACAACAGATACATTCAAAAAAAGATCATTGGGACTACTTTAACCTCTATGAAAAACATCTTTATCAAATGTTGCACCCGCAAAGCTTACAGCATTGTGGAGGACCACTCACCCAATTTTCACAGATCTCTCCATCAGGAAGAAGGTACCATAACATTCATTTTCAGATATTATCACGATTTATTACTATTTTACTGCATTACTATCTATTCCTTTACCTATTATTTAATCACTTATCTATTAGTTTAGTAGAATTTAGTACAGCATATACTTATTTTTATTTATCTCACACTTGTCCTGTGTTATGTTATATATGTATCATCTGTGTATATGTGGTCCTGGGGCACATTATATCATATAACTGTATGAATGGTATGACAATAAAGCCACGTGACTTACTTGGACTTGAATCCCCTTACAATGTGTATTGCGATACAGTCTTCACAATACAATACTCCCACCACACAGTACACCATTGGAATAACTGACAAATACAAAATACTAAAAATATATTGTAACAAACACAATGATGGAAGAGATAGGTACCCCCCACACACACACAGATCACACAAGACGTGCAGGTCTGAGCACTCAGAGAGTTGGCCGTTTTTATTGTTTAACATCAAGCCCTAGTGTACCTCTGTAAACCTCTTGGCCGTTAGGGGCTATGAGAACTCTGTCTGAAAAAGAAAAAATGCTCCTAAACACCAGGGTGGGTTATGCCTCACCTTGTATTGTCCTGTCTGCATGTGCTATGCAACTGCATTCTTCAGTTGCACAACTAACAACCTACGGCTGTCTCTTTGCCACCATCCATGTTCCCAACTCCGGTCTCTCCTGCTCCGCTGCACACTAACCCCATTCATGTTCTGTCATCCACACAGTGGTCCTCCTCACCAAACACCTCCTGCAGCCTGTAACTACAAACCTCCCAAACCTCACTGCAGTCCTTTTTAAAATGTGATGCTTGTGGACTAGCAGGTACAATTGTAATGAGGAAAAAGACACACAAGGCAAAACCAAAAACAGAAAACGGTCAAAACCATAAGATCAACCTGTCTTAATACCAAAACTAAAACACAAGGCAAAATTAGGGGTCAAAGAGTTAGGCATAAGTCAAAAGACCAGAAGGACTTGGGCAAAATGTTTTGGAAAAGAATTTATAATCTGTCAGCTCAGATAGGACATGATCTCAAGGATGACGTTTTAACCTGACAAGGGAACTGGCCTAATGACAGGAAAAAAAAAATGGTGACAATCGTAAATAAACAAGATAGTTGTGAAAACTGCACAAATAAATATTTAACCACAATAAAAGTGGGCTTCAAATCAGAAAAAATAGTGCTAGAGCTCAGAATAAAGGCGTGAAAAACAAACAAAATAATAAATCGTAACATAAATATCCGCCACTGTAAGACTTCCAGCCCCTGGGCGACAGTCCCTACAAAGCTGTGAAACATGTCAATTGGGGGTTCCACGTCGTCTTTAAGTGTGACCCCCTGCACTAACACTGCTGTAATTGACCCCACATGATTGATAAGTGCTTCTGTCTACTGGCTGCTACAATATTACATTTGGAACAAATAAAAGATTAGTTTTAAAACAATAGAACACACACAATGGGCACTAACAACAATAACAATGAACATTCTTCACGACTTCTGTTTGTTCCAGCAAAAATATTTCTATTCGGTTTTGCAATTGTAAAATTGAATGTGAAGTAAAACTCGGCTGTGGTCCCAGTGCCACAGCATGATGCTGCCACAGTTGTATTGTACGTTTGATGTTAAGTGCCCGCTTTTCCTCAAGATATGGCACTTAGAAAGGAGGCCAAACAGGTCAATCTTTTGTTATATCAGACCATAGAATCTTGTTTGTCATAGTCCAAGAGTCCTTTAGGTGTCTTTTTGTAAATTCCAAGTGGACTTTGATGTGTCCTCTCCCCATTCTGTCACAAAGCCCAGATCAATGGAGTGTTGCAGTTGATGGATATCCTTCTGGGAGATTCTCCTATCTCCATACAAGTTCTCTGGAGTTCAGCCAGAGTGACCACCAGGTTCTTGAACACCTATCCTACCAAGGCCCTTCAAGGCCCCACTGCTCAGTTTGGCTGGGGGTCTAGCTCTAGGAAGTGTCCTGGTTGTTCCAAACTTCTTCCAATTAAGAATTGTTCTTGGGAACCTTCAGAGCTGCTGTAGCATTCCCCAGCTCTGATCTGCACCTCAATGCAATCCTGTCTCTACGTTCTACAGGCAACTCCTTCAACCACATAGCTTGGTTTTTGCTAAGCTGTGGGACCTTCTATAGGGAGGTTTGTGTCTTTTCCTAATCAGTCCAATCAATTCAACTGACCACAGGTGGACTCAGATCAGGTTCCAGACAAATATCTAGCAGAAGCAAACTGGATGTGCCTGGCTACAACTTGGAGTGCCAAAGCAAATAGTTCGAATGCTTATATGAAGGACAGATTTCAGTTTTTAATAAATTTGGAACCCTTTTTTTTAAAACATGTTTTCACTTTGTCGTTATGGGTTATTGAGTGTAGGTTGCAAACATGGCAGATTTATCCATTTAAAATTAAATCTACCACACAAAGTGTGCAGAAAGTGATGAGTCTTAATAGTTTCTAGATCAGCAGCACTGTGAATGTGTTTGTCTATGGAGTTGCTTGAGCATCTCTTGGTATCTCCACAGCCTAGCAGGCCTTAAGGGAAGCTCTCTAGGGTATCAATTTTGGGACTGGATGCTGTCTCCTACTGGCCTGGCCTCTCTCTTTCTTATCAAGTAGTGGGTCATCCCCACCTATGTGCTCAATGGCCTGCCCCAGCCTCCACACAGGTTGCCACCAGATATTGCAGAGCCTACTGCCTCCCCATCTTTCCACATGCAATCTTCTAAGGGACAGCCAACTGCCCCATTTGACATCTGTGCTCTAAGAGCCCTTTGCTATTCAGGCACCCGTTCACAGTATATGTGCAAGAACACCTAGCTTAACTTCAATGGCTGTGCATCTTCTGTATATACCAGTCTTGTTTCTGGGCTCATGTGTACCCTGCCCTGCCCTGTATGTGTGGCACAATTGTGAAAGTTCGCATAATACCAAGAAAACTTTTAAATGAACCACAAGCCTTCAGCTCAGTCAACTCAAAGACTATTGCATTCCTGCGGCTGCTCTGCTTGCGACAGATTAGCATGAGACGCAGACGGCAGACAGGGGAGAGGCGTTACGAAATCCTCCACTTTGAGGGCAGCACAGCGTTTTCCCATAAAATGTTCTCATTTACAGTAAGATTCCATATCAAAGACCTGCAGCTCCCTGACCAGCAAGAGGAAAACAGAGTAAAGAGACAGGCAGAGGAGAAACGACTGCCATGCTTCAATGTTCTCTATGAAACGGTCCGGCACACAAAATGTGGGCCTGTTTTCAAGTCTTGTCCAGTTCTGCTGCATCTGCCAGCATTCTTTCCTAATCTCAGAGGAGCTTCAAAAATGGTACGCCGTGGACAGTTATGCCTTCAATATTAAACTTGGTGTATTTTAGCTATCTGGCATGAACCAGGAAGAGCACAATATCACACAATGAAAATATTGAGAGTCAGAAGTGTTCAAGCGATAATGTCACACCCTGTGACCAATCATAATCAACCTTACTTTATATAGCATCCTTCTAAAGTCAGTGCCATCCCCACATGTTACAAGCATACATCTGTAGTATAGTTGTTTCATTTGTAAAGTTTCCTATTCTAAATTTCCCTCATGTGGAGGGTGTGTGTATAGGCAAGGTGGACTGGACTATCATAACTAGGATAACTTATCTCCAACTCACTCAATTAAGTATCTTCATTTCCTGGTGTGAAAATGGCATGGAGATGCATAAAGGAGCTCTCAGAGAAAAGCTCATAAAAATACCTTGATAATGTGCAAGCTGTCCAATGGGATGTGAACCTCGTGCCCTAGAGTGAACTACTGGGCCACCCACACACACTCTCATATACGGCCAGTTAATTTTGGTTCTGTTAATCGCACAGATTCAAGTCCCACTTGCACTGGCAGCATCAAGCACAGCAGCTGTACCACCTGCACTTCAGAACAGGTAGTCCACCTAAAGCTAAACATGCTTGGGCCCAGCCAGTACTTGGATGGGTGATCATCTAAGGAAAGCTTGGGTTGCTGCTGGAAAAAGGTGTTTGAGAGGCAATCAACAGGTGCTAACCCTGTGGTCTGTGTGTAGATCCCAATGCCCCAGTAGCAGTGACAGGGACACTATGCTGTTATAAAGACACCATCCTTCAGGTTAGACTTAAAACCCTGACTATCTGTGGTCCAAAAAAAAATTCAGGGCATCTTTTGAAATGTGTAGGGTGTACCCCAATGTCTTGACTACATTTCTCATCAAGGCCTGGTCATTCTGGACCCCAGTCATCTCCTGTCCCTAAGTGGTCTCTCTCATGTGTGGTCAGCATATTAGAGCAAAATGGCTGCCACTGCCCAGGTGGATGCTACACATTTGTGGTGGTTGTCTATATAAGGTGCTTCCTTATGTTTTTATTTATTTATTCATGTTACTTTTTAAATAATCTGCTGTATTTTTGTTGCCTGTTTTATGTTCAGGAAGTGCCCTCTGCCGTATAAGTCCACAGCATCTTCTACAGTGCCCGACAGTTTATTGTGAATATTACCATTTTGTTTTGTGAATATCCTGGGTTTTGACTATTTTCTTCTGTTTTTTTCACCTCGCCTTTAAATATACGTATTGGGACTTGTTTGCTTTGGCTGACCTTTGTGTTCAAGGCAATTCCTTTTTACCCTTTATACTTTGTAGAAATAAACCTTTTTATTTTTTTTATAGACATTCTATGAGGCCCCTTTTTGTGTTTAGCCGAGGTTTTTGATGGGATTTTCCCCTTCAGGTAAGTTAGTTACAGTCCAATAGACCTTTAATGTTCTCACAGGAACATCTAGCTGCTTGGAGATGGTCTTCTAGCCCTTTGCTTTTAACATGCTTATCAATAATTTTCTTTCTGATCTCCTCAGACAATTCCCTTCTCTGAGTTCTCTAGTCGCAGTTTAGTGTGGGACACACAATGATACCAAACAGCAGAGTTACGACTTTTTTTTTCCATTTAATGAGGCTGAGCAACTGATTGCACAATTGGAGACACGTGCGATATTAACTAAAGAAAAACCCTAGTTTGCAAAAACATTCTAATCTAATTATTTAAAATCTTTTCTAGGGGTCCCACCAAATGTGAGCAGGCCATTTTAGAATATCTTTGTGGAATAAGCAACACTTGATGTCTTTACACACTCGCTATGCTTTACTTAATGACTTATCAAAGGCACACAGCTACACATGAGACAACTGCTTTAGATTTAATCACTTTCAGGAGCCATACTGCATTTTTTCAATGAGTTGAGAGGGTACCAACAATTTGTCCATTTCTGTACAATTATACACACTTTATGAGATGAAATTCTTAATTGCTGAACTCCTCCTCCTCCTCTTTTTTCGGCAGCTCCCGTTAAGGGTCACCAAAGCGGATCATCTTTTTCCATATCTTCCGGTCCTCCTCATCTTGTTCCGTTACACCCATCACCTTCATGTCTTCTCTAACCACATCCATAAACCTCCTCTTAGGCCTTCCTCTTTTTCTTTTTCCTGGTAGCTCCATCCTTAATATCCTCTTCCCAATATACTCAGCATCTCTACTCTGCCCATGTCCAAACCAACGCAATCTCACCTCTCTGAGCTGATCCTCTAATGCACTCATTTCTAATCCTATCCATCTTCGTCACACCCAGTGCAAATATGAGACTGAATAATTAGAATATAAAATCTAAAACAGTAAATGCTCAACTCTATAAATAACAATATGTACAATAGAAGCTTTATCATATTATAAAATATACAATAAATAATGAAATAACTCAATATAAGAGAATTAATAATAGGACACCATGTAGCTCTAGGCGCTGTCCATATTCAGAATGCCAACGGACAGTGAAAAGAAGCTCCTCCTCAGTCTCTCTGAACTGGTCTTTAGGCAGCCACAGCCTTACCCTGAACGTGTAGGGCTGATCTCTAACAGCAATGAGCAGGGACTGTTTGTCACACTGATATCAGGACAGCAGTCTACTCCTGAATGTCAGCAAGACAAAGGAGAGGATTGTGGACTTTGGAAGAAAACTGCAAAGGCACTGCCTCCCCCTCAGGATTAACAACACTCAGGTGAAGGGGTAGCCAGTTTCAGACACCTCACAGTAAACATCACAGACAATCTGACATGGTCCAATCACATCGACACCTTAGTGAAGAAGGCACAACAATGTATTCACCCAATGTATGTGCCCACCCAGATACTAAAGAATTTCTATAAATCCTCCACTGAATGTATCCTGCCTGGAGGATCACCGCCTGGTTTGGCACACAACAAAATCGCAAGGCTCAGCAGAGAGTGAGCAGTCAGCTGAAGATAGCACTGGGTGTGCACTCTTTAATTTCCAGGACGTCTATCTCAAGCAGTCTCAGAGGAGGGCAAAGAAAATGATCTGGATCTCTCTACCTGAGTGATGTTAATCCTGAGGGGGTGGTAGCGCCTGTGCCATTTTCTCCCAAAGTCCACAATCATCTCCTTTGTCTAGCGGACATTCAGAAGCAGACTGATGTCCTGACACCAGAGTGACAAAGGTAAGCCTACTCATTGCTGTTAGAGATCAGGCCCATCACAGCAGTTTCATCAACAAACTTGACATTGGATAGGCTTATTTAGAAAAGAGATGGACAGATAATCAGACCCCACTTCCCTGTGCCAGACTTCCAAGGGGACTTATGTGTGTAGTAGATATGCCATAACTTATGAAGAGGACATGTACGGATGGTACATTTCTTGATTACATAGGGAAAATTAGTATATTCATTGTGACAGACGGCCAGGGCCATTACCCAGCCAGGACACCAGTTGGATGGAAGGACCAAGGGAGAGAGCATCCACAAGGCATTACCATCCCCGTGATGCTAGATGGCAGCGCTCCTGGGTGTCTGTGGCACCACGGATTGCCACAGGGCACGCTGGGAGTTGGAGTTTGATGCAGGCCTGTTGGGTTCTGTGTGAGCCGCTAGTGGGAGAGCCCTGCTATATGGGGCTTTCACCTCACATGGGAGTGATTCCAGACCTTGCTAACAAGCCACCTGGAGAATTTGCAGGCACAGCATAAAAGGAGCCATCCAAGAGGGAAGAAAGAAGAAAAGAAAGTGCTGTGTGCTGTACACATTGTGCTGTGCTGCTTGCAGGAACAGTTCCCTCTGAAAATAAAGTGTGTTGTGCTTGAACTTGTGTCTGGTGTCTGCTTGTGTTGGATTTGGGTGGCTGGAGCACCCCGTGCTGGTCACATCATGCATACATTTTCAAATAAGTTTGGGGACACCAATTCCAGCAGGAGCAAGTGCTGGACAAGACAATCTATCACAGGATTCAGTCAGTCACACTCGAGCAACACATACACACACACAAACATCTTTGGGGATGTTAGAAAAATACCAGAGTAGGTGGGGGAAATCCCACTCAGTCACAGGGGGGACATACCACCTTCTCACAGACAACCATCAGATACTGGAGCTGTGAAGCAGCAGCACTAACCACTATGCTTCCCAAGTTCAGTTAATGACAGCGTGCAAAGCAGAAGCACAGTGATGGTTCCTGTGGAATATTACATTAATCAGAGACATCATTAAATATTAACCAGAATAATATCAGATGGGGCTGGGAGACAAAAAGCATGCATTATCAGTTTAAGACAGCAAATATTAAAAAACATCAAAGAATCCACAGTGTAGCTTCTTCTGACCTCCTCCTCTTGCGGAGGCCAGTATTGATACTGAATGGTGTGTCGCAGCTCTAAAAACAACAAAAAGTGGGCTGAAAGCTGCCTTCGGGCATGAAAGGATCTTTAAACAAGTGAGAAGCCTCAAAGGCCAAGCGAAATGGGAAAAGAAGTGTGGGCCGAGCCAACTGGCCAGCAGAGCACAAAACATAAGGCATTTTCATCATAGAACGATGTGGCTTGTACTAAACCTTCAAGAATGTCAGCACTAGTATTTAAATGCTGTCTAGTACAGAGGTCTTGGTTAGGCTTGGTGGATTGCTTTAGGACAGGAGGTGGGCAGCAGTAGTGGACAGTACTGTTGCCTCAAAGATCTGCTGCCCTGGGCTCAATTTTTGCATCTAGATGATGTTGGTGGGGAGGTCCAGCCTGGTTACCGTCTGTCTGGGTTTTTCTTTCCTTCCAGATCTCACAGACATTAGTGTTTGTGCATTTTCATGGCCACACAGATCCAGCACAATAGGTTTATATCCTACACCTGTGTCTTGTCTATGTTTGTGAGTTTTCATGAAGATATGAAAGTTGGGTGAACTGTTCCTCAGGTGTGGGTGTGTGTGTGAGAGAGAGAGAGAGAATAGCACAAGGCTGTTTCCTATCTGGCACCCAGTGTTACCAGGATGGGCTTTGGTCCGATTGGAAAGGATTTAGTGGGTCTAAGGATAAGCTGAGATGCGCTTATACAAGAGTTATTACACCACGGAAAATAAAAGGGACATTACTGCATTTATAAAGGGATGGCACAGTGGCCAAAGCTCCAGAGCCCTCATAATCCTGCCCTGGTCACACTGGCTTTATGAAGTATGTGCATTCTCCTCGTGGTTGGGTAGGTTTGGTTTTCCTACAGGTCCTCCAGTTCTCCTCACAGTGAAAGGAGTGAATTTGTAACCCTAAGGCGAAGTCTACACTATGACATTTTCATTTTAAAACTCAGACATTAGTCTCTGTTTTTACCTTTCATCCATACTACCCTTGCATTTTTAACCTCCAAATACAAAGACTTCTGAAAATGTCTCCACAGCCTCAATGTGGCAGTCGATGTGTTTGTGCTTATTACACAGCCCTTTCCTGACTGAACTCCGCTCATTACAATGTCTCTTTCCTGGACTGGCCACCTTTAACTAAAGAGAAACATATTGCGAAATAGAGGACCAGCTTTCCATAGCACTTGTTGAGTTAGTTAACTTAGGCCATCTAAATTGTGTCTTGTACAGTTTTAATGCCACATACATGAGCAAATGGCAAATAATTTACCAATCACTATAGTTTTGCAATAAAACATTTATGACGCATGCATGCCCCGTGTAGGGGAATGATTATGTCATAAGCGGTTTTGGTCATTTTAGTGTGAAAAGAGATATTTTCATAAACAATATGAAAATGCTAGTGTGGACTGAGATCGTTTTAGGTCCCAGCTTCTGACTGCCTGTGCATTACAGAGAGCAGATGGATTTCTTTTTCATTTGGATGGATTTTTTTCCAGTGATGACACACAACTCCCTGCTGTAGTCAACTTTTCCCAGGATTTTTTGTATTTTTTTTTAGTGCCTGACCCACCATGACCAACAATATTAAAAAGTTGTTTTTTTAACCTCTATTATAGTTATAAGATTTATTTTAAATGTTTGCATATAAATTTGCTGAGCCTTTTTTATCAGACTCTGTATTATATTACGATGCAGACTAATTGAAAAATATTTCCCAAGCTGTCATTACATTAAATATGGACCAAAAGCCATAGAAAATATGCAGAAAAAGCCCACAATTTAATCCATCATAATCAAGTTTTATAGTGCCAGGGAGCACAATACCAGCCTACTAGCTTCAGATGAAAAGTAGTAGCCAACCCTCTAGGGTGCAGGACCAGCCTGGACTTTCCTGTTTAACTCACACTGAAATCACGATGGGCCAACTAGCAGCCGCCATTTCACAAGAGTGCATATGACATTATGATGCAGGGGGCACACAGGAGCTTCCCAACCTCAACTCCTGCAGTTAACTGCTGTATGCCCCTCACCAATTTGTGCCCAGAGGGTAACACTGTGGGTATCTGGCATTTTCATTCCCCTCAACTTTTGGTCATTACTTTGGCATCACTTTCAAAGCAGTGTAGTTTTATGCCACTCATATGTGAATTCACTCTCATCCAGAGGTTAGACCCCCATCAAATTTGGGGTAGAATACCAAGCAGTTGGGAATGAAATCTGAAGAGTTAAAAGAAATTAAATAGGAATTACTGGTAGGTTAAACACGGAATTCTTTATTGACCTGGTACAAAGTGAACAATATGTCATGGCCATCCTGTCAAAATCAGGGCCTATTTGGACTGCAGGCAAAACACAGACGATGAGAAATTTGACAGACGAGAGGAGACTATTCAGTCCACCAGGCTCATTTGTTTAGCTCATAGCTGAGCTGTCCCAAGAGCTCATTAAGGTACTTCTTAAAGGTTGTGAAGGTTTCGGTTTCTAAAATCTTACTTCAGGGTCATGTTAACAGATCAGTTGCTACATGCTGCATTATTTTCTTGTACAGGGTGGTGCAAAACATTCCAAGATCATTTTAATGAACCCTCAGCTCCAATTTAAGTGGTGCAAGTCAGCGGCTTTCATGCTGCCGAGGCTGTGTAAAAGCAGAGCACATAGGAGTGAATGAATTAATTGCTTTATTAATAATCTAATTAGCTATTTATTTCATTCTCTCATTAATGGGAAACATAAGTGATTAAAGTGGCTAGGGGACTTTAGGGGTGATGCAAATATCAGATAGGCTGGCTCAGTGAACACTAAATTCACCACAAGCATTTACTTGGGCTACGCAGAAAAGAGTGTTATCAAGTGGAGCCTTCGACATGGCGAGAAGTGTGAGACTTCACTGGCTAGGATAGACCTACTTTGCGTGCCTGGAAAAGACCTCACCTCAACAGGCTTAATCCCAGCTTCACTGTCCTGCAACATGCTTCACAGGCCCAAAACGGGAAACTAAGCCTCAATAATGTACTTACAATGTCACAAAATATGTATATTATGTATACACACAGTATATATATCTCACTTCCACAAAAGAATGGATAAACATAAACCCTCAGCTTGTATAAAAAAGTGCAAACCAAGAATCCTAATAAATTGAAGAGTTATTTTACAGAAATAGAAAATACAGTGGTTAAATTAGAACAAAAGGCCAAAACAAATTGCCTAAAAATGGCAATGTACAGGAAAAAAGTCCCAATACACAGTCTGGAAGAACAATGCAAGAAATCAAAACAAGGGTAATCAAAATATCAGAAACTCGAACAAGAAAAAACTACCAACAGATACTCCACTATAAACAAACAGATTACAACACCTGAGCCTTCTCAGCAGACTTCTAGGGCCAGGAGGAGGACTCAGGATTGGTGATGTCAGCATGGCCCCACCTCATGGGACTCCACCCACAAAGCACAAGGAACAGAGGCTCATTTAAAGGGACAGAACACAATTACACAATTGCAACTGAAACCAATAGAAATAACATGAAAAAACTACCCAAAATTAACAAACACAGTAATTTATATTGCAAAAAAAAAAGAGCAAGTATTCCCCTTAAGATGCAATCCACTTGTCCCAGCACTTCCCCCATTACTGTACTCATCTTTTGTTACACTCTAGGCACATGATACCTAGTGGCATAGTCAATAACTGCATTTTTCTCTTGTGTTATTTACTGAAAACAGGACATTAAGTCCTCTCTCACATATAAAAAGATCTGTCTGTCTGTCAATGCAATTACTCACAAACTACTGTATCTAGAACCTCAATCTTGGTTTCATTCAAAAGATTATGACATGATAGGTACTGGTAATTTAAAACATTTGATGTAGCAGAAACCTTGATAAAATGACCTGCGTTCATAGATTTCTTACAGCAAAGTGACCGGCAGACTAGAATGACAGAAAGAAAAAGAAAATCAGCAACATCTGCTGAGCATCAATCAAGCAAATTGCACAGGCCGATGGCATGATGAAGAATACCATAAGAGAAAGAAGAATAAAAGCAGCAACATCTGCCAAGTGTTGAAAAAATCGTGATGGCTGGTGACATGACGAAGCATCTAGTGAGGGAGGCAAAATGCAAGAGCAACAAAGGAGAAATGCATGCCACTGGAGGTTCATGTGTAACTACTGAGGCTAGACTGGCAAGCATCAAGTGCAAGATACAGAATGCAAGGATACCAAATGCTTATGTTTCACTAGTAAAACTTAAATATACATACATTTACATAATTTGGAGAGTTTTTGAGCAAGCTGAACATTTACCTGAAAACTAACAAAACAGTTTTTCTGTCAGAATAAACAAAGTGCAGATGCTTCTTGAGCACATGGTTCTTTCTTGCAAAGATGGTGACCATGACATCAATCCCAGTGATGTCTTACACACATACATGTACCCCTGGGCCCCTAATGACCTCATAGTAACACGCAATGGTGCTCTGACTGACAGACGCGCCTAACGATGTAATATGACTTAATTCAGGGATGACTTGATGATTTTTGTGTCTTTGTTGGCATTGCATCTCTGTCACTGTTCTAACTAAACATGCAAGTAAATATTTCACTGTATTCTGTATACATGATAATAAACTTGAACCTAAGCTAACTGCACATTGATGGATGTGAGAGATCATCACATGGACACGAGGAGAATATGTAGTTTCCACCGGTCTGGGATTTGAACCCGGTCTCCTAGAGCTGTCAGGGAGTAGCACTCGTCACTGCGCCAGCCTAATCCAAAAGAGGCTTGTGGATTTCATTTAAGCCTTAATATAAAGCCCACCCTGACCACAAATAATCGAAAACAGACCCAAACCCCAGACCGCTGGAAACTTTTTCAACACCATGCTGCCTGAACCAATTGAGCAGCCTAAATATGATAATCACACACATCTGCAGCTGATAAGATTTATGTCAAGCACGCCAGGATAGTAAGAATTAACAAAGAACTCGGACCTGACTCTCAGTGAAGAGCATCTTTAATAAATCAGAGAGGTGATTGAAAAAATGCAAGGAGTGAAATAATCCAAAATGACACTGAAGATAATGTAAACAATTGCATCGCTCTTTGTTAAATCGATTCAGATTCAAGAGTGCTGATCCTTAAGAGACAGTAAGATGGCACTTGTGCACGTTTCCTCGACTTTTAATGCAGCTCTTCTCTAGATGTGAAAGACAGTGCAGCCCTCAAGCTCTAATCAAAACGTTATTCCTGGCTGGCAAGATGGCTCCCACCTTGCTCTCATGCATGCCAGAACAGGGTGTTTCGCCCTCTGCGACTCTCAACTACAACAATTATTTCCACCGAAACGGCCACTGGCACTGTGGCCCATTTTGATCAGAAAACAGGAGACAGTTCATGCCACCCAGTTTGGAAGTCTATTCCACACACCCATGCATTTTATTGTGAAGAATTGCTTCTTTGTTTCCATTTTAGGTGTCTTTGAGTGCTCGATTCACTGTTTAAATGAAAGAATCCTACTGGATCAGCTTCACTGATGTCTTTGTAAATACTGAACATCTCAAGGTGAACATGTCATCTCCTCCGAGTTGTCTGTCCTGCAACAACATTCCAGGGGCCTGGTACTACTATATCTTAAGAAGAGTGTGATGTCACTCCAGCCACAGACCCTCTAGCACACCACCATCTGAGTATGTTAAAATGCAAGATGGCAGAGGTAAAAAGGGCATACCATGATGATCTAAGGACTGCTTGTTTTCAATTTTTTAAATGTGAACAATGAAAAGCAATCAGACACCTCGAGCTCTGTGTGCCAGGCCATTCTCTTCAAGTGGCACGATCAAAGCCATGTGGAAATGATTATTTCATTCTTTTCCATGTGAAAGGTGGCGGGCTCAGGCACAAACTTGCAGGGAGTGAACAATAGAAAGCAAAAAAGAAACAAAACAAGCGAAGCGCCCCCAATCAATGTATTTTACTGCCTGGAGGCAGACACGGCCTGTGTGGACATGTTCACCTGTTAGGACCGCATGCTCTTCCTGAATTGTGAGTCGCGAGCACCTCGCCTTTGAGCCAACACACCTGCACAGTCTGTTAAGAAGCCAAAGTGGAGGACCAGAGCTACAAACCACTAAGGGACTTCAAACCTGCATATTCTGCCTCTCTGCTCTTTTCAGAATAATGGCTCAGCTTGTGGTGGCATGGATGCACACTGCTGCCACACTGGTCCTGGCATTTGGGTTCAGTGCATGATCACTAACTATATAGAGTTTGCGTGGCCTCCCCATGTTTTCTCAAGGCACTTTTCCAACATATCAAAATTGGGGAAAATGGTGCTCCAAATTTTCACTGTATCTATGAATACATGCCACCCAGTGCTGGCTCTGGGTGCTCTTACGAGTTTTCCAGTTTCACAACTCTTCTCCCAGTTTGTAGTTTTGATTATGGTGGATTCTCTCTGGTGTTGGGATGTTCTCCCAGTGATCATGTGTTTTCCCACGCAGGTATGCGTTTATCCTAAAATCCTTCTGTCAGGCTCTTGGTGACTCTAAATTGTCATAGTCTGTTTGTTTGCCCCTACTCTTCTTACTATACACCACTTTCAGCAAAGTACATGGTTCAAGTTATGGTGACTTCTCTCTTTGGTTTGGATACCCCTTCTGTACTCATGTGTATTCTCATGAAGACCTGCTGTTGGGAGGGACTGGGGACTCTAAATGATCCCCTTATTGGTGCATACACATGTGATTCCTGTCCAGGGAATCTGGATGTCTCTGGATGTCCTCCCACATCCCCAAAATGTGACAACTGACTGACTGGTGACTAATCTGGTCCAGTTTTGTTGTGTGAATGAGAGTACTCCATAATGAACTAGCGTCCACTCCGGGATAGGCTAATGGTTCATTGAGTATTTTTCCAGCTTTGCAACACTCCCACCGCAGTTTAGGTTATGGTGACTTCTCTCAGGGATTTTCAAGACCAACGTGTGCTCATGTGCACCCTTAAGGGACACTGAGGTCTTTCTTCATCCTAAATACCTACTGTCAAGGTCTTCTACAATGGCCCAGTATGGATGCTTGTTCATGTATGTCTTGTTCAGGGTTGACTCCTGGTGCACTGTCTATTATTCACACTACAGAACACTTCCTCCTCCATTCAGAATTCAGGTTGTGGTGGCTTCTCTTTGGAGTTTGTAGGCCTCTCTGTGCTCATGTGCACCCTTCCAGGGACTCAGATATCTTCTTTCTTTATCACAAAGACCTGCTGTCACCGTGGTTGGGGGGATTTAAACTGACCTAGTATGGGCGAGTACCCATGTGCATCTCATCCAGGGTTGGTTTCTGATGGACTTTGTATAGTTTGCGCTTCACTAAACCTATGCTTCATTTCATTGCTCTGCTCATGGTAGCTTCTCTGTGGAGTTTACATGATCTCCTTGTGATTATGTGGGCATCCTTAAGGAAATCTGATGTTTTTCTTGATCCTGAAGACCTAATTTCAGGGTGACTGGGGACTCTAAAATTGCCTAATGCGATGGTTGATGTGCCGATTCCTGGTACATGGTGAGGTAATCCTACTTCACTATACTTCCCCCCCAGTTCACAGTTCAAGGTTGTGGTAGCTTCTCTTTGGAGTTTGCATGGCTTTACTTTGCTCATGGGCATCTGCAAGAGACTCCGATGTCTTTCTTTATCTTTGGTGACTATAAATGGTCCCATTTTGACCGTGTGTCATTAAGAACTGGTTCCCAGTCCAGGGTAGAGTGCTGGTGCACTGAAGAGTGCTCCTACTTCACAACACCTGGCTCATGATCTAGCTGTGGTGGATTCTCTTTACAGTTTGCACGATCTCCTTAGGATTCTGCTGTCTTCATTTACCCCAAAGATCTGATGTCAGACTGACTGTTCGGCTTGGATGTGTGAATGAATGTGTTTCATGACGAACTGGTGTCCAGTCAAGGCTAGATTCCCGGTTCAACGGCTATTATTCCCTTATACAACAATTTCTCCCCAGTTGGATTGTACTGTAAATGATTGTGGTAACTCTTCAGCTTGCATGGCTGCTCTGTGCTTGTCTGCACCCTCAAAGGAGTTTGATGTTTTTCTTTATCCTGAAGACCTCCTGTCGGTGCGAATGGGGGGATGTAAATTTGCCCAGTATAGGGGCTGTGCCCATGTGGATCCCATCCAGAGTTGGCTTCTAGTGCACTGGGAACTGTTCTCGCTTCAGAACAACTATGTCTCAGTTCTGGTTGTGGTAGCTTCTCTCTGGAGTTTGCTTGTTCTCCTTGTGCTCATGTATGCTTCCTCAAAGGATTCTGATGTACTTCTTTATCTTTAAGATTTGCCATCGGGCTGATTGCCGATTCTAAATTGGTTCAGAGTGTGGGCGAGTGGGTGAGTGTGTAAGTGCCGAGTATTGACAGACTGGCATCTTGTCCAGGGTAGGTTCCTGGTGTGTCCCATTTCGTCATACTAACACCCCAGTTAATGGTAATTCTAAGTGGTCCTGATGTGGATGTGTCTTTAAGTCCGTGCCATGATGAACTGGTATCCAGTCTGGGGCCGAGTCCTGGTGTACTGTAGAGTGCTTCTGCCTCACACCTCATAAGATACCTGTATACACCCCGGCTCATGGCCTGGCTGTGGTATATTCTCTCCACCATTTTCATGTTCTCCCTATGATACTCCAAAGACCTGACATCAAACTGACTGGCGTATCTAAACTGATTCAGACTGGATGTGTTTTGGTTGGTAATGGTGTCTGGTCTGGGATAGTTTTCCTGGTCCAGCACGTATCATTACCACTTCATAAAACTTACAGCCCAGCTCAGATTTCAGCTGTGGCGACCTGCATGTTCTTTCTGTGACTCCGTTGTCTACTCCTAATCCAAATTCTTGCTGAGACTTCAAAATTGGTTCAGTAAGGGCATAAATGTGTGCCTTACAATGGACTGATGTCTTATCCAGGTTTGTGGTCATGTGCCCACTGTTGTCGAGACAGGCCCTGACTTTATGTGAGTCTGTGACTTTATTAAGTGGGTGGATGTGCATTTCAACTTGGGCACCACATGCTGACTGTGTATCCTGTTTTAATACATTACGTACAGCTTTGGGAGCTGCCGCATTCCACATCAAGCCAGCTTTCTCCATTTTGTGCTCTAATGGTGCACACGTCCCTGCAGCATCGGCCTCTCCGGATGCCCCCCGATTCCAATGCGTAATGCCAAAGTGACAGCTAAATGGATTGATTCTCACTGTCGTTATTCATTTTCTAGAGAGCAAGAATGCCAAAAAAAAAAAAAAAAAAAAAAAAAAAAAAAAAAAAAACTGAAAAGCCACTGACAGCCCTTCACATTTTCTGCTGTCTTCTTGATAACTATCTGCTTGTTTGGCTGTCACCCGTTACACACGCCTCTAATGAAGCTGTCTACGTGTGAATCTCACATGTCGGCCGACTCCTGTCTCACGCTGCCTGTTTAAAAGTGACGGCCACGCCATGACAGATCAGGCTGTTCAGACCTGTCGCCTAAGAGCCCCAGGGCACAGCACACCTAAAAGTCCGCGTCCATCTGCCTTTCACACAATAGCAACAGAACCAAAAAAATTCAGAGAATTCAGGACAGAGGAAATGGACTAGTTTACCAAACAAAAATGTAAAATTTTTGCAGAAAAAAGGGTTATGAAAAAAGTCAAAAGATCACAATCTAATTCTAGAGGCATCCCATCCAGATTTGGTTCCAATGCTGCTCACAACCCTAAAATTACATTTAGCAAGTTCTGGAATGTTACAGGCAGCTAAAATAATGGCTCTCTTATGGGGTGACACCCTAGTATTATGGGGTGATAGTCAATGGTGCCCTACAACTTGACTGACCTCACACTTTGTGTGTGTGTGGAGTTTTTAGCATTTATTTGCTCAGCAGATGCTTTTATTCCAAAATGACTTACAAAAGAGGTCAACATAATTGAGTAACCATCATTGAGAAAACTGCTACAGGACAATGGTAGAAAATTAATTATCACAAGTAAAGAGCTCAGAACAAAATACAAGTGAGTTACAATTTCTAGGCTGCAAAAACCTAACAGCAAATATAAGTTAGAAATTCACTAAACATAAGGGTCTTCAAACACTTCTCAAACACATTGAGGGAGCTAGAACTTCTAATAGAGGTGGCCAGCTCAGAGCTACACACGGAGAGAACTCTCAAAGAAACACAAACAGAGCAAATTTCTTTAACCAGGAATACACTGAACAAAATATTTTTGATCACCTGGACTCATTTTCAATCTCAGATACCCTGGAAATGCACATGCTGACCTTTATGTGGTGGCTCTGGTGATGTCACAGGTGTCATGCATTGTGGGTATGTCTGGGTACATTTGCCTTGGAAACATCCAATGCATATTCTGTAAAAATGGCATGACGATACAAATATTCAACTTTTTCCAGTTGTCATTAAACACAAAAAATGTTATTCTTTAGAATTACCGAGTTATAAAGTAAGTTGGAAACTGACTTTTTCAACATATTTAAACAGACAAACATCAAATCTTCAAGCAAGCAGTGCCTACAGATACAGTTTATTCACTTGAATAAAAACCCAAGAATCTGCATTTTTCAATTATGTAGTCAACTAAACTATCAATAGATCTCTTGGTCTATTGGGGATAAATTAAGTCAACCATTGGCCTCAGAAGCTGGAATGGCCCCTTTTAGCAATAAAGACTTCTTGTAGGTGTTTCAAAAAACTGCTCACCCATCAAGGTCAAGTTTATGATCATTCATGCAAATTTCCATCATTTGCAAGATGTTTGTGGGTTTTCTGACATGTCTTGCCCATTTTAAATCCTCCACAATATTTCAGTGAGATTCACGTCAGGACCTTGAGTAAGTCAGTCTATAACCCTCTATTACTTCTTGCCATTCCTTGGTGGATTTTCTAGTGTGCTTCAGATCTTTATCGTGTGGAAAGGTCCATTTAGTATTCAACTTTTGGACAGATGGCCTCACATTCTCCTCAAGCACACTTTGATAGAATGCAGAAATCATAGTTGTCTTGGTGACTGCAAGCTGCCCAGGTTCGGAGGCAACAAAACAACCCCAAACCATAACATTTCTATCAACCCTGCATCAAAACTGGTGTGAGGTTTTTTTTCCTCCTGAAATATAGTGGTGCCTTTGTTTGTGAGCATAATTCGTTCTGGAAACGTACTTGCAATCCAAAGCACTCATATATCAAAGCAAATTTCCCCATATGAAATAATGGAAACTCAGACAATTCGTTCCACAAACCAAATATATTCATATAAAAATGATTAACACAAAATAAAGCAAAAATACATAAAACAAATTATCCTGTACTTTACCTTCGAAAAGAATCATGGCCGGTATGAGGAAGACGAGAGAGAGGAGAGCAGGAGGAGGATTACTGTGTACGACGACTTTCACTATAACTAACGGAATCACTACTATCTGTTAGCTCACTGGAATCTTTCTTTTTTTATGACTTTAACAAGGAACCAATCCAATGACAGTTTTTGCCTGCTTTTGAGGATTTTGCGGAAAGGTGACATTGCATTGTCGTTAAACAGATTCATTGCTCGCACAAAAAATTAAAAAATGCTTTACACACACATGTGGTCACAATGCTATAGTAAACAGCATATGCTCGTACGGATGTGGACTATACGTGTGAGGCACGCCGAAAGAGACCGAGCATAGGAGATGATTACCCACAATCCTGCAGTGGGAGAGAGAGAGAGAGAGAGAGAACCACCATCGGCTCAGTTGTGATCATGTGACACTCGGCAGACAAAGTGTATACGTACTATGTTGTATTTGTACTGCAAGACCTCGCTCGTTTAGCAAGTTAAAATTTATTCAGAATTTTTACTTGTCTTGCAAAACACTCACAGACCAAGTTACTCACAATCCAAGGTTTTATTGTACTGTCTTTGGTTTGCACCAAACATGTCTATTGTCACTGTGGCCAAATAACTATCTTTAATTCATCTGTCCTCCATAATGCCTGGTCTTTGCCTAGCTGTTCAATGAAACTGTAGTCTTGCTCTAATGATCTTGCTGGACAGCTAAACCTTTTTGGTCTTTGTTAGGCAATGAAGCGGGTCTTGGATGCCTCAAAAGCTTGCATATTGTAATTTGTTAGCCAATAAAAGGTGTCATTTTGCTGGACTTCTCATTACATGACGAGATATTAATATTTCACAGTCAAGTATGGGTTAATCAATGTTCCCTCTAAGTCATTTTGTAATCCCGCGCACAGATTGTCAGTGACGTCACCCTGTGAAGTGAGATAAAGGCGGCAGACTGTCATTTACACGCCGGCGCATGTAAATAACCAGCGAGCCACATTAGCTAGCACATTTTATTCATTGAGTGACCAGTCGCTGCACTGTCTACTGTACTTCACTCAGTTCGCTTTCTCTAGACATACAGTGGTGCATTAAATTAACAGTTTGTGTCGATTTCATTAAACAGTTTTCATGTCGATTTCATTAAATGAACAGTTTTCGTGTCGATTTCGTTAAATCAACAGTCTTTGTGTCAATGTTTTAAAATGTTGAAGAGAAAAACACGTACAAGTGGTAAAGGAATGCAAAGTAAGAAAGCGAGAGATTCATTTAAGCCTGAATGAACGAAGACAGCGAATATGTCACCGGAAAGCGTTGGGATGCGTGGAATCTCGACTATTGTAAACGACATTTATCGTCACGTATTCACTTAGAAAATGTTGACATTTTGTACAATTGCTTGCATGGAATTGACCTGAAACATATTCTGGTTGAAACACGTACTGAGCAAGAAGAACGAATTGAGCATAACGAGCGCCAGCGATCAAACGAGAAGCAAGTTCGAATCTTAATGGATAATGTCCTTCTTGCCATCAGGATGCTGTCAATGCAAATGATTCACGACCATATGGGAAAATGTTTCTATACCAGACAGTTGGCAAAATAAGAACTACGCCTTTGAGTTTGTTGAAGCAATCAACGAAGTGGTTGCAAACAACATATTTATAGAACTTCGAGCTGCATCGTTCCACACGCTCATCGTTGATGAAAGTACTGACATGACAGTACATAAAATGCTAATCATCTACTTTAAATATCGTCCAACAAATTCGTGTGATTACAAAACCGTTTTTGGTGGGATCATTCAGCTAACAGCATGTGATGCTTCAGCCCTTGAGGCAGCAATAAGACAATACTACACTGATCATCGACTCGATATGAACCGCATGGTTATGATAATATCAGATGGGGCATCAGTTATGTTAGGCTGTCGGAAGGGATTGGCTGCTTTACTCAAGGCAATGGTTCCTCATCTTGCGGAACAGCACTGTGTTGTTCACCGAGAAGATCTGGCACTTACTGATTCTTGGAGGGATGTTTGTTTAAAAATATTGAGATTCTGTTGCATACTGTTTATACTTTAGTCGATCTTCAGTTAAAAAAGGTGCACTTGAAGAATTGGCAAATGTAAATAATATGGATGTAATTTCTTTGACAAATTCATTAAGTTCATTGGTTGTCACGTCACTTTGCTGTCAGTGTTTTTGTTAAAAATCTTGATGTTTTAGCTGCATATTGTGAAGAACAAGTGCAAGATTGCAATGATCCTGTTTGTAATTATGTTTTGAAATCATTACGAGATCCACTGTATCAGAATGCTCTGTATACAGCAAACAATGTTTTAAATGAATTAGCTAATTTATCCATGTTATTACAACAAAGTAATCTATCACCAATTGAAGCACATCAGTTTTGCTTTTCTAAAATCTGTAAATTGGAAGCACAATATCTGGGTGAGAATGTTTACTGGAATAAAAAAGCCAAGCAAATTTTGAGTGAAAATGAAGGCATTGACACAAGACAAATCACACAGTTCATACGATCACTTAAAGGTAAGATTTCCAGCGGATGAACTACAGTTTTGGTCAGCTTTTGATCCCACAGGTTTGAAAAACTGTGCATTTGATTTTGGTGTCAAAGAGATAAAAGAACTGTGCGTAAAGTATAAAGATTTGTTACATACAACAAATGGTGAGTTGATTATTACTCAATACAATGATTTCACATTTCAGAGAGAAACTGAAATCTGGTACCATAAATTCACTACCTGAAATCACAGGAGTAATTTTAAATGAACAATTTAGGTCACTTGCAATGTTAATCGATATTTGCTGTACTTTTCAAGCATACAGTGCTGATTGTGAACGAGGTTTTAGCCTCAAGAATAGTGTTAAAGTGAAAACACGAAACTCATTTGGATCATCTTATACGAATAAAATTATATTTAAATGCTCGAAAGACTGTGGATTTGCACAAAACGTATAACGTGTGGAAGGAATGTAAAATTAGATGTGAAAAGTTGTAATAACCACCTTGTTAATTTTATCAAGCCAGATTGTTAACTGTTTCACTAAAACTGTTGTGTTTTATTGTGTTTCAATACTTTAAGAACATGGTTGATATTGTATTATCGTTGTTATTAACAGTGTGATTATTGGTAGTGCCACTGCCACTTAGTTGACGTACATTGCGTTAGTTATTATACTAAATGACTTGTTGTCATAGCATAATACTCAAGTCAGTTATACTGATAGCTTATTGGCTACATGTATTTTGTTTGTATTTATGTTTCTCTATAACTGGGCAGTAAATGAATAAAGGTTCATACATATTATATTCATTTATCACAATACAGGCCTTCATCACATATTTAAATTGCAAGCCTAAAAATACATATTATCTTGGACAAGTTGTTTCAGAGCCCACACAAAATATATTTTGCACACATGCCCTTGTTCCTTAGAGGGAACATTAGTTAAGATGGCACAGATTTTGTCCTGCTCTCTATCTGGTAGCATGGGTATGTTCTACCAAGGCCCCTTTAAATCTCCAATATACCAAAGACATGCATATTAGGCTGACTGGCTACTCCAAATTGACCTGCTGTAAGTAAGTGTGCACATCAATACCCCAGCATCCCATCCAGTAATAGCTCCTGCCTTGCTGTGGTTTTGTGAACTCACTTATCCTAGTTTAAAGTCATGAATATTCCAGTGTATAAAAAGAGATGGACTGCAGATCAAAAAATTGAGGACTTCACTTACTGAGGCCCACAGCATCATGGGCTAGGCCTTTGAGGAGCCACTAAGCAGTATGCCAATTTGGGATCCACACCCCTCCTTGTGAGAGGGTCACTTCACTCAAAAATGACAGTAACTGGCCCTAAAATGGACAGCAGTGATGCATTAAAGTTTCTATTTCAAGGCCAGTAAGCATTTGGCTGTGCTTCGCTCCTGGCTTCAGTGGGCTGTAGTGTCAGGAAGCAAAGAATTATCATTGCTGGTGTATGAGAGATAAGGGCCTGAATCAATGGCTCCAATAATCTTGTCAAAGTATGTTGCTGATGCACACTGTAAAGGAAATACGTACAGAAAAATGTGAGGCCAGCCCCTCCTACTGCCCGGAGCGGCGGCTCCACTAGAGGCCAAGGGCATCCAAACGTCCTCCAAGTGATCCCCGGAGCCGCAGAGGGGAAAACTCACACATCAGCTGGAAATCGAGGCAGGAAGAGCAGAGTTGGGTAGCGGCCGCCAATGACGCATATTTGGCTTCTGCTCTGTGGAGGCACGGTGTCCCCTGCCACTGGAAAGAGTGTGTGTGTGTGCTGCCAGTGTTTACGGCATGTCAGCCATTTGCGGAGCCTTAATATTGGATTCAAAGGGAAGGGAAACCTTAGGAGTACAATATTCTTTAGCCACAAAATGAGGTCAGAGTGAATAATGGCTCACCACTCCAAGTGAATAATGGCTCCCGCTCTTAGCAAAGTTTCAGGACTTGGCAGTAATGCCTGGACATACTGCACTCCAAGCAAAGTGACATCAGGGTGCAAATAGCAAAACAGTGCTACATCTGTGACCAATTTCAAGAAATCAATACATTAGTCTATTCAACACAGCACAGGCAGGGCGGCCGCAGAAAGCACAGGTGACAGGGCACTTCACGATACGGGACAGCAGAGCACTTTGACAGCAGTAAGGGAAAGGGTTAATCACTTTGGTGGAACCATACTATTTTTTACGTACCATTTTTTCACGGGCTTATTGTTTTGCTGATAGACGTCTGCTCCAGTCACAGATTTATCAGGTTGTCAAGGTAACATGACACTAAATGATGCTCCCTGCTGCTGATCTGCTTAATGGAAGACGGCTGACAAAGTGCCCAAGGCGTGTCATTTAAACATTTAATAGCTATATTAAGTGTCTGTAAAGGACAAGCAAAGTCGGCCGGAGTACAACAAGTGGAAAAAAAGTCAATACATACAGTTCTGGGCTATTATACAGGGTTACGCCTTCTCTGTTGATTTCAACATATGTACATATCGACAAAATTTTACATATCACATGGGCAGGACGATAGTTCAATTGTCTGACCAATGACCAATGCACCGCTCTGCTCAAAGAGCTTAGTTGCTTTATACACATTATTCCAGCTATCTTTGCCTTCCCGCAAGGAGAGAGTTTGGAGTAAAAAAGAGAACCTGGGGAGAAAGGATGATGAACTCCAGGCATCTCCATGCTTTTCTCTTCACAGAGGGACACATTGTCACAGTTTCATACTGACTTGCGAAAAAGGGGATGTCAAGTCCTGGAATCCTCAACTTCTTAGTTGGGCAGGACTCAGGACTACGATAGAAAGACCAAGGCCAGTGGAGCAGTACAGGTGGCGGAAACAGAAATACAGTTTAAAAAATGTACTGTAAGCAGTTCAATCAACAGACTAAAAATTTTAAAAAGTGAGCGAGTTAGTCACTTCCTAACCCGGTCGCAGAGGTATGCTGGAGCTTATCCCAGTTAGCATAAGACACAAGGCAGGGAACTAACCCTTCTTGAAGGGGACCAAACCATCACCAGCCACTCACAAAGCACACACTAGGGTCAATTTAGAAACGTTAATTCACCTAACCCGCATGTCTTTGGACTGTGGGAATTTCAAAAGGTGCAATTTCCAAAACATAAAAAGTCCACCTTAATAAAAGGCCAACTGTCTGTGTATCCATCCAGTTGCACTGCTCCTGTTATGTTCCATTTCGTATGGGACTCATTAAAAGTAGTGCTAATGTTTGTGATGCGTCACCTGTTGGAATGAAAAATGCAACGCACTGATTTACTACATTTATTACAAAATATACAACAATTGAGGGTGCACTCCAAACATTAACACTGAATATTCTGATATCTACATTGATTACTTAGATATCAACCCATTTTAAACATGTAATACAAACTAGCAATAAATGTGGTTAAAAAGTGAATAAAAAGTGCACACTAAAAATCTCAATAAAAAAATACCAAATCTGGAAGACGGCATAAATCCAGTTCATCTTCCTCAATGTGCTGATAAAATATAAAAAGACTGAGTTCTAAAAAAACATGCACCAAATTCTGCAGCAGTTTTGCCTTCCCCCTACCAAAGTATTGAGGGACACCAATCTTCCCTTACAAAAGAACTCCCACCCACCTTTGGTCTAACATGGCAGCTTCACATTAAACAGTGTTTCCCACTAAATAGAGCAACAGATGATAACACTCTTAACTAACCACCTGAAGTGAATCTGCATCTCTCACCTCATTCTGAACCCTTGCAGTGCTTTTATAAGCTTGTCCAGCTATCAGCTGACAAGGGACCTTGTTACCCAGTGCCCTGTCACATGTGCACACATCTCTAAGTGAGCTGACCTCCTGCGCCTCACGAATGTCTCCTGTGCTCATATTTATCAAGTGTCTCAGAGTAGGAAAAACGGTCCTAACTGCCTCAAACTTTTCAGAGTGATTCAACTTTGGGAGTAGCAATAAAAACGTTTTATCAATTGTCCAAGACAACAATGCACATACCTGTATTTGGTTAAGTATTTAAAAGCTTTTTCTCCATGCCCCACAATTGTGATGCACCAGTGCAGACAATTGTTTAATTTATGGAAAGTGTTCAACTTTAGAAAACAATTTTGCATGGAAAAAAAAAAAAAAAATATATATATATATATATATATATATATATATTTATTATATATACACACACAATGTCTGTGAAGTAACTAACTTGAAAAATGCCAAACTTATTCTTTAAGATAACAGTGGTTTCCTTTGCCTAATGTAGTACCCAATTTTATCTTTAAATTACCTGCTCGAGCACTCATGTAAACCATGGAATTAAACGCCAGGCACATTATTAACTCTCCAGCATAACCTGATAATACCACTTGGCTTTCTCATAATATACATTAACATTCTAATGCACTCCCATAGACAATTTAAATTCTACATAATAACAACATTTTCCCAAACATATAAGCATTAAACCAACTGGCAAAACTATAACACTCAAATAATTCAACTTCAATACAACGCAATTAAATGGTGATTACAAATCTCGACGGTCAGTGTTCTGCTAAAGAATCGCCTGGCCATAGGGGACTATTCAGTTAAATTTAAATGCTTTCTCCTCCCACTGTTCCATTCCATCTGAACGGGTGTGGTGCAGAAGCGTCACCCATTGCACGGCTGCACTCGGGTCCTAATCTGGGATCCTAAAGTGGTTTGTCAAGTGGTGGGTGGAGAACGCGCTCTATCAGCGCATGCTCCGAACCTCCTCCTGAATCGCTTAAAGAGCTAATATTAAGGACAGTTCAGAAAAAATAAAAGTGGAAGACCGAATGACAGCTGTGCAGTAATTCTTCAATAATTTACCAAGACACCATATATCGCTACATAGAGGTCATCATTGCACACACATCTAAAACTATTCACTTAATAACACACCTTAATCATTGTGGCATTTGTAGATTCTGGTCGCCAACGCTGCGTTTCGTTAGCTTAAATTCCACAAGGTAGCAACACAAACACTTATCTCTGCTTGAAGGAAAACGGACATCCCTTTTCTTAGCACTTGTTTAACAAAGGACAGCAAAACATCGGTGTCACTCCTCTCACCCCTCGAAGGCCGCGAGATTTAACTGCAACCCCGAGTCTCTCTTCTCTGGTTAATCAGCGACTTTTACGACCGAGCGCGAGTGCACTCTAGTGTCTTTGTAATTGCGCTCATAAGACTCTTGCCGCAAAGTCTTGGGCGTATATCATACAGACATTGTTCGAACAATACATAACTTGTGGCCTACTTTATTACTTATGCCTATAAAATCTTGTTTGCACAGGAATAAAAAACATCGCTTTCGCGGGCTTCAGTGGCTCCATAAAAATTATTTTAAGAAGAGGAAAAAAACGCTAACCTCAACATGCTTCTTTAAATTTGAAAATGAATTCTTGAAAGCAGAGATTTCTTTAGGTGCGGTTTTCAAAAAACGCTCAATTTCCGTATATCAAGAGCGGGAAGCAGGGAACGAATGAGTGGTAAAAGAAGGGGCAATGTGGCGCCTTTATTTATGAATGACGTACGGCATGCTATTGGCTGTGTCCGAGCAGCGATGACCTTTAACCTAAGTAGGCAACACACCTGATTGGTTTTTTTCATGAACTTTACTAGCCGAAGTACGCGCCATTTCACGGGTATATTTGTCAAATGGGTTAAAGAAACAAAGCAAAGGTTTATGTGTTTTTTAAATTGTGGTTGTAAATATGTGTTATGTGGCAAGTAGAATGTTTAACTGAACTTTTAATAAGAGGAATTTCTCTAATTACCGGTAGATGTTAAGACATTTGCAACCATAGACATATAATTACTTGACGCCGCATGACCAGCAGCATCGTACGTCAACGTCGCCGCCATATTGCGAGTGGCACTGCTGTGGAGTGAAGTAATGGATAAAGATGCCTCACCCATGTGCTGCTTGTGATTGTACAAACCGCTGTACGATCCAGATCAGATCCCGGGGGATTACATTTCATAGGTAAGGCTGAACAATTGTTTTGGTTATATTTGGCCATTTGAAAATCCTGTTTTATAATCCTAACTTTAGCTACGACAGGCTAAGCTAGCAAAGCTATGCTTTTATGTGCTCAAGTGAGCCTCCAAACAATGTTTTGGCTAAACGTATTTAGTCACTAACTATGTAGATTGTTGTTAGCTGTTAATGTTTCTCAAACTTTGAAGGTTTCCCAAAGAAATCCACCTCAGGAAGCAGTGGGAGGTAGCCCTTAGACAGGATTTTGAGAAAGCTGTCCTGTGATGTGTGCCGTGCTAGTTTGGTAACAGATGCAGTACTGGCATCATATGATCAAAGCTACCACTTGTTCACATTAAAAAAACAAAGGAGGTTTGATGATTCCTTCTGAGGGTACACTCAAGGTGGTCAAAGTAGCTGAGTGTGTTATCCGACAGTCAACATTAGGGCAAACTGTCAGTGTATCTTTGATCAATCA
>JANRMT010062814.1:30729494-30740766 GCA_026402145.1 Polypterus bichir lapradei | reverse complement strand
GATAGATAGATAGATAGATAGATAGATAGATAGATAGATAGATAGATAGTGTGGCAAATGCCTGGTGTGACAACCTGGCCGGGACACCTTGGAGGACCGGAAGAGGGCCTACGCCCACCTCAGACCACATGGGGGCAGCCACCCTGATTGCTATGGGGACCACGGGTACAGAGCTTTGAAGCTCAACCCTGTAGGGGCCCGTGGTCACCGTCAGGGGGCGCCCTGGTGCCTGGAGAGCCCTGGACCTCAGCACTTCTGCCACATCAGGAAGTGCTGGGGGGAAGAAGAGAGGGGACACCCGGAGTGCTTCCGGGGATACAGCCGGCAGTTCCGCCACACTGAGGCATGTCGGTAGGAGGTTGCCGGAATACACCTGGAGCACATCCGGGTACTTATAAAAGGGGCCTCCTCCATTCAGACAAGGGCTGGAGTTGGGAGAGAAGGAAGGACAAGGTCTCTGGAGGAGACAAGGAGGCGGCCTAAAGCAAAGAGGCAGCGTGAGGCCAGGACTTTGGGGAGTTTTGGGGGTTTGTGCACTTGTGACTGTAAATGGTGATTGTAAATAAACATGTGGTGGTGATTTTACCAAGTCTCCCTGTCTGTGTCCGAGGTTCGTTCCACAATAGATAGATAGACAGATAGATAGGAAAGGCAATATATAAGTTATCGTAATATTGTTAAATTTGTTTGTTAATGCTGTGTTTTCAGAAGCAGTATAACATAATGTGTCAAATCATACTATGTGGCTGTTTAATTTTGTATCAGAAGGACGTGAGTGATGGATCACAGATCAGAAACACTTGCAGACACTTCTAGAACTTTATTCAATGACCTTCTTTAGCCCCCTACTGGTAAGTCAGCTTCTAACATTCATCAACTACATGATACACTTATCAAGTTACTTCAACGTAAGCGCATAGTTATCACGATGATCAGTGTTCAGGGTCATTCAGTAATATTAAGGGAATCATGAAAGATGGGTATCCAGCACTTTTTTAATGCAGATTTAAATATCTCCTTCTGAGTCCATGAGAATCGCATGGGCTTGTGATCTCTTATTAAGATGTGACAGAAATGGCCTTGATCCACTGTTAGAAAACTATGTAGGTCTATTCAAAGTTAACCCTCACCTCAGTGTTTCTGAAATTCTGCACCTGCTCAACATTTGAGGTCACTGTAAAGACATTCCAGTGTGAACATAATAGTGAAACATATCAAAACCTCTCTAAACTTGTACATTATACTCTTATTCTTCCAGTTAAGACTGCAACATTTGAAAGAAGCATTTCAGCAATAAGAAGAAAAGGAAACTGTGTGCTGTGGCAGCCCAATCAGGACACCTGCAGGGGTGCTTGGGAGTTGGAGTCCTGAAATGCAACCCTATGGATGTACTGGGTGCCAATAGAGGGTGGAGTGTTGGGGGGTGCCCTACTTTCTTTATGGCCCAGGAGTGCTTCCAGGGAGACACAACATAGCACCGGAAACATTCCCAGGTCCAGCTTAAAAGGAGCCCATTGCCTCACATTGGGAGGGAGCAGGCAACCCTCAACAAGAGGAAGAATTTTTCCTGCATTGTGCATTCTGGCTAGTCTTTGGAAAGGGGATTGTTGGAAAGGTCCTTTGGATAAATAAGTAGCTTTAATTTTATCCTAAAAGTGTGTTGGACATTACTGTGTCTTGGGGCTTGGGCTCAGTGGTGCCCCTTGGTGGTTACAGTGCATTTTATTATGAAGGATCAACGATTCTGTTCACTGGCCATTCTTAACATTGAACTGGACTTAAGGGAAAGTTTGGACCAGGACAAAACTCTGGACATCTACACAAATCAGAAGAAACGGCAAGTCATTCTTCACTAAGGTAAGTCTTACCTTTCCTGGCTGTGTTTGAAAGCTTTTATAGCAGCCCCAATCGTAAGCTACTGTGTTATATCCTTTACTTAAAAAGTGAGACTCCACCTATGGGGAAGATCAAGACTAGATGTTGGAGGGGCTAGGAATCAGGAGTTGCCATGCTGAATGGAGTAACAGGCGTTGGGAGAAACAAAGATAACTGTAAGCTCGAGGAGAGGATTCAAGGGGTCAACTGATTGGGATCATTGATGTTAGGTAGAATGCCTAGAGGGGGCTTGGTGGTCTCGTGGCCTTGGAACCCCTGCAGATTTAGTTTTGCCTAATTTTATTTTTTATATTGTGTCTTTTTTCTCTTTCTTTATCCTGTAAAGCACTTTGAGCTACAGTACATCATTTGTATAAAAATGTGCTATAGAAATAAATGTTGTTGTTGTTGCTAACTGCACATTGGCAGGTGTGTGCGAGCCTATAAGTGCAATCATGAGCGTGAGGGACATGAGGAGAGGCGAGTCGCAGTTTCTCCCAGTGTCTAGATACGTATCTGTTGTTTTGGAAGTGGTGGCTGTTTGCTTAGTCCTAAAATCAACAAGCCCCTTCATTTAAGGGCTGAGCTCCTCATTCTGTGTTGTGTCCCATCTCAGTGTCCTTTACTGTGATTTGGGCACAGCAGAGGTCATCAAGGACGACATTCAACCGTTCAGAGAGTTCACACATCACAGACGCTCGAGTCCACTACATCTCTGTCTCCAAGTGGAGGTCTCCAGTACGAACTCCACAAAGTGAAGCAGCATTACTTCAATAATAATGGATTCTGCTGTCGTGCTCACAGTGTGGCACTTGATGAATTCTTATTTACATGCAGATAATTTACCAGGAGATTGGTCTTTACTTCATGTCGTATTTTTCAAATTAAGGACCATAAGGCACATATTGCTCCAAAGAATCACTGAAAGAAAGTAAAGAATGCCACAAGAAAGTGGCCTGGACGAGACTTATGCTGAAGAGCATGCTGGGTCACAGACTTGTCATCATCATCATCATCATCAGAGTTCAGAGGTTAAGAAGCAGGTCCTCAGCCCAGATCTGAATCCGGAGAGGGACTGGGAGTGTGTGGCAGACAGAAAGCAGCGTAAGGGCAGTGGCGTTGTTTTTCTTCAGATTTTAGGATTTCCCAGTGTTGTTGTTTTGTTTTGTTTTTATTCCATTTAAAGTGAGCAGCAGTGAGTAGTGTGGCTGTGGCTGTGCACCAGAGACCCGGGTTCAAATATTTGTCCAGTCAGACTAGACATTACACACAGTAAGGTGTGTTAGGCACTGTCAACTACCTTGAAGGTGTTTTTTTGTTTTTGTGGTATTCCCATCCTGCACCTGTACACATCATGTTAAGCTCCTACTTCTGTAATCCTGTGCTTGGAAAAAGGGGATACAAAAAATGGAAGGCCGGATGGTGACACTTAGCATTTTGAGTTTAAGGTCAAATACTGAAAGATTTCAGACCTATTCACTTTGGACACACGTTACTGTTTTGTACATTCTATTTCAAATTGATATATTTGCCATTTTGGTCTGTCAGTCTTCTTGTATAATATGCTACCATGGCTGTCTGTTTGTCTGTCCACCTGTAGCTTGCAAACTGTTTGACCGATTGACCTAATATTTGGTACACATGTAGCGGGGCTACATAATAATAAGTATTTGTTTTTTGTCTTTGCTGTGTGCGTTTTGTTTTCATCATCCTGTTTTCTATGTTATATGTGTGCATACAGTCATATGAAAAAGTTTGGGAACTCTTCTCAGCCTGCATAATAATTTACTCTACTTTCAACAAAAAAGATAACAGTGGTATGTCTTTCATTTCCTAGGAACATCTGAGCACTGGGGTGTTTTCCGAACAAAGATTTTTAGTGAAACAGTATTTTTATGTATGAAATTAAATCAAATGTGATAAACTGGCTGTGCAAAAATGTGGGTCCCCTTGTAATTTTGCTGATTTGAATGCATATAACTGCTCAATCCTGATTACTTGCTACACCAAATTGGTTGGATTAGCTCATTAAGCCTTGAACTTCATAGACAGGTGTGTCAAATCAAGAGAAAAGGTATTTAAGGTGGTCAATTGCAAGTTGTGCTTCCCTTTGACTCTCTTCTGAAGAGTGACAACATGGGATCCTCAAAGCAACTCTCAAAAGATCTGAAAACAAAGATTGTTCAGTCTCATGGTTTTGGGGAAGGCTACAAAAAACAATCTCAGAGGTTTAAACTGTCAGTTTCAACTGTAAGGAATGGAATCAGGAAATGGAAGGCCACAGGCACAGTTGCTGTTAAACCCAGCAGGTCTGGCAGGCCAAGAAACATACAGGAGCGGCATATGCGCAGGATTGTGAGAATGATTTCAGACAACCCACAGATCACCTCCAAAGACCTGCAAGAACATCTTGCTGCAGATTATGTATCTGTGCATTGTTCTATAATTCAGTGCAATTTGCACAAATAACATCTGTATGGCAAGGTGCTGAGAAAGAAGCCCTTTCTAAACTCACGCCACAAACGTTGCTTGTTGTGTGCAAATGCCCATTTAGACAAGCCAGATTCATTTTGGATCAAAGTTCTTTGGACTGATGAGACGAAAATTGAGTTATTTGGTCATAACAGAAAGCGCTTTGCATGGCGGAAGAAGAACACTGCATTCCAAGAAAAACACCTGTTACCTACTTTCAAATTTGGTGGAGGTTCCATCATGCTGTGGGGCTGTTTGGCTAGTTCAGGGACTGGGGCCCTTGTTAAAGTCGAGGGTCGGATGAAGTCAACCTAATATAAACAAATTCTTCAGGATAATGTTCAAGCATCAGTCACAAAGGTGAAGTTACGCAGGGGTTGAATATTCCAACAAGACAATGACCCAAAACACAGTTGGAAATCTACAAAGGCATTCATGTAGAGGGAGAAGTACAATGTTCTAGAATGGCCGTCACAGTCCCCTGACTTGAATATCATTGAAAATCTATGGGATGATTTGAAGCAGGCTGTCCATGCTCGGCAGCCATCAAATTTAACTGAACTGGAGAGATTTTGTATGGAAGAATAGTCAAAAATACCTCCATCCAGAATCCAGACACTCAAAGGCTATAGGAGGACAGTGTCTAGAGGCTGTTAGATTTGCAAAAGGAGGCTCAACTAAGTATTGATGTCATATCTCTGTTGGGGTGCCCAAATTTATGCACCTGTCTAATTTTGTTGTGATGTATGTTGCATATTTCCTGTTAAACCAGTAATCACTGCTGAAATACTCCTGTTTCTACGTATAAGGCATGTCATATATTAAAAGGAAGTTGCTACTTTGAAAGCTCGGCCAAAGATAAACAAAAATCCAAAGAATTAAGAGGGGTTCCCAGACTTTTTCATATGTAAGTAAATGTCCCCGTAAGATAAAAGGGGAAGGGTGATGAAGGGAGAATGCAACTCAAGACGGAAATTACCTGTTCTTTTCCACCAATTACATCCAGGACTTCTATTATTTAAACTAGAGGAACGAAAAGGAAGAGGAAAAAAAAAGAGCAAGGAGAGAGACAGAGAGAGAGAAAGAGAGAGAGAACACGAAGATCGTGAGAAGGAAGGAGCCATTATTTACAGTCATTTCCACCCATGATCCCGTTAATTGTGCCATTCCATTACTTGCTTTTCTTAAGATCCGGATCAACATTTATGGCAACCTGTGCAGAGAAATCCAGGGGTTTGGATTCACACCAATCATTGCTGAGGACACTTACGGCGAGGTCATTTTTGTATTGTCGGGAGGAAGCAAGGTATCACATCAGCCAGTTGTCAATGTCCGCCGGACTTTTACAGCCTTGGGTCTCACTTATCATATACATTTCATCTGCTGTTTATTATCAATCTGTGTTCGTGTTTATGTGCTGTGGTAATTCGTTTATTGTTTAGGGGATATATATATAAATATTCACGGGTATCATTGGGATAGTGGTGGTTTCTGTGCACTTACATATTATTGAATATTTGTCTGTCCTCGTGTGTATATATACTTATCAGTTACAATATATACACATTTGGTTTTACATTTCTCTCTATTATTTGCTTGTTATTTCATCATGTCAGGGGAAAAAAAGGACAACCTGTAAGGAGTATGGCTTGTTATCATCTTGAGAGTCTTCAGGCTAGCCGAAGCAAAAGTCTTGGTAGTGTAGCGGCCGGTCTGGGAAAAGGGGTTGGCCTTTACACACATATACTATGTGACGTCTACTATCCTCTTTCAGGGTGATGATTGACCTCCAAGGTTATTCCTCTTTTTATTTTTATTTTATTTTATTGTAGAATCAACTCTTGGCAGCGGGGTGGCTGTGTGGCTCATGCGTACAGGTGCCATTCTCATCCCTACCATCTCCGTCACATCCCCTTCCTTTTCAAAGAAAATTAAGGAAAACGTACTAGGTAATTTCAAAATGAACACTGACTTAATCAGTTTTAACATGAAACAATGCAGATGAAAGAAGAGAAGAAGCGGGGAAAACAAGAGCTGCTCAGGAAGCAGCAAGCACATCAACCTCTGAGCAAACGAATGATAAACGTAGAGAGAAAGAGAGAGGATGAAAACTAGGAATGCTCAAGTCAAGTGTATTCACTGCATGTTACTGTGCAGCGCGCTGTTACTGGTCTACATACAATTACTGATAATGACAAAGTGAGAACAAGTTTTCAGAAAAGTTTGCACATTTATTAATAAATCAAAAACTGAGTTGAGTTGAAAGAATTCTGCTGGAATGACTTATCAATGCCTTTGAGGATTTTAAAAGCCTGGATTAGGTCCCCTCACAGTCTCCTCTGTTTGAGACCAAACAAGTCCTTAAGTCCCATGATGCACCTGGTTGCTCTCCACTGCACAGCTTCAGGTGCTGCTATGTCTTTCTTGTTGTGTGGTGACCAGAACTGCACACAGGACTCCAGATGCTACGACACTAGTGCATTCTATGGTTTGAGCCTCACATAATTTATATTCAAGAATTTTTACAATACAACCTAACATCTTATGTGCCTTTTTAATCGCTTCTGCACATTGCAGTGGTGTAACACTCAGGTGCGTTTGGTAATTTAGGTCCTGTCTAAACCACTTTGTTTTAATTTAAAAACACAGACATTTTGCTGTTTGTCCATACTACCTTGGGCATCATGGGCAGATCTACCATCAGGGCATTCTGGGTGCGTGTCCAGGGGCTATTTGGACCAATCACAATCCTCCCAATATGGTGTGAAATTATTAACATGGACTTCATGCTCCAGCTCAGTGAAACGATTCATCAAAAATCATCAACAGAAAACCAAACCCACCCAACTCAACGCTCGAGTCACCATCTGAGTATAGTCTCCCATGCGTTAAATGCAGGGTGTCCATGTGCTGCTCTTTTAAGTGAGGTCAACTCTCTGCTAAGGAGACCTATTCATGAAGTCATCCAGGGGCCTGTGGGGGTCTTAATCCAGACTTGGATCCAGAAAATGGATTCAGCGAGGAGAAGTCAAAACGCAGATTTTCTAAAACACAGAACTCGCACTCTGATTGGTTCCTGCTTATTATGTAGGCCTTCCATGATTGGATTTTGCTTATTACAGTGTCTCATTGGCTGACTGGTCACCCTTCATGGAAGAAAACCATAATCCAACACGGAGGACACAGAAGAGTTGCTTTTCATGGAACTTGTGGCATTGCTTATTTATTTACAGTATGTATAGGTCTGAATGCTGCTCACGTGTGCAAAAGTAAAATAATTTACCACTCCCTTCAGTTTTGTGGCTGGCGGTGTTACCAGCAAAGTGAAAACTTCAGAGCCCCATAAAAATCAAACTTGGTTGAAGGCCTCTTATCCGTGTTTATTACTTAAACTTGATCTATTCGGTAAGGAGGGGAGTTTTCCGCAGCAAATTTTGTGAGCGAGGTGGACGGGCTGAGAATGCAGTGGAGCTCACAAGAATACAAGACAGAGAGGGACACAAAAGCACAGTGCAATAAAGCAAAGATAAAGACGCACACATTTGTTTACTTCATTTCTCCACTGAGTTATTTTTACAAATGTTATTTGGTCCAGGATGCACGCAGATTGCTGTGGACTGCTTATAGCCAATCCTCTCGTGAACGTTTCAACACTTTAACATTAGCGTCGTTCCTTTTTAATGACAAGACTACCATCGCCAGCGCTGCAGACTGGTACTTACAACTGTGATCAACGCATTAATGAGTCATGGGGGGCAATCCACTGTGGCTCCTTTAAGAAGTTTCCTCTTTTTCTGTGCTGTGAACATGCTATCGGAGTCCTGCGTGCGCTGGTTGTCTTCAACGCATGTAAAGCACAAGGGAGTCCGATTTTCACAGGGTTCTGCAGTTTTCACTACGTCGTTCCTTCATGGGTTTTTCCGCCTATGCACGCCCACCCAGAGCTGGTGGAGGTCTATGTTACATGCGTTTTTACTGTGGACGGAGATACTTTTGAATAAAGTTGTGTAAAGGTTAGCATGGATGTAGTTTTTAAAAGAAAAACAATAATCGTGTGGATGTAGCCTTAGTTATTGATTTGAAAACTGGAGCATTATACACTTTTGTAGTTACTTTATCAAAGATTCAGTTTTATTTATTAAATAAGACTTGCATTTAGAAGCACTTTATTATTGTTATAAACGTAGTCCAAACAGGCTTCAGGCTGTCATACACAGCAGAATCCAAGTCAGGTGAAGTAAATTGATTGAGGTCTCCTAGTGGTGGGGGGGTCAATGACTAATTGGAGTTCACATTTCCTAATCCTAACATTTTTGAAAGATGCGCAAAATGGAGATTTGAAATCTCAGTTGAAGTCTCAAAGTAAAATGGTTGGCCGCTTTGAACCATCATGGAGCGCAGGTTCGCTGCTAAATGTGAATGTCAATAAAAGGCCGAGTCATTATAATGTGCAGGTAATTCAGCTGTGAGTGTGTGATGGGGCATCCTAGCCCTTACTTGGACAGGAAGCCAGTACTTTAGAGGAACAAGAAGAACGGTAACAGACTGTCCTGCCCTGCCTTGGCCAGGAGGCAGCCAGGAGATGCCCCTGTGGAAATGGGTTTGTTAGCATCCTGGCTGGGAGGCCAGTATAATAAAGCGACAAAGAGAGGAAATTGCTAGATGGCAGCATCCCTGAACTTCAGCACCTATACGGATAGCTACAGGGCATGCTGGGAACTGTAGTTCCGTGGAGCAGTCCCGTTGGGTTCTGTGCAAATTACTGCTTGACCCGAATGTGCTTCCAACAGGTCCTGCCCTGGCACTGAAAGTTCTTAAGGAGCTGTTCTGCCTTACTCGGAGAGTCAGCATCAAGAAGTAAAGGAAAAAACAAAACTCTTTGGAGGAGTGGAAGGAGAGAGGAGGAACTGTAAATCTGTGTTTACCGTATTTTGGTGGTGCTTACCCGTTTCTCAAGGTGCCACGTTTAATAAATGGGACAATATTTGAACCCGTGAATGTATTTGTGTCTGGGGTTTGGGGCTCAGTGACATCCCCTGCTGGTTACAAGTGTGACTTCAGTACTGAAGAAATGTTTGCTCCCTCTGTGCTCACAGGGCAACACTTACATGTCACTTTACCTGTTCATTTTTAGTGTTAATGTTATTTGCTTATTTTTCACTTTTACTTTTTTCCCGCCTCTTCCAGCATTTTGCCAATTTGGAATGTGGGAATCAGCTTTTCTGTCAGATGAGTAAAAAGAGGAAAATATAGAAAATATACAAGTTGGAGTGACCCCTTCTCAAGGTAAAATTCAAGGGGTCAATTAATCCACAATTGAACTCGCACAGAATGTGTCACTGTGTTAAAATAGATGACTCTGCAGATTTGCCAGTGCTTTCATTGGGAGATTCTGAATATTTTAAAAACTCTGTACTGTACAGCATGATCTCTTCTAGACAGCTCAATGAACTTCCTGACAAAAACTTCAAAGAATAAGTGTGCCAAGTTCCAATAGAATCTGTCCACTTGGAGCCGAGTTGTTTAATGTGGATGGATGGACGGACAGACAGACACGGCTACCACAGTAGGTGCCTTTCTCGTTATGCGTGAATGCAGCTACAAAGCACATTATTTTACTGCCATTCTGCACTCACATTACAAGGAAAATCACTCACACGTGCACATTTACTGACCGTATTTAATCTGACATATCAAAGCAACGGACTCAGCAGTCCCTTAATTTATTGGGAATAAAGTTGGATGTGCAATTCAGGATGGATGCTTTAGTAACCAGAGCTTCAGATGTTTCCCCAGTGGCCACCCTAATCACCAGCAGCCATTACAGAGAAACTCCCGGCTATTTAGAATAATGCTGCAGCTCCAGAAGAGTGTCATTAAGAGGATTCTTTCAAACAAATGGGCTGCATCTTTAATTACTCGCTGAGCTCAAATATAAATTATCCGAGGCCCATGTGTAAGTCTGCAATATGTGATAGGGTTTATGTTATTAGGCATGGAGTTTTAGGTCATAATATACACTTGAAAACATGGCAAGACCGCTTGAATTCTAACACTGCCCTTGGCAAACCGTAATGTCCCTCTTCTCTCGAGAAGCTCCAAATCAGCAAAATGAAATATCCAGCAGCTCAATGCTTTGTGCGGGCATCGCTGCAATAATAAAAGCCAACAGAAGGCAGACCTATATGGGGCATGTTTGGAAAGACTCATTAAATCATAATTTAATTGCAAATTTTTTCCGCTGCCCAGTGCATGTCACGAGAGAGAAACACGGGGCCAATTAGTATTGTCAGCGCTTGGTGGATATGAGCAAGCAGGACAAGACCTGCAGTTCATTAGCCAAGGTGACACCACTTGGGGTCTGTGTAAAGGGTGCATGCACAGGGCTCAAGGGGCTTTACATCTGCTGCCAGTGAGGGGTCACTCACTAAAAGATGGGAGGTGCAATAGACATCCAGTCATTTAGGGGCTCTGACCGGAGTTGGACTCATTGTGACCTTTCTTTGCATGGTTTTGTCCACAATTATTGAAATGCAGGCAAACCTTCAACTCCTCAAAACACAGTAGACTGAAGCATTATGGGAACTGAAGATAATCATTTCAAGGTAACTGTTAAAAATTGTAATTCGCATGTTAAAAAAGAAACATACGAGCCGTCCCCCGCGTAGTAGTGATACAGGACAGTGAGAAGGGCCCTGCCCGGCTCCCTACTCCTGACATCATGCTTCCCCTTCCCCTCAGCCCGCAGCCTCTGTCTCAGATTAACGTGAATGAATTGCTCCTGCAAGCGAACTATGATACTTAGCATGATGAAAGAAGTCACAAAATCAACTGGAATGTTCAAGCAAATTATAGAAAAAAACCTGATCTAAATACGTTAAGTAGTTCTCTCGTGAAAAGCAGACAGACAGACAGACATTGGATT
>JANRMT010062814.1:30699629-30720487 GCA_026402145.1 Polypterus bichir lapradei | reverse complement strand
AATATAATATAATATAATATAATATAATATAATATAATATAATATAATATAATATTATACTAACTGTTCCCCGTGGTTCCGCCCATGTTGTAGTGAAACAGGACAAACTTTAAAAATCTTTAAAAATCAATAAAAAAAAAAAAAAAATGTAATTCTGGCCAAGCGAAAGGTAGGTACGCTCCAATGTCAAACGTTGGCACTGTATCTGATCCCCGTGTGGAGAGAATAGCACATGGCCGTGAAGTCTCTGCCAATCAGCAGCTACCCTCTAAAACACACGTAGCTGTGATCTCTCTCTCAAAAACGTCAAATGTTACTCCTTAACAATCTGTAGATGATAAGGTCTGCTTAACAAACAGGTATCGCTAGCTAAGCAGAGACAAGGTACATTCAAACATGTGATGAGAGGTAGAATGACTCGAAGGCGCGTGAGTGAGGAGGGCCCTGCCTGGCTCCGCCTTCCCCTCCCCTCGGCCTGCAGCCTCTGTTTCGGATTAGCGTGAATATATGACTCCTGCAAGTGAATTATGATTCTTAGGATGATGAGAGGAGTCGCAAAATCAACCGGAATGTTCAAACAAATTATAAAAAAAATACCCGATTTAAATCCATTAAGTAGTTCTCTCGTGACAGACAGACATACAGAGAGACAGACATTGGATTTTATATATATTATATTATATTTTATTATATTATACAGTCCTGTCACCTTCTCCGTGTAGGTTCCTGTCTTGTAGCCAATGCTGCAGGTTTAACAATATTATAAAGCTCAAAGTTTATGATGCTGTCTCTCAAACTCCCGTCAAGCACTCTGAGCACAGGAAGGGTCCATAACTAATCTGTGTTTTTCCCTCTGGGTATTTCTCTGCCATTTCGTGTGAAACTCAGTCCAACGAGTTAGTAAAAGTGGCACTTGTCTTGTAACAATGGACTGCTGAAGCCACCCAAAAGTAAATCCCAAAGTAAACATCCACTCAAACGACGCATTGTTACTGGGCTGTCATTAAGCTTCTGCCTCCCGACTAAAGCCGTCTTTTCCTTCCTCCCTCTCCATTCATGTCACACACTGAGGGTCCGCCTTCCTCGTTCCATCCGTCTCGCCTCACTGCTACACTTCCAGGCTGGGGCCTCGCTCTTCACAATTCTTCATTTACCATGCAGGGCAGACTGTGGAGTAGACCGGCATAATGTATGGAGAGGAGGAAAGGATATAACGGAATAAAGAAATTCAGAAGTGGCAAAGGAAAATGGAATTAGAAAATGAGAGCACACACACTCTAACAAGAACAGCAAGGGCCTTCTGGTACAGCAGGAGAGAATAGGAATCTGCCTGATGAAACTGAAACAGTTCCTTTAAGCCATGGTGGTCTAACACAAGGCATCATCTTGATGCTTCCACACTTTAGAAGATGGGCAGGACTAGGAGAGCAGAGAGAAGAGTAGGCCAGGGCTTGACAGAAAAAAAGGCAACATAAATACATTTAAAAGGTGGCACTGTGATTGTGTGGAGGCTGTAGGTGCTCCTGGTGTCCCGATGGTCTTTCTTTCTGTTTTAATAGAAATCTCAGTTCTTCTCCGTCCCCCACAAATTGCCAGTTTGGTTAACTGACAAATCTAAATTGACCCCATAAGAGTGAGCCAACCCAATGCTGGATCCCACCTTGCACCCAATGCAACCAAGTTGTCAACCACCAGTCAAAAACAGACTTGCCTAGGAAGGTCCAATCAGAATATCAATAACTTCATTTACACAGACGGTCTATCCAGGGGGGGAGTTGCAGCCTGTCCTGATGGAATTGGGTGCATGGTGGGAACTGACCCTGGAGAGGGCGCCAATTCACACACACACACCCAAAGAGGGTCATTCCATGCGATGGCCTGGCACACTACCTCCAGTAGGTCACAACTGAGATGGAGCAGGGCAAGTGCGGAGGAAGATAAAAGTGTGTGCAAAAGTTTATTAAAGCAAAGAATTCGGGTGCTGCAGGGCATAAATCAATAAACGAATAAAGCTTCTTAAAATCTGTGCCTTTAAAACAGTGTCTTCAAGAGGGCTCATTAAGCATCATTAATACTACAATAATAATAATAATAAATTACATTTATATAGCGCTTTTCTCAGTACTCAAAGCGCTATCCACACAGGGAGGAACCGAACCCACAATCTTCCACAGTCTCCTTACTGCAAAGCAGCAGCACTACCATTGCGCCACCTGTGAGGACTACAAATAAAATTCAATCCATTTTATCGGCTCCTTGTTATGCTACTCATGCTGACCACTGGTAGTCAGTTTAGTGGACAGGCAGCCTGGCAGTCAGTCGTCTGAATGCTGGAAAAGACCAAAGCATGAGGACTGCAAGGAGACCTGGGGCAGCAGCCTGGAGACCTAGGAGTCCTGACCCCTCAGTCAGTGAGCAGAATGCATACGGATGTGATTTCTGGCTGGGATTTAAAAGCACCTTCTGGCCATAGGCTCATGGGTGGTGAAAATGGACACAAGAGCTTAAATACAAGGTAAGGTTGGAGCATTGTGTGTTGCTTTATTATGGCACCGGAGAGGGGTGACATGCCGCACTCTGGCTGGACCAGTAAGAATTTCAATGCACTCTGTACACATGACAATACTATCACTACTAGTTATACTGCTATTGCAGCGATATATATATATAAATATATTGTAAATGAGCCACACAACATGGGAAGAGGCCTGCTCGTATACTTGCAATTGGCTACCAAAGTTGTGGTTCAAGGGATACAGATCAGTCCATAACAAAGAACAATGGCAATAGGGAAACATGGTGCTTATATAGAAGGGAAACAGGAAATTATGTCATCAGACAGGAACCAGAAGTGATGTCCTCGGGGGCCGGAAATGGAAGTGACATGGTGGGAAGCAGAACTGTCATCCTTAGGGCTGGAAATGGAAGTGACGTCCTGGGAGGGTGGAAACAGAAGTGACGTCCTTGGGGGCTGGAAACACAAGTGATGTGGCCGGGACCAGAAGTGACATCTTGGCTCCAGAACTGGAAGTGATGTCATCGGACCCAAGTGGAATTTCCTTTGATCGGTCTGCTAACGGAAAAGAGCAAGGATTAGTGTACTCTGCCACCCTTTGGGTTTGTGAGGAATTACTGCCTTTTGAGCCTTTTATCTGCCTCCCCTGCACATGTGTGTGACAGTATATATTGTAGATGCCACATGGGCTGGACGGACATCCCGGCCAGGAAAGGAAGCAGACCCGGAAGGAAGAAATGGACCGACAGCCCCTATAGAAGCAGAGAGATCACTAGGGAACTGTTATTCCTCCAGCATGCTAGATGGCAGCAGTCCCGGATATCCAAACCCAGTGGGAAGCCAGCAGGGCATTCCGGGAAATGTAGTCTGGCAGGGCAGCCCTGCTGGGGTCACGGGGTGCCACAAGAGATTGTTCCAGGCAAACAAGCTCCCTACTCAAATAATGGACTTCCGTGTGACCCGGAAGTATTTCCATCGGGCAATCGTCCTGGCACCAGAAGTACTCCCAGGTCTGTAATAAAAGGGATGCATTCCCTTACTCAGGCAAGTCGTAGCTGGGTGGTAGAGAGGCAATACTTGACTGGAGGAGGGCAGTGCGGTGGTGAGAGAAAAAGGCCAGTGTTTTGTGATTATTTGTAATACTTTTTGAGGTATTTTAAATAAAACCTTTGTTTCTTTTTGATAAAGGACTGTTTTTGTGATTGTGTTGGGGTTTGGGGCTCACTGATACCCTGGGTTTATCACTATATATATATATATATATATATATATATATATATATATATATATATACATATATATCTGCGGTGGGTTGGCACCCTGCCCAGGATTGGTTCCTGCCATGTGCCCTGTGTTGGCTGGGATTGGCTCCAGCAGACCCCCGTGACCCTGTTCAGATTCAGCGGGTTGGATAATGGATGGATGGGTGGATACATATATATATACACACACTGTAAAAAATGTGAAATATACAGTAAAGAACTGGCAGCTGTGGTGGCCAAAATTTTACTGTATAAAAGAAGGTGATAATATTTTTAGGTCTACTGTACACTTTAAAAAACTGTTAAATTTACGGTAAAAAGATGGCAGCTGTGGTGGTCAGAATATTATTGTAAAAAGATGACGATATAATTGTATACTAAATAACTTTTTTTTTCTTTACAACACATTACCACAGAAGTGAACGTTTAACCATAACCTGAAATAAACGTACTGTAATAAATATGCCAATCATTAAACCATTAAAAAATGTTTTCAGGATCAAACACCAGTACACAGTCTGCATCAGTAAAGTAACAACAACCAATAGCAGACGTGTTGTACACTTTAATTATATGCACTGAAAAGAATTCAATGTTTAAGGAAGCTATGCCACATTGTCTGGTGGAGATGTAACGTTTGCTTTTGTGGTGTGCCAGCTTATCGAATACAACCCACCAGAACTCAGCTTCCATAACCTCAGAAAACCTTCAGCACGCACGGAAAAAGAAGTCAGCTCACTTTGTTGAAGGTTTTTCTCCCAACTGTGCAAAGGTGTGCAGTTCACCAGGTAAAAGGGGGCGTGTCCATATGCAAATATCGTAACTTGGTGTTACTGAAACAGCGCTGTACCGTTTAACATCTTACAGTTGCTTACTTTTGCTATTTAATACTGTAAAATAGCGATTGTTTTCAGTGTGACCGTAATGTAATCAGTAAACGGTATGTAGAATATTTTAAAGGTAGAAAAATATTCATTTTACAGAACTTGGCTATAAAAAATAATGTAATGTATTCTTTAAGATATTGTCACACACGTGCACATGGGAGGCAGCAAAATGGCTCGAAGGAAGGTAATCCCACACCAGACCACGGGGTGGCGAGGTGCACTGATCCTTTCTCTTTTTCCACTGTAGACCCGTTACGGGAAATTCCACCTAGCCTCCATCACGTCACTTTTGGCCACGAGCCTGATGATGTCACTTCCGGTCCAGAAGATATCCCTTTCCGGTCACGAGCCTGATGATGTCACTTTCGGTTCCTGTCATAATCACGTCACTTTCTCTGCTGCCATCTCAGCCTCACCAGTCAGTTCTGTTTTGGACTCTGATCTGTACACATCTGGACTAAAAATTCTTCCATTTGCAGCCAGAAAAAATTATACGGCTGCCCCAAATCTTTTTTGCGGCTCTCATCTCATCTTTGACAATATACTGGTAAGTTTCAGTAGAACACAAGATAACTTTCCTTTTTTTCAGAAAAGGTATTTTACTTTCACCATTCACACTATTTTTACTGTTAAATTTATTGACATTTTGTATATAATGACCAGTAAAGGGCATCCCAGAACTCCACCACATGAACGGCAGTCTCTGGTTTGCAGAGCTGTTTTTTATTATATTTTGTACCTGTGTAAGCAGATTTCTTTCTTTATGAATCAGCACAATTCCACCCTTTCTCTGTGTCAGAGCCAGAACTAAGCCATGAGGTTGAAAGAACTGCCCGCAAAGCTTACAGACAGGATTTCTGGGAGAGGCTACAAAAAAATTCCTGCAGCATTGAAGGCTCCCAAGAGAACAATGGCCTCCATAATTCTTACGTGGAAGACGTTTGGAACATCCAGGACTCTTCCTAGAGCTGATCACCCGGTCCAACTGAGCACTGGGGGCCTCGAGGGGTCTTAGTAACAGAGGTGACCGAGAACCTGGTGGGCTGAGCTCCAGAGAACATGTGTGGAGAAACTTCCAGAAGGATAACCACCCACTGACACACAAAACATGAAAGCCTGCTTGGAGTTCGTAACAAAAAGCCACCTAAAGAATTCTCAGACTGCGAGAAACAAGATTCTCTGGTCTGATGAATCCAAGATTGAACGGTCTGGTGTGAATTCGAAGTGTTGTGTCAACACACTGCTCAACACCTGCGCCATACACCTGACAAGAACTCGCTCAGAGTTCTGTTCACACAAATTAAAATGAATATATTCATGTTCAGAGTTCACCATTTCAAAGTTGAACTAATTCATGTTCAGTTCATTTTGTATTTTTTAAGGAGTGAGAATAAATAACCCATGAGTTTACTTTTTTCAATTTTGCATGCCTTACATTAGGGAATTACAGTGTTCTTGAATAAAATGCAATAATTATGAAGACTTTTTAATTTAGATGCACTTTATTGAGTTATACCCAGCAATAAACACGTATAACCATATATAGTTATAAAGAATATAAAGAAATTAAATAGGTATCCATACAAATCACCGCTCTGTTTCCAAACGTGTGACACAAATGGTGACTGTGGAGCCAGCGTGTAGGTGAACTAACGTATTACACTGCCGGTCAAAATTCCCATCACATATTGCATGTCCATCACAAGCAGGCAGACACAGACAGTACCTATTTGATTTTACTTTATTTTTTCCGAATACAGAAAAATGGGAAAAAAGTCCACTAATTGTGCTTATCGGAATACCGTATTTGGATTCGGCTCCACCCCTACATTACAGAGTAAGGCAATACGTTTAATCTGGACCTTAACCAGATCCAGAATGTCACATAAAACTGAACTCACTCACGTTCAAGTTCTTCACTTGCAAATACGTTACGTTAAGTTCACCGTTCTTAGAAAAATGAGCTGGTTTGAATGGACGCACTCTTTTGAAGTAGGTCACGTTCAACACCTGCGCCGCGCCATTCCAGCGGTGAAGCATGGTAGGGAGAGCAGCAAGCTGTGACGCTGAGAGACTATTCAGACGGAGCAGAGATATCCAAAATGAAAACCTGCTCCATGGTGCTCTGGACCACAGACTGGGCCTGATGTTTCACCTTCCAACAAGACAAACATCCTGAGCACAAAGCAACGACCCAACACAGGAGTGGCCTGGGGTCAATCCTGGCCATGTCCTTGAATTGCTCGGCCAAAGGCCAGTCTTAAAACCCTTTGAACATCTCAGGAGGATCCTGAAAACAGCTCTCCACTGACGTTCACCACTCAGTCTGACAGAGCTTGAAAAGGATTTGCAGAGAAGAATGGTGGAAAATCCCCTCAATCCAGGTGTGGGAAACTTGTCCTGTCAAATGCAAAAAGACTCCAGGCCATAACTGCTCAACAAAGTACCGAGTAAGAGATCTGAATGCTTGTGTCAGTGTGAAGGTTCAGTTCCTTATTTTTAATACATTTTCAAAAGCTCCTAAACTCGGTTTTCGCTTTCTCATTCTGGGATATCCAGTGCTGCTTGATGAGGGAAATAATAAATAAAAATGATTTTAGCACAAGGCACAAATCTAACAACATGCAAAAAAAAAATGAAGGGACTGACTACTTTCTGAAGGCACTGTATATACCTGTATACTGTCACACGTGCCTGGGGACCACCTTCTGGGCTCCGATGAAGTAAGCGATACCACTGCAGGATGAGCAGGGGGGTACTGACGCTAACTGCATCTTCCCTTCCAAGAAGACATCAAAGGGGGACATCTAGCCCCGTCCCCAGTACCTAAGACTGCCCCCACCCCTTCTGGCCAGGACACCATAAAAGGGGGCATTGCATTTTAACTAAGTAGTCATGGTGGACAGCGCTCCATTTGGTGATTTGCATTTATACACTGGCAGGCTTCATTTTGGTGCCAAGGGCACATCTTTCTGGTGTCTCAGTATTTCTTCTGGTGTCCCTCGGTCTGTTCATTCTGTCAAAATATATACATAGACACTTACTGGCCACTTTATTAGGTACACCCGTTCAACTGCTTGTTAACACAAATATCTAATTAGCCAATCACAAGGCAGCACCTTATTGCATTTAGGCCTGTAGTCATTGTCAAGAAGATCTGCTGAAGTTCAAACTGAGCATCAGAATAGGGAAGAAAGGAGACTGAAGTGACTTTGAACATGGCATGGTTGTTGGTGCCAGACGGGCTGGTCTGAACATTTCAGAAACTGCTGATCTACTGGGATTGTCACACACAACCATCTCTAGGGTTTATTGTCTGAAAAAGGGAAAATATCCAAAGAGTGACAGTAGTCTGGGCAAAAACGCCTTGTTGATGCCAGAGGTCAGAGAAGAATGGCCAGACTGGTTTGAGCCGATAGAAAGACAACAGTAACTCAAATAACCACTCATTACAACTGAGGTACGCAGAAGAGCATCTCTGAAAACACAACACGTCAAACCTTAAAGGAGATGGGCTACAGCAGCAGGAGACCACACCGGGTACCATTCCTGTCAGCTAAGAACAGGCAACTGAGGCTAAAATTCACACAAGCTCACCAACATTGGCCAATAGAAGATTGCAAAAATGTTGCCTGGTCTGATGAATCTCGATTTTTTGCTGTGGCATTTGGATGGTACAGTCAGAATTTGGCATCAACAACATGAGAGCATGGATCCATCCTGCCTTGTATCAATGGTTCAGGCTGGTGATGGTGGTGTTATAATATTTTCTTGGCACACTTTGGTCCCTTTAGTACCAACTGAGCGTTGTTTAAATGCCACAGCCCACCTGAGTATTGTTGCTGACCATGTCCATCCCTTTATGACTGCGGTGTCCCCATCTTTTGATGGCTACTTCCAGCAGGATCATGCGCCATGTGTCGAACCTCAAATCATCTCAAACTGGTTTCTTGAACATAACAATGAGTTCACCATACTGAAGTGGCCTCCACAGTTGCCAGATCTCAATCCAATAGAGCACTTTTGGGATGTAGTGGAACAGGAGATTTGCATCATGGATGTGCAGCCGACAATTCTGCATCAACTGTGTGATTCCATCGTGTCAATATGGACCCTGAGGAGTGTTTCCAGCACCTTGTTGAATCAATGCCACAAAGAGTTATGGTAATTCTGAAGGCAAAAGGGGGTCCAAACTGGAACTAGCATGGTGTACCTAATAAAGTGGCCATTGAGAGTATGTTGCATTAATGTGCGATATTTTATTCATTGCCGTTTCTTTTCACGCAAGAGAGGATTTTGCTATATTGAGTACTCAATGTATCCAATACGTGTGTGGCTACATGACATCTCCTGGGAGTGGGTGAAGGTCATCAGGTGGCTTTCCCTGCAGCGGCTCACTTGACCAAGCGCTGGATTTAAACAGGTGGCTCTGATAACATCCCACTTTTGTCGCTATAGGACAGTCATTCACCTTCAGCAAATCAGCTTTGAAGTCAGCTTCACAAATCATAAAAAGGCCCACAAAATCCCCTGTCTGAAGAAGAAACAAAATCCTTCCTTTGTCATTCACCGAAATGCGTGTAAAATCCTACAAGCGTGGAGGAAACTAATCTGTCATCATTTAAATTCCTAAGGTAAGCAGATTTTTTATAACCGTTATTAAAGAATGTCAAATGGTGCGCCTCGGAGCCTTCAGCCTCTGCTTTGTGATGTCACAGGTTGTCCTGAAAGCCGATTGGCCGAAGTTGAATCACAGTTCTGGAACGACAGCTTTGATGTTACTCCAGGAAGAGCAGAAGGGCCGACTAAGGGCAAGCGTGCCGCAGCGATCCGCAGTACACAGAGGGTGCAGAGCTTTGTCGAAGCTTCTGTTTTGATGCTTTTCTTTTTGCTGGTCACCGTCTGCACAGTAGTAAGGTCAGCAGTCTCCACAGCTAAAGACAACCTTTTTCCTCTCGTTCCTTTAAAGGAGAGCATCTGTTCTGTTGCATTCATCACGTGTGCAGCATCCCAATGGCCGAAGTCTGGCACACTTTGACACTCCTTCGGTGCTCAAGCTGAATGGGTTGCCCAGCTCACCTTCTTGTATCTAAGAGACCATGGCACTCATTTATAAAAAAAACAAAAAATGAAGTTACCGTTAAGTTCTATCCACACATCTTCTGCACCTGCTTATTCTGCTGTGATGACAGGGGCATCAGGGACCACCCTCAATTATCCAGTTTCAAACAACCAGTCAACCTAACCTGCCATCTTCAGGATGTGAGAGACTCCTGGAGTGTCCGGGCACAATGAGGGCACCTGAATGTAACATATACCATGGGACTTGTATCTCTGCCCCAAAAGCTGTGCCACCCTTACTTGAAGAAGTAAACTGCTTCCTTTACTTTGGTGGAACTAATGACATTATTGCTTTTATCCAAGGTGACTTACAACATTTGAAATACAACTGGCCACATTTCTTTTGTTCTTCCAGTTAGAACACAGGCAGGCAAAGTGACCTTCTTGTGGGCACACAGAGTCAGTAGTGGGATTTGAACCCACAGCCTCAGGGACTGAAGGTTAAAGTCTTAATATCTATGTTATACTGCCCCAAAAATGAAATAAGGGATTACAGTGCATGACAGCCTCCAGAGTGACACTTTGCCAATCTCAAGGCTAAACAGGGCACTGCAGGGTGCCAGTCCCAGAAATGGCTGTGGATGGCGGGCATTCAGAAGCAGATTGCTTCCTACTGTTTGCTTTAGAAAAATCGTAAAATGGCACCAGCAGGTAATCTGGGCCAAAACCATCCATCAGCTACTTCTTGTCACCTGAGCCTGTCATATTTAAGCCAGGGTACCTTCCCAGGTTTATGTTTATATTTCTTTTATTTAATTGTTAATTCTTTTGTATATGTTATATTTTTTTAATTTGACTATATTGTTTTCCTAATTCTGTATTTTATATTCATTTAGTTTCTATATGCACAATTATATTCTCTCATTTTCCTTGTATTTTGTGGCCGGTTCCCCAAGAGGTGGGGCCACACTCACCTCAACGCTAAGGGACCGCCCCCACAAGTCAGGCTGTGAACTGTAGTCCCTTGTGGTTCATTCCAGTGTGCTCTGGCGACAGCAGATTTGTGAGTTTGATGCTCTTTATGTTCTCTGCATTTACTAGCTTTGTCAGTTTTGTTGCTTTAATTTATTGGATTATACTTGGATTGAGTTTTTTTTACTCATTTGCCATAGGATTGTCTTTCTGGCAAGCCCTTTTTTCCTCCTGTTTTGCTCCTTTGAGTTTTTTAACAATAATAATAATAATAATAATAATAATAATAATAATTCTTTACATTTTTATAGTGCTTTTCTCACTACTCAAAAGTGTTTTCCATGCAGGGAGGACCCAGGATGTGAACCCACCATCTTCTTTTTCTGATATTTTCTATTTTATTTCTTGTAAATAGTCCTTTCTTCCATGCCATTTACTAACCAGGGGTTGACAGTTATCCTCTCTTTTGTTGGGTATTTTGCGTATACTTTGGGATAACACTCACATTTTTGAGTATTTAGTTATATATCTACATTTATATAGCACTTTTCTGACCCACTCAAAGCACTTTGCAAAGGGAGTAGGGAGCCACTTCAACCACCACCAATGTGCAACATCAACTTGGATGATGCGGCAGAAGCCATTTTGCACCAGTAGACACTCACCACACATTGGCTGTTAAGTAGTGAAGGGGTGAGAGAGACAGTTAGCCAATAAGGGGGGCAGGGGAGTGACAAAGGTATGGTTAGGGAATTTAGCCAGGAAATCAGGGTAGACTCGACTCTTTTTCAAAGATGCCTTGGGATATTTTATGACCACAGACAGTCAGGATTTTGGTTTTACGTCTCAATTTTTACAGCACGGTGTAAACACACCCAGACCACACGGTACATCCCCCCTGCTGCTCTCACCAACACCTCTTCCAGCAGCAACCCAAGGTTTGCCTCGATGGTCTACCATCCTAGTAGTGGCAGGGCCCAAACATGCTTAGCTTCAGGTGGATTACGTGTTCTGAGGTGCAGATGGTATGGCCTGTCAAGTGGTCACTTGGGCCGCTGGAAGAGGTGTTTTCTCTGGGCAGGATGGAATGGGTTATTTTAGAGGCCTCACACCTTGATATTGTTGTGCTCTGGGAATCAGAAGCCTGCGGACCTACGAACATTTAAAATGGGCTCCCTCAAGACACGTAAATACTTTTACTGCTTCGGTTGGTGCGGCTGGGGAGTTTGCAGGGACCCAGATCGCTTCATCCCCCTAAATGCAGACCTGTCTTGCTTCACCGGGGGGGTTGTGATGTTCCCCGACTTCCCCGGGCAGAGAATGGGCCAGTCAGCGGCCTAATATTTCTTAAACTCTGGGCTATAGGTTGCCACCTTTTGGGCTGCACAGGGTCGTGACTTGCTGTCATATTTAACGGTAGAGGGTTGCATGCGGTTTGTGATGTGTCTTTGTTGCGCTGGGTTGCAATCGACTATGACTGTTGATGACAATTCTCTTAGGGTAACAGCTTTGACTTTTGGTGGTGATTCTCCAAGGGGGACGTCCCCCCACCACTGATCTGATGGTCATCCAGGACTGGGTGTCAAAGACATTAAGGAAGGGCAAGATTGGGGTGCAGAAAAAATAAGTTTAAGAAGCTGTGCTAGAGGCGATTTGTTCTGAGTAGGTGCAAAGAGGACCCAACCCTGGACAGGATGCCGGCTGCGCTCCATAATGCCTGAATGTTTCGTTCAGATTTCCCGATGTGACTGAGCTGCGGCAGGCAACCGGCAGTTCAAATTTAATTTAATACAAAGTCTCATTTAATCTACAATGTAGCACCTGATATTATCACTAAATGAAATTCCGTCATTCATTCATTTTGTGAATCCGTTTATTCCAATACAAGGTCGCAGGGAGACTAAATGAAGTGTTATTGTTCATTAGACCGGCGCGCTAGTGACAGCAGATGATAAGTGTAACTTGGACTTGTAATTCACCAATTCGATCATTTACTCTGAAAACGACTGTCCTTTATATTTATTAATTAATTACTGCAGTACTTGTACACACATTCTGCGCAAGATGGATCTTTGCTTTAAACCTCATAGGAACACAAGTGGGAAGGAAGTGAGTTAAAAATAAAAGTCCCTGACATTTCAAAATAAGAGTTTCAAACCATTCAGATACAGCAGGGGAAATAAGCGTTCAGCACGTTGGCATTATTCTCATTAAACATACTTCCAACGCAACTATGCACATGAAATTTAGACCAGACATTGGTATTAATTTAGTAGAAGAAATCATAACATTCCAATCCATCAAAAAGTTAAGTGGAATGCAAAAAAAAATATTAAACACACTATTGAACAGCCGACCCCGCTAATTAGTCTTCCAACATGTTCTGTCGTCTATAGACAAAGAACAGGAGTTGTGAAGAGAAATCAAAATGAAAGCCAAGGTTAAAACAACAGCGCTGTGTGACCAGACCAAGGGTTAGATGAGAGCGAGATCCATAAACAAAAATCAAAATCAAATGCCAAGTAACGCAGCCAAGGGTCTGTCAGAAAGTTGTAACAAAGTTGGACATGTAAGCTATTTGTAGTATCATGCCGATGACCCAGAAGTTTGTGAACGCCAGGGGTGGTTATTCTTTGACAACTGCATGGCAACCAGTGCCAGTTGAAGCGCATTAGGAGGCCTAGCCAGGGTTGACAGACGTTGTCCCTTATCGTCAGTTCATGCTTTTGTTTTTAGTCGACTAGATTACTGTAACGCACTCCTCTCAGGACTACCTAAAACAGAATTGGAGCAGAATGCAGCTGCCAGAATCGTAACTAGGAAAAAAAAAAACGAGCACGTCACACCAGGCTTAGCGTTGTTAAACTGGTTACCTGTGTCATTTAGAATTGACTTTAAAATACTGCTTATGGTTTACAAAGCCTTAAATAATCTCGCTCCACCGTCTTACACCTTAAACTCCAAATCATAACCTGAGATCTTTAAATGAGTGTCTGCTTAGAATTCCAAGAGCTAAACTTAAAAGAAGTGGTGAGGCGGCCTTCTGCTGTTATGCACCAAAAATCTGTAACAGCTTACCGATAGAAATTCATAAGGCTAATACTGTGGAGCCCTTTAAAAAACTGCTAAAAACCCATTACTTTAATATATGCATTGAATTATCATTTTCTTCATGGATCAACAATCTTTACTAACCCCTATTTTCTCTGCTGTTCTTTTTCCAGTTTTCTGTGGTGGTGATCTGCCAGCACCATGCAGTCCCTACATCGGTGGATTGAAGGCCAGATGTCCACATGACCATCATCATCTAATTCTTGAACGTGAAGCCTGTAAACCATGAAGACTAATTGAGATTATTAATGTTAGGTAGAATGCCCAGTGCGGGCTGGGTGGTCTCGTGACCTTGGAACCCCTGCAGATTTTGTTTTTGTTCTCCAGCTCTCTGGATTTTTTTTTCTGTCCTCCTGATCATTCTTTGTTAATTAGTACAGGTAAAATTCCATTACAACAAACTCCCAGGGACCTAAAAAATATTTCGTTATAATGAAAATTTTGTTGTAATGAGATTCTGCATTTGTTACTATAGTGCTTTCTTTAACTTGCGCCCAGGCATTTGCAATCATTTCAACAGCTTCTTTCGTGTTAATTTAAAGTTATGCTGACGAGAATTTTTCTCAGCATTTCCTTGCGATAATACACTTTCCCGAAGCGCGATTGCAGCGTCTGTGAAAGATTGTTTGTCCGTTGCCGTGGCAGGGCAAAAACAGGCTCATAGCGCTGCAGTGAAGTGACACAGAAGCAAATCATAAAAGATCTTGGTCGCGCTATAAGTCCCTGTCTTGCACCCCAAAACACGAGGCTGAGTTTCAGTACTTTAGGAAAACCAACTTTATTCAGCTTGAAACAGGAACGGCACACTTATTTATTGTAGCGTGATCTGCCACTCTGCTATACACAGATACAGCAGTCAGGCTGCATCACCCATCAATATCTTTTCTGTTTGCTTTGGCGGAGAGACGCAGAATATCTTTGAGCCAGCTGTTGTCCCGGCAACAGATAAACAGTCTTCCACAGACGCGGTGATCGAACGTCGGGACTCTCTTCGGCGTGTCGTCCAGTTAGGGGAGGTCCCAAGAGAGTTTACAAACCTCACATTTTCTTGAATGAGTGCCGCATTAATAGGAATGTTTCTTGAACGAGCACCTCTGAACCACATAAAAACGGCTTTTTCGACGTCTTCAAATGCAGCAGTTCACATGCGTTTGCAACCCGAGATTTTTTTTCTTTTTTTGCTCGGTCTTTCAAGAAAGTTAATAGCGTCGATGTCGAAATTTCAAATTCATTGGCAACATCTTTTTTTTTTTTTGCCACATTCGAGAGCTGCAAAAATTTTTTTTTCGTGTCTGCCATTTCTATAGGAGGGTGACAATGAGTTAAACTCCAGTGGATGTTTTTTAAATGTTGACGAGCTTCGGGTTAAAAAGAAGAAAAAAATGAACAAAAAGATTAATATCATTGAAAATTAGTAAACCTTTTATAGATATTTCCCTTTACTTTTCATGATTTTGTAAACAACTTGCACATTGATAACGTGCAGTGAATCCACTTGACTTGTGAATTCCTAGTTTTCCTTTCTTTCTCTGTACGTTTATCATTCGTTTGCTCAGAGGTTGATGCGCTTGCTGCTTCCTGAGCAGCTCTTCTTTTCTCCACCCTAGCGGCCCGCTTCTTCTCTTCTTTCTTCTGCGTCTTTTTGCGTTAAAACTGATTAAGTCAGAGTTTGTGTTGCAATTACTTTTTGTTTAATTTTTCACTTAAGCTGGCACTTAAGTCTTCAATCTGTCTCAAGAATGATTTAAGATATGAAGACGTGGGGGAAGTGAAGGTGGTTGGGATGAGAACAGCGCCCGTACACATGCGCCACTGCCCTGCTGGCTGCTGCTGAGTGTTGATTCCACAATAAAATAAAAATAAAAAGAGGAATAACCTTGGAGGTCAATCATCACCCTGAAAGCGGATAGTAGACGTCACGTAGTATATGTGTACTAAATGTCAGGTCAATAATTCAAACTGTTTGTGAGTTACAGGTGATTTAAAATCCTGGACAGACAAATGAACAGCCATGGTAGCGTATTATATAAGAAGATATGAGTGCGGTTCTAAATAAAACGGCAAAGAGAATGACGCACTGCTGTAAACCACCACGTCACTAACATGTAAACGCACAAGTGAGCAGCGTGCGTCTTTAATATCAGACGCACAACCAGTGATTAGGCTCTCGTAGTGATGAGTGCTCCTCTGTCTTCTCGTATCTCTATGCCCATGGTGTGTTTCTGTCGTTATTTAAGGTAAGTTAATTTTGTGTAGCATATTAGTTTATATTGTTTTATAGATTTGGCTAAGAAATTTGAAAAAAAAGGAAATACAATCGAACATTTTTATTTACTCTAATAATGAATGTTGAACTGATGTTTAATAAAACAGAAAATCTAATTATTTTTATTTTGGAAGGATCATACTTATTCCTATTCAATTCACAACAGAAAATGGGTCCTAAAAAGAAGTCGGGAGCACAAAATCTGAAAGAGAAAAAAAGACACTGCGAGTACTCAAATACTTTAAAGCAATGGATTTCAACCGGAAGTACACCAGTATGTTAGTGGACTGAAGAAGGGCGCCTACTTTCCCTTTTGCCACACCACAGTTCTGGCCAAGACGTGTGTGACAAGACTGACAATGGCGACGGTTACCGACAGATTTGTCACGTCCTAAATGTTTCTATAAGCACCGTTGCGGTCCCTGTCTGTCATGGTCTCATGACAGCTCCCCTTGCTGTCACTCTTTCTGACTGCACAGACGTCACCCGTTGCACTCGGGTCCCAATCCAGGTGGTTTGGCGTGTAGTGGGTGCAGCAATGAGCTCTCAGCGCAGACTCCCAACAGATGGTCTTACCAGACGGCCACTTTGTCTCTCCCACTGACTTGATTGTCATATATGGAGAGAACACGCACTTGCCTTTCCACTCCTGTTTAATGTGATCGCAGGCTGTTTGTGACCAACTCTGCATGCCCTCCATCCCCGGCCCGCTCACACTGTGTTAATGCAGCAGTTGGCAGACATGTTTCGCTTTAGTTATCAATTCTCCACCTGTGTCCAGACTGCCCTTCTTGGTCACGTTTATGCCCTGATGTCATTTTTCCACTCCATTTTTCGACCCACAGTGGCTGCTGGTTGCTTTTGTAACCCTCCAGGCAGAATCCTGGCACACAGGTGGCCATGTGTCTTGTTTGGAAAGAAAATGTGGTGCTGGGTGTTTGTTGACAGATTCCAGCCTGTGGTGGGCTTATCAAATGTTGTTTATGGCCCTCAGTAAAACGGAGTTAGACACCCCTACCCTAAAGTGTCTGCTGACTATCAAAGCGATGGAATTTATTAATGACAGGATATTACTGGATCACTAGTGCTAATGTGATGAACTGGTGTCCTATCTCAGGGGTGGGGTGGGGGGTCTCTGCCTTTGAGTGCCTGAAAACTCTCAAGGACCCCAAATTGGAAATAACAGAAGGAACTTGTTAATGAGGAATATTACAGGATTACCAACGACAGTACGATGGGCTGATGTCGTGTCCACAGTGGATTCCAGCCCTAAGAATGATGGCCTCCTCCAACAGAAAAAACATCTTAATGGGGGATATTATTGAATTACTATGGACGGGAGTCATGTCAAGCCGTAGAAATGACAGCCCACTCTTAAAGACTCTCCAATGGAAAAAAACAGAAAAAATGTCTTAATGGGGGATATTATCAGATCACTATTGGGTGGGTGTCCAGTCCACAGTGGGTTTCAGCCTTAAGAATGACGGCCCACACTGAAGACCTTGCAACAGAAAAAATGTTTTAATGGGGGATATCATTGGATCACTAAAGTGGGAGTCGTGTCTAGAGTGGGTGCTAGCCTTAAGGACAACAGCCCACTCTTAAAGACCCTCTAATGGAAAAGAAATTGGATGTGAGCGTCAGTAGGCTTTGCACCCTAGGAACCAAGTTACATGAACTATCCTATAACATTTCAATAATTATTTACCGCTCTGATGCTGATCTTTCTGATCATAAAATAGGTCATAATGATAGCAATCGACAAGAAGAATTCATAATTAATTGAGGAATTACAGTATTTGAGGGTTCCTTTAGAGTGTCTCTGTCTCTTGCACTGTTTGGCTCAAAGGCTCATCAGCACACCGTCATCTCATAACAGGCTTAAGTTTCAAGTTCGGTATTTTTCCTTCCATCCATTTTAGCTCTCGAAAGTGTGACACACAGACAGACACACGGCCATCATCGAGATATCCATGTTTGTGGTGTCAGGGGGCCCTAAAACATCGAGATCAGTTGAAAACCAGAGATTGAAGTATTTGATGAATCTAAAGCTTTAGCTCCTCCCCCTTAGATGATAAGTTGGGTAGGGGGCACAAAGCAAAAAACAGAGAAAATGTCTTAATGGGGGAAATTACTGGATCACTATGGGTGGGTGCCCAGCCTTAAGAATGACTTACCCACTCTGAAAGACCCTGCAACAGAGACAATGGGATATCACTGATCCGTACGGTCAGGTGTTCTGCCCAGGATTAGACAAGTGGCAGCCCCTACTTTCCAAGTTTGGTACTCGACGGAGGGGCTACAGTGTTAGTCCCAGTACATGTGGCATGGTAATGAGCTCCATTATGAAAGGCACTTTATTCAAGCAACTGTAACTGAATAATCACAATGGGTGCCATAGCTGCCCTGCTTTATAAAACTGACATTTGGATTTTAGTCTTAGTGAGAAGAAACACACACACACGCACACGCACACATACACACCAGCCTGATTTTAACAGTAAATCTAAAACAAAAACTGGGAAATCATAAGAGAGGAGGAGGAGGAGCAGAGAAGGGCCGCACGGCTCCACGGCTGACGTCCACTTAGTTAACTTTGATGAATGAACTGGCTAGGAGATGACAAGCAGACCTCGGTCCCTCTACCTGAGTGGCTCTTCAGCGGCTCGAGATGACAAAGTCTGTCTTTTTCCGGTGACCTTTGTAATCGTCTACCCTGAGATGCGCCTTTTCAAAAGTAGAAATCGATTGCACTTGACTGCGTCCTGAAGTGATCCAATCTTTAAAGAGGCTCTCCTTTGCAGATGTTTATTGAATTGCTGTCCTGTAGTATGGCACATGCACACTGTGGGTCTTCACCTCCGCGTCACCAGCCTCATAGGCCTGCAGTGAGGGAAGGACATGAGTGCCATAAGCAAGCTTTAAAGTTTATTTAAAAATCCTAGCGGACTGTCGCCCCATCCAGGATGCTGTTTGCCAGAGCTGCCTCCGACCCTGGAATGGACACAACTGAAAATGCGATTTTTTGACAGACACACTTGTTCCTTCCGCACTAGGACTCTGTGTGTTCTTAATTCAGGAGCATCTTACTGCTGGCTTATCTTATCTTCCATGGTGGCTCATTCAGCTTTAGTGTGGTCTCTCTGAGCGGGTTAAACTCAAGGTGCAGCGTAATGTCATGTGAGCACATTGATATCGAAGGGAACAAAGACGAGTGGACTTTTTGAACTCCTTCACTGGAGGACTTCTTGACACCTTTGCTGGAGGAGGCTACATGGCCTTGACCGGGAGACGCTTGAACTCAAAGTGCAGATGTACAACAAAAGAAAAATGCAGCAACACACTCCTCATTTAATACGACCTTCAAGTCCTGTCATCTGCCTGAAAAGCTGAGACTGCACAAGTGCACAACACACAAGGGTAACGGAAAACACTGCAGGGCCAACTGGTCCTCCCTTAACTGCAATTGAGACCATTTCACACACAACAAGAGGCAATATTATTTATTGATAATTATATTAGAACATTCGAACAATCTAAAAGAGAACAGGCCATTCAGCCCAACAAAGCTCACCAGTCCTATCCACTTCATTCTTCTAAAAACATCAAGTCGAGTTTTGAAAGTCCCTGAAGTCCTAATGTCTACCGCACTACTTGGTCACTTATTACAAGTGCCTGTTGTTCTCTGTGTGAAGAAAAACTTCCTAAGACCATGGAGCGGCTGCTGCTTCACCACCTGAGGCCACAGGTCCACCAAGCCCTCGACCCTCTGCAGTTCGCATACCAGGAGAAGGTGGGAGCGGAGGATGCCATCATCTATATGCTACACCGATCCCTCTCCCTCTTGGACAGAGGCAGTGGTGCTGTAAGAATAATGTTTCTGGACTTCTCTAGCGCCTTCAACACCATCCAACCTCTGCTCGTTAGGGACAAGCTGACAGAGATGGGAGTAGATTCATACCTGGTGGCATGGATTGTGGACTATCTTACAGACAGACCTCAGTATGTGCGTCTCGGGAACTGCAGGTCTGACATTGTGGTCAGCAACACAGGAGCGCCACTGGCGACTGTACTTTCTCCAGTCCTGTTCAGCCTATATACATCGGACTTCCAATACAACTCGGAGTCCTGCCACGTGCAAAAGTTCGCTGACGACACTTCTATCGTGGGCTGCATCAGGAGTTGGCAGGAGGAGGAGTATAGGAAGCTAATCAAGGACTTTGTTAAATGGTGTGACTCAAACCACTTACACCTGAACACCAGCAAAACCAAGGAGCTGGTGGTGGATTTTAGGATGCCCAGGCCACTCATGGACCCCATAATTATCAGAGGTGACTGTGTGCAGAGGGTACAGACCTATAAATACCTGGGAGTGCAGCTGGATGATAAACTGGACTGGACTGCCAATACTGATGCTCTGTGCAAGAGAGGACAGAGCCGACTATACTTCCTTAGAAGGCTGGCGTCCTTCAACATCTGCAATAAGATGCTGCAGATGTTCTAACAGATGGTTGTGGTGAGCAGTGGTGTGCTGGGGAGGCAGCATAAAGAAGAAGGACGCCTCACGCCTGGACAAACTGGTGAGGAAGGCAGGCTCTATTGTAGGCATGGAGCTGGACAGTTTGACATCCGTGGCAGAGCGACGGGCGCTGAGCAGGCTCCCGTCAGTCATGGAGGATCCACTGCATCCACTGAACAGGATCATCACCAGACACAGGGGCAGCTTCAGCGACAGACTGCTGTCACCGTCCTGCTCCACTGACAGACTGAGGAGATCGTTCCTC
>JANRMT010062814.1:30656086-30672673 GCA_026402145.1 Polypterus bichir lapradei | reverse complement strand
CTATCTATCTATCTATCTATCTATCTATTATATAGTGCCTTTCCTATCTATCTATCTATCTATCTATTATATAGTGCCTAGAGGAGGATTTGGATGGAGCAGGTTTGACATTATTATTTTTTATATACACTCGTTATATATATAATTGATATTATCAGCAAGTCTTATTCAACTTTTCCCCAAAATCTCCTGAAGTTTTCCTGTTCCTAGGTCATCACAGAAATAGGAAATGCAGGGAGACGTGAGCGTGATGTGCACCCGTGACCGAATCTCTCCAAAGAGAACAAACCAGTGGTCAGGCTCAAGCACATCTTCACTGCGGTTTATAGGCAGCAGAAAGCTTCAGGAAAGTGGAAGCTCATCTTGGCACCCAGGCACCGACTCAGAGAAGCGTTTCGAGGAGATTTGCCCGTTTCTGACATCTACACAAAGGAATGCTTGGCTGAACATTTTCAAAACCTCAAGTATGGTCTCCCCAAGTGCAAATAGAGTGACTGGTACCCTCACTGTGACAATACTCCTATGGGTCAAGCCACCAAGACCATCCTCGTCATCGGTGCCCCTGGGAATCAACCTTTTGGATGCCTCACCCTACTCACCTGACCGGGCACCTTGTGATTTCAAGACTAACCTGTGTGGAAACTTCTACAAGGATCGAGGAGACACAATCAAGGCAGGGAATGAAGAGCTGACAAAGCTGAAAGCAGAAGATTTTTGGGGGTGTTTTGAAAAATGGATCCACTGATTGTGAAAGTGCATGGAGGTCAGGGGTGATTTTGTGAAGAAGTAGAGAGTGATTAAGGTTTCTGATGGAAAAAAATGGGAATTATCTCTTTAATTTCTTTGAAAATGAATGGAATTTTAGAATTCCCCTTGCATAGCATATATACTGAGAATGAAAGACAAATAATAACTTAAAGGTTTGGGGTTCTGGAAGAATCTCCCAGTTAATAATTGGAATATCTCAAGGAGAAGAATATAACAAATCTGGGCAAATGGCGGTGACAGCCAGTGCGGTGCTGTGTGAATAAGGCTTCTGATCAAGGAGCTCCATCCTGTCTAGAAGCTGGTCCAAGAATGAACACCGACTTCCGATGGGCAGCCATCTTAAATATCATTGGACCCAGAAGGGACCTTATTGTGGAAGTGACATCACAGGACTTCTCCTGTGGAAACAGTGGAAACAGAGAACAGGTTAGGGACTGTGCGTCATCTCAGTTCATCTCCTTTCCTGTGTGTCACTCCCAGTGATTCATGGCTGGTAAATAACCGGAAATGGCAGACAGGTATGTGGTCGACTTCCAGAGGTTAAAAACGAAAAAAGTGTAAGTTACCAGAAACTGAAAATAATTGCAATTTTCAGATTTATGGAAGTAACTAGCTGTCCACTGCGGCTCCGCTCGCGTAGTAGTGGAGCAGGGCAAACTTTAAAAATCAATAAAGAAACAGGTATCACTAGCTAAGCAGAGGCAAGATGCACTCCAGCACGTGGTGACAGATAGACTGACTTGAATGGAAGCTGGCCCCCTACTCCTGACGTCATGCTTCCCCCTCCCCTTGGCCCGCAGCCTCCGTCTCGGATTAGTGTGAATATATCACTACTACAAGTGATACTTAGTGCAATGAGAGAATTTGCAAAATCAACCGGAACGTTCAAGCAAATTATAGAAAAAGACCAATCTAAATCCACTAAGTAGTTCTCTCGTGAGAAGCGGACAGACATACAGTACAGACAGACATTGGATTTTATATAGAGATGAGTTCACAGCTTAAAGCTTTTCTGCAATAATAGAAGTTAAGTAAGCCTTGAAAGTTGATACGACAATTCCTGCAGCTGTCCCACCTTTTGTAGATTACTCACAAACCCTCTGTATTCAAGTAGTGCAAGAAGACACCGTGTTGTTACACTCCCTGAAGCTTATTTGGACAATTTTCCTGTTATAATGAGATCATGTTATAGTTAACAAAAGAAGAAAGAAAGACCCTTAAAAGTGTAAGCCTTTCCTTCGGGGAAATTGCAAAGAAAGCCAAAGTGTCAGCAAGTCCAGTTTTCTACACCATCAAGAGGTATTTGGAAACTGAAGAAAACTCTGACAGGAACAGAACTGGTGAACCCAAAGCCACAAAAGAGTCTGGAGACTTGTGTGAATAAGATAACGTTTTGTAATGCAGTCTGAAGTCATCCATGTTACTGACTAGGAGGGGGCCACACCGTCTTGTTGACGTTTATTTTTAAGCGATTCACTCCGTTGTGAACACTCTAAAGATAAACTGTTTCCTTTCTTTCTTCCAGCTCTCCGCTCCTCCAGGTAAGTGTTGTCCTCTTCTACCCGACTACATCTCAAATGGATGACGTTGGGCAGTTTCTTTTCTGCATGATCAGAAAGTACTTTCGGTGCCACCATATTAGGGCCCTGAAAGCGTCCAGGCGCCCCTTGGTGGTGGCCATGGACCCCAGCAGGGTTGAGCTCCCATGTTCATGATCCATGTCCCCGCTGGAAACCCAGGGGGCTGCCCTCTGTTGGTCCGGGGGGAGAAACTGTCCCGGAAATACTCTCTCTCCCTCGGTCCTTCCATAGATAAGGGCCCCGGCCGTCTGCTACAATACATATTAGTAAGACACAAATAAATGTCATCTTCTGCTCAGTGGGCAATCCAAGAGGGCGGGTGGAGAGCAGAACACGTCTCCATTTCTGCCTACAGTTGTGTTGCTATCCATACCTGTCTAATATCATCTGTCCACGTCCTCTCCCTGAATGACGTCCTCCTCGAAACACACTTGTTCATGATGCTCCCCATTCCATATCTGCTCCTCTACCCGCCTTGCTGTAAACCTCACTCGATTGTTCTGAGTTCATTCCAAGAAACCTTCAACAATCTCCAAAGCTTCTAACCGCCGTCAGTCATCCTTCCTTAATGTCCACCCTGCTGTTGCGATCGGCCCTATGAAGGACTGTGATTGTCTAACCGTCATTGCCGCTCAGATGTTCCTCCTTCTCTCAGTGTCTGCCCTGCACTGCCGGTGCCTCACTTTCATCATGGAACCCAAGCAGCTGTTCTGTGAGAGCTGTTTGCACTAAGTGACTTTCTCCTGATGACACCATTATTCTTGTGTTGGTGACGTTGATCGTTAAGCCTGCTTTATCTCTGGATTGATTTATTCTGTAAGTCAACACAATGTCACCTGCAGATCTCAGCTTGTTAATGAGACGTCCTCTAATATTAAATCCTTTCTCATCACCATCTCCACATATATGCCGATATCGGCCTGCCACAACATCAAAACAACCTGCCTAATGTTGTGTAGGCCCACCTTGTGCTGCCAATAGAGCTCTGACTCTTTGAGACAAGGACTCCACAAGACCCCTGAAGGTATCCTGTGGTATCTGGCACCAAGACGTTAGCAGCAGATCCTTCAAGTCCTCTCAGTTGTGAGGTGTGTTTTTCCAGCCCATCCCACAGATGTTTCATCATGTTGAGATCTGGCGAATTTGGAGGCCAAGTCAACTCCTTGATGTCTTTGTCATGTTCCACAAGTCATTCTTGTCAATTCTTTGCAGTGCATTATTCTGCTGGAAGATGCCATCAGGGAATATCGCTGCATGAAGGGGTGTATGTGGTCCATAACCATCTTCAGGTAGGTGGCACATGTCAAAGTAACATACACATGAATGCCAGGACCCCAGGTTTCTCAGCAGAACACTGACCAGAGCATTGCACTGCCTCCGCCAGCTTGTCTTCTTCCCAAAGTGCATCCTACCGCCATCTTTTCTCCAGGTAAATGATGCACGTGCACTTGGCAGTCCAAATGGTCTAAAAGAAAACATGATTCATCAAACCGGGCCACCTTCCTCCATTGCTCCATGGGTATGTTTTGATGCCCAGAAGCCCATTGTAGGTGGACAGGGGTCAGCATGGACACTCTGACCGGCCTGCAGTGACACATTGAGCTGTGATGCACTCTGTGTGTTCTGACACGTTTCTCTCATGGCCAGCGTTACATTTGTCACCAATCTGTGCTGCAGCAGCTCCTCTGTTGGACTGGACCAGATGGGCTAACCTTCACTCTCCACGCACACCAGTAAGACTTGTCCACCCATGACACTGTCGCCGATTCAATGGTTGTCCTTCTTTGGACCCCCTTTAGAAGGTACTAACCACTGCAAACCATGAACACCCCCAGACCTGATGTTTTGGAGGTTTGACCCAGTTGTCTAGCCAACACAATTTGGCCTTCATCAAAGTTGCTCAGATTTGCCCATTTTTCCTTCTTCCAACACTTCACCTTCAAGAACTGTCACCTCACTTGCTGTCTAATATGTCTTACCCTGTGACGAGATAATCCAAGTTCTTCACTTCGCCTGGCAGTGGTGTGAACACTGGGGCTGATGGGTGCACCGACAGTAATAAATCCAATGTGATATCCCAGGCATAGGCGTATGTCGCAGTGAGCAGATTCAGCACATTGCTCTGTGTGCCCGTCCCCCAGGTCTGGCTGTCCCTAACAGTGCCCACCTCAGTCAACACCTTCCTCAAACTCTACCTCTGGTTTCCGATTTTTTTGCTTCTTTTCATGAATTCCTCCCACAGTCACGTATCTCGCAGGACAGGGGGTTCAACATTTATTTCAGGGGGCCAGGGGTCTGCCACCATCTTTTCAAACTGTGTGATTACAGTACACGTGCGCTTTCACTTGGCAGGATGTGTGTGCATTCTGGGAGAAAATCCAAAACTCAGTATCCAGCAGGGCAGGAGCAGGAGAACAGACAAACTTGGTGTGACCTCAGGCGGACCACATAAAGTAATCCCAAGGAGATGCTTTATTCAAATGGCATACTGAGGGCTAAATCAGGAAGCGGTAGCCGTGCAGGGTCGAGTCGTCAATAACAAGAACAAACTGCTGAGGCAGATTGCAAGATGCCAGACTAAAGTAGTATACAGATGGACAATTTGCCGCCTGGAGGAGAGACCATCCATTAGCTGGGGCCTCCCACAGGTCCTGCAGAGATGTGCCCCACATGCCACGTCTACTGTGCAGAATAAATGTGGGCACAGCAAAGGCAGGCAACGCGATGCCAACATGGACTCTCTCCCCAAGATCTTCAAGGTGAGTCGTCCTTGAATGTTTCCTGCCGGCCACCAGACATACCGTAGAAAGCCATCTTCAGATCCAACACGGCGTTATCATTTGGTGGCTCTGATGTGCCAGCATTCATGGGGACGCTTTGATATTAACCTAACTGAAGCTGGGGGTCTCGCATGTTCACGCTGTGCTTCTAGTCATCAGGTTCTGACAGGTAGGAACGCATAAGCTGGGCACCCACCCACCGATTTACCCCTCCACTCCAGCCATGCTGTTGGTCAGCTCTACGTTATAACACAAGGGTGGTCTGCCTTTAAAGACAAGATGCATCCATCATCGGGTAGCTTCATCCTGACACACCTGCTCTGGGGGTCCGCATTTCAGCTACGGCCTCTGCCTTTGGCTGTCTGCAGACGCTTTCCTGTTTGCCATTCAGTGGGCTTTTATATCTAATTAATAAAAGTTTCAGCAGCGCGTGCTTATGAGTGTCTCTATTTATATAGTGCCTTTCAATGCACAACCTTTCCTCCAAACCATTTTGAATTCATCAGGTAATTATAGGAGGTTGATTCTGTAATCTCAATGTTTTATACTGCGATTCAAGCCCAGAGTATGCAGCCCTGGTTTATAGCGCCTTGACCAGGCCCCCCTGAGTCTCATCTCTATCTGTAAGCTCAAGGGTAACTCTCCAGTGACTACTTGTCCTTGTGTGTGCACTGGCACACACAGTGGACTTTTTTATAGAGTCACAGCAGCTTTTAATTCATCAAGCAGTCAAATGTGGCTGATCCAGCGACCCTGCACTCTTATAGATTTTAATCAGTCAGAGCAGAGGGTGGATTAAAAATGGAGTAATAAGGGAATGAAAAAACAAAAAATAAACGTGGACGTGTTTGTCGCCGTATCTGACTGATGGATTTCACATTTATGGCAAATTCTTCTTGTTCAGCATTTGAAGGCAGAGCTGATGAACTAAGATACGGCAGTTTGCACTTTTTAGAATCATTCATCAGGCCCACTTCACCCAGCAGTAGGCATAAGGCCTGGACCAGCAATGAGGGGCTGCCATCTTACTTCAGGACTCATTCACTAACGCTTCTGGTTGGTCGATCACCGTAAGGGGAGGCAGAAGTGAACCCACCTGACGAGCCCCAATAAGGGCGGCACGCGTGTCGTGACTCTTTATATGATTTGGTGAAAACTGAATCACATGTCGATGAGCCGCCCTTCGCAGATGAGAGGATGTTTGCTGACTGGCCCACCAAGAACAAGTGTTACCTGGTAGGTAACCACCTAAATAATCAGACTGTGATTCAGAACTAAGAATGTAATACTGTACTTGTGGTGAGATGTGTATATATCCTTATATATAATTTGATACTATCTGTATGTATGGTGTTCGCGTCAATACCTCGACTCAATACAAGTTAGAACCATGAAATGGGACTCTGCCTCTGTAGTTAGAACATAATGTGGCAAACGTGGACGCAGTATTGCCTGATTGGTTAAGAATGTGTGAATGCTTCAGTGATGCCGCTGGACGGCCGAGTATAGTAAGTCGGTGTTGGTTCGAGCAGATAACATTAAGTTTTGTTGGTTTTTGGAACGTTGGTTTGGTGGGGCGTACTTTTCAGGAAGAACATCGTCGACTGACTTAAACCCTTCGACAGCTCTGGAACCGTAAGTAATTTAGAGCGTATCGCCATTTGCTTGGTACGTCGAAATCTATCTTTGGGCAGTTCGGTTTTGGCATCCGTCCTGGGTATTAACAACAGTCATTGTTTAAATTTTAGCCGATCTCAGATCTAAAATGACCACGGCAACATAATTATTACTCCGACTCTGATTAGAGTCGTAAAATCCGGTTTATTTTGAAAATTTGTTTGCCGGAAAAAATCAATTGAGGTGCGCCGAAGAGCTTAGTTCATGTCTCGCAGCCCCGTTTAAACAGGAAGCTCTTCATTACATCGGCCGAAAAGGTTTATTTTAAGCACAAATCAGTGCCATGATAACAAAATCATTCAAGGACTTAAAAAAAACAAATAATTCTTTGCAGAGAAAGTATGGATTTCACAAACATAGAATTTGTAGCCTGATTTGATCGGGCTCCCAGTCGCTAGTATATACTGTATATAAATAAATTGTATATAATTAGATAATAAGCACTACAGTTCCCATGATGCTTTTGGACAGGACATACAGGGATCAGGGGATCCACATCAGGGATTTGTGGAGTAGTTGAAATGAGTAATAAAAAATGTGGGTAACACTACATTAAGTGTCCATAATTACACTGTAACTACTATGTAATTACCTGTGTAAGTACAGTGTAACTACAAGTTATTACTCCGTACTTACTGTGTAATACAAAGTAGCGCAATAGTTAATTACTCAGTTGTCATTGTTATTCCACAGTTTATATAATTACAATGTAACAATTTATCACTGATCCAAAAACAAGTGAACTTACATAGTTACATTGTATCTGTACTTTCAAAATGTAATAAAAACACCAGGGTATGTAACTACAACTGTGTAACAGATGTTCCATGGTCTGGGCAATTGTAATGGAGAATTGCAGTGATAACTGCATAGGTTTTCGATGATATTTCAAGATCTTTTTTAAATGGTGAAAACACCTTTGCAAAATGGTTATGATGAGAAACAAAGAGAGCTGATATCTGAGAAGTATTGCACAACTGGAAGTGGTCCTGATGCGCTTTTCCTTTATCCCAGTATGTGAGAAAGTCGAGGGGGGCGCACCCCTGATTTTTTGATCTCTCATTCCTATGGGTAACACTTTCCTATGAGGACTGCCATCCCACCCAGGGGTGGTCCTCACTTTATGCCCCGTACATCGGAGATTTGCAGGCCTTGACTAGGATGGGCTGCCAGAAGAGCGGATAGACGTTTGTACGCACCAAGCCAGTGCAGGCCATTGAACCGAGAGCTTTGCAGTGCTCAGTCCAACTCCTAAACTGAATTGATAAAGACTGACACTCTAATACACGTCTTCATCGAGGAAATGATACAACGAAAGCAAAGAAAAGTTCTGAATGTAACAGTTCCAGACTGGATTGGTCAGGAAGGGTCCGCCCTTAAGGAGAGAAGGGACCCGCGGTGTTTGTCAAAGGTCAGTCAGGGCCAGTGACCTCCAGTAGGGAGTTCCATCAGAAAGGACGAGGAGGATGGTGTGGGGGCTTTGGCTCAGTGCTAAGGGAAGGCTAGTGGTGGATTTCAGCTGATTTGTCACACTGCTAGTAAAATGAGAAAGGGGGGCTGTCATCTTATTCCTAGAATTCTGCTGGATGGTTAATTATTACAGGATGTCCCCCCTCCTCGGGCTCAAAAAGATCCGTTGCAGCTGGGCAGCTCGCTGCACGTTTAGTTAAGAGCGCTTCAGCATTCCAACCTGAGGGGCGACCTCAGGAAGGATATTTCCTGCAAGAATTGATTGGCAGGCATCCCACCCCGCCGCCTTTTGTCCACGTCTGTCCACAAACAGGCCCCCCTCCTTTGACCGCGTGGCCAGCCCCTGCATTGTCCTTGACTGCCCTGTTGCTGGGACTTTCAGGAGGGCTCTTCAAACAATGCTGTGGTTAATCAGCTCTCACGTACATGCAGTCCAGCCACACTTGTGTTAGGAGTGGACATGCTACACAAGTGCCATCACGTCTGGCCTGAAGAAGGGGCCTGAGTTACCCTGAAAGCTCGCATAATGTAATCTTTTTAGTCAGCCAATAAAACACTACATTCACACATCCAGGGAGAGGAGCATTCTGTTAGCTCAGAGGGACAGGCTGTGGCTTAAGTGGAGCGACAGGCAGACTGGTCAGCGTGAACCTGCCTGGGCTTCTTGGACCCTTTCCACCCTGGCCATCTAGTAAGTTCTCGATCCAGTCGGACTGCGACACAAACACATATGGGCAGAGGTGCCAACAAAAAGCTGCCCTTTCATTGTAGCAAACACACAAACAGACAATCAGCAAAAGTCAGCGCCATGCAAATTCAGGAAAACCAAAACTGATAAGTGCAGTGAGGCAGACTATGGGCTATCAGCGAGCCCAGCGCTTGCTATCTACTGAAACATTCAGAAGACTCTCCCATCACAGGCTGCATTAAGAACGGAGACGAGTCAGAGTACAGGAAGGTCTTGTGGAGCAGGGACAACAACCTGCAACTCAAGGAGCTGCTGGTGGCACCAAGAAGCCTCTGAGACCAGTCACCATTCAGGGGGAGGACATGGAAGTGGTGCAGTGGGACAAGTACCTGGGGGTCCGCATGAACAACTAACTGGACTGGTCTGACAACACACTGGCGCTGATCAAGAAGGGTCCTGATCCCGTCTACTGTCTAGTCCACTTCCCTCAGTGTATCGGGATTCTTCGAGGTGGCCTCCCCCAAACTGCATTGGACTTTTGGTGCTCTACGAGATACAATCCTTTTCCTGGCCTTAGATATGTCACGTCTTTCCCCTCCGCCATAAAGCTCGGGCTGTTTTTCCTCTCTCCTCCTGCCTTTTCGCGCTCCTTTTCAATAGTGGGTTCATTTCCATGGCACTCCCGGACGACAACCCCATACCTCCCAAAGGTCCTCACTGTCCAACCCGCCCATCTTATGCTATAGTTGTGCTCAGATGGAGACAGGATTCACATGGAGAGACAAAAGACAAACCGGAACATAAATTTATGTGGCAGTGCTACAGCTTCCTCCGTGTTCCAATATGTTGGCCTGTTAGTGAAAGTCCTCAAGCTGTCGCTGAATCCAAAAAAGTGCATGGAGAGCAAATGGATCAACACAAAGGCGACGCATTAAAGGACACAAAGAGGGACGACGTCAAAGTGGGAATTCAATGAACCAACTGGGTCTGTAGAACTTATCAAATGGGGTTGGACCCCCCGGTCTATCAGGTGGGGTGTGTCCTTTTGCACCACTTCCTTCTCCTCTCTGGCCTCATCGCTCTTGCCAGCTTCATATTCAGTGGCCCTGTGGCACCAGCCTGTCTTCTTTGAACCCCATTCAGCCTACATTTGGTACACCATGTTAGAGCTGCAGGTAATCTCTGACATAACATCGGCCTTAAATGGCACGGCAAGCAGTGCCCATGCTAGAGCTCCCCTATCCTGGTGCCCCCTGCTATCCCAGGCCAGATACTCTTCATTATACATCATGAGTCCTTTCTTGCCCTCTCTGAGGGCTCCTCGACCCTGTTTATTTTTTATTATGGTTAAACTGATATTTTTTCATAAGGACTCAGTGAACTGAATGACAATGAATCTTCTATCCGTGCGGAGTGTGAAGACATTCCCAGTAAGATTCAGCATACAGATACGGCCACAGTCGAAAAAAAGATGGTGCAGAACTAGTAATGCGTGCCTGTTAGGCTCAAGACCTGGATGTGACTGCAGCGCATGTAATTTGACCAGCTACATAACTTCTGGAGGATACGGTTTGTGAAAGAATTAAAAACCACAAAGCAGGTGCAGCTCTGATCAGGCCAGTCTACGTGCAAAGACTTGAGCAGCCCCGCCTGTGGGAAACGCAGCCCGCGCTTAGAGGAATTTGCATATACAAGAAAGTATTAGCATCTGCAACGGTAAGAGGTGAGGAGTCAGGGACCCCATCTCTTTAACCGAAACCCACCACTCCCCCACTCCCTGGAAACTGAGACAAAACAATGGAACCCAGAGAGAGACCACCCCAAAGGTGTGACAGCAGTGGTGTGGATGGCTGAGCCGTCAGCAGATAGCGGACACAGCGAACGTCCATACGTCTTCATGAATACCAGATACAGAACAGCGAGACCCCAATGGCTGTTTTTAGGTGCCTTCACATGTGGTGTAATGCACACAGCACCTACTCTCTGTCTACCTCAGGGTCTTGTTCATGAGTGAGGGGGAAAGGGAAGATGAGGCCGACAGATGGATTGGGGCGGTGAGTGCACTTATGTGGAGAAGAAGGAGCTGAGTGAGAAGGTGAAGCTCTCGGTTTACCAGTTGATCTCGTCTGGGTAACGAGATCGCGGGTGCGAGCACTGCAGGCTGGGTGGGCTCTCCTTTAGAGGGAGAGAGTGAGAAGCACAGACATCCAGCCGGCGACCCACCACGTCGAGATGAGCCAGCTGAGGTGGTTCAGGCGTCTGATGTGGACTCCTACTTGTGGAGATTTTATGGGTATGACCAGCTGGGAGGAGACCCTGGGGAAGACCTTGATAGGGAGATTATATCTGCCAGATGACCTGGGAACGCCTTGGCATCCCACAGTAGGAGTTAGCAAGTGTGGCTGGGGAAAGGCGCACGTGGGCCACACTCCTAAGGCTGTTGGCACCACGACACGAAAATGAATGAATGAATGAATGTCTGTTTGTCAGTCATAAAACAACTCAGCCCCCCATGAACCAATTTTGTTAAGATGTAGCACACTTCTTCCTCTTCTTTTGGTTGCTCCCATTAGGGTTGCCACAGCAGATCATCATCTTCCATATCTTTCTCACCTCTTCATCTTCTTCTGTCACACCCATCACCTGCATATCCTCTCTCACCTCTCTAAGGCCTTCATCTTTTCCTCTTCACTGGCAGCTTTATCCTTAACATCATTCCATCCATCCATTATCCAACCCGCTATATCCTAACTACAGTGTCACGGGGGTCTGCTGGAGCCAATCCCAGCCAACACAGGGCACAAGGCAGGAAACAAACCCCAGGTTGGGCGCCAGCCCACCGCAGGACACATACACACACACCAAGCACACACACTAGGGACAATTTAGGATCACCTCACTGACTGCTCCCGCTAATCTGTCACTCAACCCGACTAAGTCCTTAGGGGGGCGGGGCCTGAGACCAGATAACCAATGAACGCTCACCCAGAAACACGGCCAATAAGGAATGCAGATGTTTTAAAGCTGACAAACCCAGCTCTGGGGATGGGTATCTGAGGAGTAAACCGCAAGACAATGATTATATTTTTATATTACTAGGGGGCTCTGCTTCCTGCTCGCTTCACTCACCAACCCTCAGGCGGGCGCTACATGCTAGCCTCTTTGCGGCTCTGCCACTCGTGAATGGGGATGTGGATGTACAATTTAAACAGATTGTTATTTTCATTGGAATTGTTACATATGCATAATAGAACTAACTGTTTTACATTACAGCGAGTAATTAACCATAGTAAAAAAGAGTAAAATGTAATAAATTGAAAGAAAATTATGTTTCATGTTGTGTTAGAGTTATTCGTTGAATTATACATTTTTGTTCTGTTTGGCTTTAAAATTAACACGTAAATACACTTTTACTGTAAAACTTCAGTAAAAAGAATATTTGGAATGAACTTTTCTTTAATATTGCATTGGATTAAAGCCTTACAATATCTACATACTTCTGTCATATCACCAATGTCCATATATTCAATCTCTTTTCGCTGTTCCGTTATTTTACAGAGTAATAATTTCCATTTGTTTGCCCGAATGCGATCTTTACTATTATTTTTTTTGAGACTTTCAAATTTTAATTCTTTCATTATCTCTAACCTGCTCTACACAAATGTTTTTGAACCTCTTTACGACGTTCTACTTTTATTTCCGCCCTCGCTTGGACTTGTTAGGTTTTCAATTCCATCCATCCATCCATTTTCTAATCCACGGAATCCGAACACAGGGTCACGGGGGTCTGCTGGAGCCAATCCCAGCCAACACAGGGCACAAGGCAGGAACCAATCCCGGGCAGGGTGCCAACCAACCGCAGGTTTTCAATTCCACTTTGCTGATTATAACTTTCCTTATTTTTCTAATTTTCACTTAGATTATTATTGTTCTTTTTTTGAATTCTTTTCTCTCCAACGCTTTTGAGCCTCTTTTCGACACATTGCTCTTAGTTCTTCGCTTAGTTGTTGACGTGTCATCTAGAACATATAGAATTATTGTCCAGAAAAGGACTACAACGAAGGAAACTAATAGATTGTACTGTAAGTATAAAAATACTGTCCAGAAAAGCTTCTTTATGAAACAGGATTTTTCATAAACGACTTAAAATGAGGAAAACTTAAAAATTTATACACAGGATAAACACGCGCAGGATGTGTGTCTGACAAAAGCATTCACACGAATGAGAGGTGAGAGGACCGTGGGCGTGGCTGAAAATGATGAAGGCGGGACTTGAAAAAATCTCTTGGCAAAAGTCTCGTCTCAAGATTTTCTTTTAAAATAGAGAGATGTGCATTAAAGAACCATTAGAGAACAAATCAAATCAAATGCATAATATATTGAACAATTATTATAAAAGTAAAGTTGAATAAATCAGACTCTGCAGCTGCATGAATAAAAGGTAGAAGTACCACTTCTGGTTAACGGGAATAGTCCAAAAATCTACGCTTTGTGCCTGATACTTGTATGCAGACTTTGGTTGACTGAACTGAAAGCGTACTCAAGTTATCGTGTTTACACACACACACACACACACACACACACAGACAGACATAATTCCAAAAATGGAATTTTTAAATTCGGGGAGGTCTAAAATATTGAGATTCATCAAAATTTCGAAATTGAATCCAGGCATGTAAAGTGACACCTGCACTCGGCGAATCTGACATACCCAACGACCTGATGTGACATCGGCGTAGGTTGTGTGCCCAAGGTGATCACACACTGACTGGCAAGTATGAAGAGCCAGGTGGGTCAGAGATGCCCCTGTGGCTCATTCTCATAACTGCACCAATGTGACCCGATGTGGAAGCAAATGAGTGAAAAATGAATAAAAAAACACAAACTTTTTACACAATTGTTCAGTTAAATGCATTATTTCTACTGGAGCAGACCTGCACTTTTCCATCCAAATGCCATTAAGGAGACTGATATGCTGACAGACAGACGTCAGCCTGTTTTATATAAAAAGGAGTGACAGCAAGCTCCTCAGCTGCTTTTAGAGAAAAGCACTAAACCAGGGGAACCACCACTACAGCTTCCTCCATCTCTGTTATTATTATTATTATTAGTTTTATTATTAGTTTTATTATTGTTTTGTCTCTTGACAGTTAATTCTAAATAATAAAGAAAGAGAAAGAGAGAGGGAGAGAAAGTGAGCTGCCAGCATTAATTGTAAAGCAGGCAAAATGAAGCCTTGAAATCGCTCCACGGCACAGCGACGGCATGAAATTTGATAGTGTGACTTTTTTTTTCTTTTTTTTTGTATAGTGGAGCATGAATAATTTAGCAAGCAACATGATTATAAAGGAATGCAGCAAGATGAATATTACCATACATTGCTGACTCATCAAATTTGTTAACTCTGCAGTGCTGCTAATTAGCAAAGCTGGCAGCTTTATTTCTACAGCAATAAATCTCAGACCCCCCTAATATTTCTAGAAAATACGCTGGGCGGTGAAACTGTGGAATGAAAGCTAAACAGACGGCACGCCAAAGGAAACAGAGCTCTTGTTTCCTTGGAAAAATACACAATGATGATTTTTTTTAAAATTCTCTGTTAAAACCGCTACACATATAGGAAAAATGTGAATGGGGGCTGAGAAAACAGAGAATTAGAATGAACGTCGTGAGGCGACACGCTAGTGGGCTGTCTCACCATAGTCTGGAGATGAGACTGTACTGTCTGTGTGTAGGAAGAGCATCTTCTACCTGTGCAGCTGTGCTGAAGAGCAACCAAAGGATCTGATCAGCCAGACAGCAATGGAGCAGCGGCCCGACACCGGCTGTGACAAATACTGAGCATAACATCCATCCATCCATCCTCGGTCGGGCCCCCTGACTCCCAGGACGTCTTATGGAAAGGGGCACTATATCAGACAGGGATAGATAGATAGATAGATAGATAGATAGATAGATAGATAGATAGATAGATAGATAGAAAGGCACTATATAATAGATAGATAGATAGATAGATAGATAGATAGATAGATAGATAGATAGATAGATAGATAGATAGATAGAAAGGCACTATATAATAGATAGATAGATAGATAGATAGATAGATAGATAGTGCCTTTCTATCTATCTATCTATCTATTATATAGTGCCTTTCTATCTATCTATCTATCTATCTATCTATCTATCTATCTATTATATAGTGCCTTTCTATCTATCTATCTATCTATCTATCTATCTATCTATCTATCTATCTATTAAATAGTGATCTATCTATCTATCTATCTATCTATCTATCTATCTATCTATCTATCTATCTATCTATCTATCTTAAGAGTTCCCAAACTTTTTTCTGCCGCCGACCCCTTTACCAAAAACTTTCAAAACCGTCGACCCCCTAGTCATTTACTTTACTTACTCAAATGAATACATTTGTACAGTACTCAATATTAAATATTTCACTAGATATCAGATTTTAATCACTTGTAATTATGATTTAAAAAGATAAAATGGCTACGGAATATGGCATTATCTTGTGCAACATTTAATATCGAAACCTGCACTAATGAAAATTTAAGCAAAAAAATACGAGCAGAGTTTTTTTTTTTTTTTTTACATTTTTGACATTTATGAAATAAATATGTAAATTCAAAATAAGTACAAATAGTCCAAGCTGTACTGTCTGCATTTCTTTTTTGGTTCAGTCATATTATTATCTGAAGAAATACAAACTTTTATTAACAAACAATTTCGACAGCCCCTGTGATTAAAAAAAAACAAAAAAAACAATAAAGTATGTACTTACTTGAAACAGAAGATTTTTGTTCTTACTCGAATAAACAAACTGTGTCCTCCAATTTTCTTTTTCTTTTTTGTAGTACTGCTCCTCAATAAATAATTATATTCAAAGTTCAAATCACAAATAAGTACATCACATCAAACGAACCAATTTATAGTGTTTTATGAAAGCATGACCGTACAAGACTGATAGATTCTGCTAATATCGAATATCCGTCGTCTCGTCCCACCGCAAGCAAGAGCGGACATGCAACGGTTTTTCATGTCTGCACTTGCTTTGATACGTTCGATAAGACAATGCACAGATACTGTATGTTTGTGTTACATGTATTTTCATGCATTCTTACGTGTGACTCTTTTAATGACACATTTTACCTTTTTGTTCGCAAGTTTGGTATGTAATGTGTTTTTATCAAAAAAGTGTTTTTTTGAATTATTTTACTTCTTAATTAGGTACCTATTGGAATCATAGATATTTTGAAGTAACAAACAAATAGCAGTAGTAAGGGGGTCTATTTTTGCTGTCGTTGACCCCCCAATTTTTTTATTGAAACTATCGACCCCTAGAAAGTTCAAATCAACCCCAGGGGGTCGATATCGACCACTTTGGGAACCCTTGATCTATCTATTATATAGTGACTTATCTATCTATCTATCTATCTATTTATTAATTATATAGTGACTGGCTACTCAACCAGATCTCAACATGTTTTATAAATTCACTGAGATTTTTTAACCTATGAACACCTGCACACCATGCCATTCAAATCTATCTATCTATCTATCTATCTATCTATCTATCTATCTATCTATCTATCTATCTATCTAT
>JANRMT010062814.1:30630230-30641737 GCA_026402145.1 Polypterus bichir lapradei | reverse complement strand
GATAGATAGATAGATAGATAGATAGATAGATAGATAGATAGATAGATTTGAATGGCATGGTGTGCAGGTGTTCATAGGTAAAAAATCTCGGTGAATTTATAAAACATATTGAGATCTGGTTGAGTAGCCAGCCGTACATTGAGACACCTGGGAATAAGTGACAGAGTCGAGCTATGGCAAACCTGCAGAGCTCCGCAAGGACAACTGAAGTCAAATTTGATTGACAGTTGCCCCGCCCCCGATCTATGCCCACAATGTCTGTCTGTGGTCTTCTCTAGCTCCACTCCACTGCCAGAGCATGAGGACTATTGAATAAACCAAGTGACATACAGTAATGGACAATCTAATTGGCTGTTCACTGGAGTTCCTGAATTGCAATGTTTGGCCCAAGTAGAGAAGAAATACAAATGTTTTGCTGCTTGTTTATGAAGAATAACTTTATTATATTGCATTTTGCAGATTAAGAGGACTTTGCTGTAATTAGCTTTTTTAACATTAGTTCTATATTAAATTTGCTAGGACCAAAACAAAAAATTCATAAAATTGAGGATTTCTCAATTTGTCCTAATGCAATCTGAACTGTATTTCATTTAATCATTTATTGTTTTTATTTTTCTGATGGTGACATCCCAAGACACCATTTTGTTCTTGTTTCTTATGCCTTTGCCCATGCTGTGTATGATCACTATGGCCATTACTGGTCACTTGACACAAGCATTATGGTATTATGTCATTCCTATTTAAGATGGTGTCATGAAGCTTCTAACATCTAAGTTTTCAGGTATGCTACTGAGATACAACAACGATTAGCCTGAGGATCTTTTGCTGTGCTATTTTTCAATTGTTTAGATTCTGGTAGTACAATAATAGTTTGCACTGAAATTTTTCATTGACACGGTGGCACAGTGGTAGCGCTGCTGCCTCGCAGTTAGGAGATCTGGGTTGTCCTCCCTGCTTGGAGTTTGCATGTTCTCCCCGTCTCTGCATGGGTTTCCTCCCACAGTCCACAGACATGCAGGTTAGGTGCATTGGTAATCCTAAATTGTCCTGTGTGTGTGTGCCCTGCGGTGGGCTGGCACCCTCCCTGGAATTTGTTCCTGCCTTGTGCCCTGTGTTGGCTGGGATTGGCTCCAGCAGACCCATGTGTTAGGATATAGCAGGTTGGACAATGACTGACTTTTCGTCAGCACTTAAACTTTTGTGGAAGATGAACTCGGGTTCTAGTCAGTACAGTGGGAAAGCATAACGCTGATTCAAAAAAGTGAACTAAATGTTCTGTTTGATCAGATTGGCGCTTCTTCGTTCTTGATGATAACACACAAAGTACATTGACTTGCTGAGGATTTATATGCACAAGTCCATTCCAAAGATTAAAGAAAATATTCCACACAGGAGGACATTGTGAAGTGGACATACTCGTATCTTGAGGAAGTAGATGGAGAGGGCGATCTGTTAACACAGGTCAATATTCCTAAAGGCCTAGATCCATGGTGAGCACAACTGAGGAGAGGAGAGGAGAAGCCCTTTACGTTATGAAGAACACTGCCCTGGGATGGATAATCAGCAGGATGCTTTGAGCAAATTGTGGTAAGCTACAAAAACATCTGTGTAGATGGGGGGACACTTCCTGCAAGAAATGCAGTAAATATGATTCTCTGACTGGCAAGAGACTCGGTGTTTAATAATGAATTTACCAGGGGCTCCAGATATGAGGGTATTATCGGTGATATATTTGCAAGTGACACTGCGGCCCCGGTGGAGATTGTGGCAGTCCTCTGTGAAGAGAGCTGGTTAGGTGGTTGATGGAATGAGATCAAGTTTTTTGGAGGCTATTAAAAAAGTCTCCTGTGAAACTGGGCGTTTAATGACCTGTGGCAGAGTCAGAATGTAAAGGTCGAATGGAAGTGTTTCATTATTGGGGTTCCTCTTGGAGTGAATTTCATGAGGTGAACTCCCGGCTTGATTGAGGGTCACGTCCACAGTAGGTGAGGGGTATCCGCTATCAGTGAAGAAGCTCTTTGTTCTCCGAGCTTCATTAGAGAAGTCAGCCTCATTGCTGCAGAGGCACAGAAGTGCGAGGAGCTGTGAAAGAGGAACAGAGCTTTTAGTGTGCTAGGCATGGACGGAGCTGTAGAGAAGGGCACTGTGGTTTACAACAGACAGAAGTTTAATGTCCTGGAAAAATGGTGGAGTTGTGGTGGAAACATCAACTGTGTACCCGAGAGATGGATGAAAATGAATACAATCATGAAAGGATTCCTGCAGCTGGCTTCTGGAGCAATAGGCAGCACCAACACAATTGTTGAAATATCTTCTGTACAGGTCCTTTACAAGGGTTGGGTGGGAAGAAAAAAACGCTCTTCCACCCAGCTGACAAAGACTTGGGCAGAGCGAGGGCCCATTGTAGTCGCCATTGCAACGCCACTGCAGTGACAGTCCCTGCGCCTGCTCCACATCTTCTACCTCCAGGCTTTCAGGCTCCACTGCCTCCTTTATACCCTTCATTCCTTTTAGGGCTTAGGTCAGCAATCTCCACCTGATTGTACCCCAAAATAAAGCCTTGTTATTCAAAGAATAAAAGCAGGGTGGTCCATTTTTCACGAAACCCTGACCTAACTTCTCAAATGTGATCAAATCTGCGTTTATGTCAAATTTAAAGATTTCTTACTTTGAAACTTCTTCTAAACTACAAAAAAAGCAGGCGCTCACAGTACCATCGTCAAATCTTTGGTATCTGATGCAGTAAATCTCAAGTAGAAGGAATGCCAGGGCAGTTTCTTCACTCTGCGGCGTCCCAGGACAAGGCAGCTGTGCCTGTCTAAAGTGTCAAAAATCAATAAAATAACAGTTAGAGCATTTGGCACCACCTTCAGAACCTTTCCAGACAGGGAGGCCCAAAATATTTATATAAATAACTAGGGGGTCCTGCCCCCTGCTCGCTTCGCTTGCCAACCACCAGGAGGGTGCTATGCGCCAGCCTCTTTGCGGCTCTGCCACCCGTGTATGGGGGTGTAGATGTACAATTTGAACAAATTGTTATTTTCATAGGAATAGTTACATATGCATAATAGAATTAAATGTTTTATATTACAGTGAGTAATTAACCATAGTAAAAAAGAGTAAAATGTAATAAATTTGAAAGTAAATTATGTTTCATGTTGCATTAGAGTTATTCACTGTGTTATACAATTTCGTTCTGTTTGGATTTGAAATTAACATGCAAATACTTTATAAACTTACACTTTTACTGTAAAACTTCAGTAAAAACAATATTTGGAATTAAATTTTCGTCAATATTGCATTGAATTTTGGTTCCGTGTTTGGACTTTCATTGTGTCAACGCAACGTATAACTTCCCGTGAGTGAATATCGTTTCTTTCTCACTCATAAATAAACTGATTTTTTCAAATGTTTGGCTCTGAAATTTGTTAATCGTCTTTGCAAAAACTATTGTGACGGGAAACTGTAAACGTTTTAATACGAATGTTTCACACACGTGACAAGTAAAGGGCCTGAATAATGGTAATTCCATGCCTGACCATGGGGTGGCAGGGTGCACTAATTCTCTCTCTCAATTCCTTACAGACCATTCTTGGAAAATCCCGCCCGGTTCTTGAGCAGCCAAAGACATCACTTCCGGTTCTGGCCCTAATGACATCACTTCCTATCTTTGCATTTAAAGGCCGCCATTTTAAGGCAGCAAGTCAGTTCTGTTTTGGTTCAGTGGTGTGAACGTGTCTGTTCTGATTAATCAATTTTGCAGCCAAGAAATATTATACGGGTGGCTGCCCCAAACCTTTCCAATGGCTCTTTGTCATTCTTGTGACAAATGGCATATCAAGATTTCCTTTGTTGTGTGATGTTATCCCCTGAAGATGTACCGCATTACCTTTCTTGGATACATCCCTCTTTCTACAGTAATTTGTGCGGTGGAAGACCGGACGGTGTTAACGGTTGTAAATATTCTTCGGGATATTGTAAGTTGATGTTTTCATCATCTGTACAATCACCACCAACGGTTTCAGCAGAGTCTATTGATACACATTTACCAAATTTGCTGTGTAACCAATCGACAATTTTCACGTTAATTCGATTGACTTCATCGTTTCTCGGTGCTACGATTGCCTGTGTACTCATTTCTTCTGTTGAAATTCTTCAGTAAGATTTGGACATAATACATCTTCTTTAATTGGGAACTTAAAGTGAGGAAAACATAAAAATTTATAAGAGCTGAGAGCACAGGAACTGTGTCTGACAAAAGCATTCACACGAATGAGAGGTGAGAGGACTGTGGGCGTGGCCAAAAATGGTTGAGAGGAGGGCGGGACTTGAAAAATTCTCTTGGCAAAAGTCTCGTCTCAAGATTTTCTTTTATAATAGAGAGATGTGAAATAGAATATAAATATAGACTATGAAATATTAATCATTTTTCTCTCACACACACACACCCACAACCACACACACAAAATCACACATTTTTATTTGTTTTACCCACGTTTGGCTCTCTCCTTTTCTCAAATGTGGGCATGCTACCTGTCATTGGAAATATCTCAGTCGCAGCGATACAATGGTATAAAGCTTGCCATGGAATGACCCACTGAACCAGAGCCTCCTGCCCAGAAACGCCAAATGGTTGGTGCCAGCTTTTCGTACTTGGCTGTTCTTTTATGGAGGATAACTCACAACTGGTCCACGTCAGAAAAATGTGGCTGGACTTGTTTTATTCTGCTGTAAATTTTGATATATAACGTGTATATATTCACTGTTGTTTTGTGAAGTTATATGCGAGAACACACGAAAATTCTGACGCACACGTTGAGACAGAAGCTCCATTATGCAAGCTCCTTTTGTTCAGACATGGCCGTGTGACAGGTCGTTGGAAACGTCACGGCCTCAACTATCCAATGGTGAGGAGTTTGAGACAGTATGACCCACTGAGCAAGAGCCACCGGCCCACCCAGAAACGTCAGATGGTTGGTACCAAGCATGTCCGCCCTGCTGCTGGTTTGCAGAGGATTTCTAAGGATCGGTTCATTGTGCCGTGATGTGTTTTCGCTCGTTTTGATCAGGAGATTCTGCTGTAAGTACTGATATGTTACTTGTATATTTTTGCTGTGGTTTTGTAAAGTTCTATACAAGATGACGCAATAATTCGGATGAGCGGTGTGACAGTTTCTCTGTTTTGTGGCCCGTGACTGCGATTTGCTCGGTCGCAGTGACGCTTCAATGCATTGGTTGAAATTCCTTTTTTGAGACCTTTCGACTGATGTAGAACTTTTGGCTGTTGCTTGTACAGAATAATTATTAGGTTGTTTTCAATTTTTTTTTTTTTGGTGATGGTTTATGACACGGCACACATATGATTTTATGCCAGATTAAAAGTCAGCTGTACATCCTTTAACAATGTGATCACTACGAGTGTGTAGTTGACACCCGCCGCCGTATTGTTTGTGTCGGTGTGCGGCGTAGTTCGCCTGTATAATATGGTGAAAGATTTTTTTAAATATTTTTGAACCCTTGTTGCCCTGCTACCGGGCTGCGTAGGGTTTATGAGGTTTTCAATCCATAATTCTTTGATTATTTTTAGTTTTGGAAGTAATAATTTAATAACCTAACATCTCATGAAATAGCGTGAGAACTGAATCTTATAAGTTCCCATAAAGTATTTATTACTGTGCTGCTGCACTACCTTCTGCACTTTTGTCGTGAAGTGCCTTGCACTTTATGCTGTCTTGTGGTGTTACCAGTTACACCGCGGGCGAGGTGGCACACAATTTCGTCTCACCAGGTACTTTACATACATATGAGTACTTGACTCGAGTTCACTTGATCTCCAAGCTTTCTTAGCTGCTCTTTTACCCTTCTCTTATTTTACACTGTGACCTAAAGGGGGCGCCAGAGTGTGCAGAACACCAAACACAAGTTTAGGTAAAATAAAATGATGTTTAAAGTACAATGTTTCAGTTACAAGGTTAAAGCAGTCCAGCACAATAATAACACACATGCACACAGTTGGTCACTTTCCACCACTCCTCCATGCATGGCATCCACCTCCAGATAGCATCTTTTTTGGCAGATCCAGTAGTACTTCTGGGACCACTGCACTTCAGAAGCCCTTCCAGGCCAGGTGGAGGTCCATCAAAAGTAGGTATAGCGTTTCCCTGCACCTCCCCCTGGTGGCACCCAAGTACCCCAACAAGGCTGTCTCTCAGGACCACAACTCCCAATATGCCCTGCGGGTGTAGAAATTGTAGAAATTTCCACCAGAGGGATGCTGTCACCCTGTGTTCAGGGGAAAACATGGCCCCAGGATGAAACCTCCCTCTGTTTTTCCAGCACGGCCTCCTGGTCGGATAGGGAATTAACGTTGCTCCAGGATCCAGGATGTCAGTCCATACACTCCGACATTCAGAAAAGTGGGCTAGTGTGAGATTTAATGTTTATAAAAATTAGGGAATATTTGAATCGCTTATCATTATATTTTAATTCCCCTTGATCTGTGCAGTTTGTACTGACCACCAAGGCAGACACCAGTGCAAATGACACCGAAGCACTAAATGGCAGCAGCGTGCCACTTGGGTGCTTATTAGTAAATTATGACTTCAATAAACTAAACCTTAAAACAGAACACAAAATTAAAAAGCAAACAGAATGAATTCCTACCCATCTAACACACAAGGGATCATGTAATTTATGGATTGACACCAAAACTGAAACTGCGAAACCACAGCTTGCTCAACTAATTCAGGAATTCAATTAAAAGAAATAATAATAATAATAACCCAGCCACAGGGGATGCACAAACCAGTTTGTTTCTTCATGCCGGTCCCAAGCCTGGATAAATGGGGAGGGTTACGTCAGGAAGGGCATCCGGTGTAAAATTTTGCCAAATCAATATGCGGACAACAATACAAATTGTCCACACCGGATCGGTCGAGCCCCGGGTTAACAACGACTGCCACCAGTATTGTTAGCCAACAGGACGCTGGTGGAAATTGGGCTACTGTTGGCCAAAGAAGGAGAAGAAGAGGGGGGAGACGTGTCCGGAGGCAGGAGGAGAGGAGGAAGGTAAAGAGAGTGGAACTGAGGGTAGGACCTTTGAATGTTGGCAGTATGACTGGTAAGGGGAGAGAGTTAGCAGATATGACGGACAGAAGGAAGGCTGATATATTGTACGTGCAAGAGACTAAATGGAAGGGGAGTAAGGCCAGGTGGATTGGAGGTGGATTCAAATTGTTCTATCATGGTGTGGATGGGAGGAGAAATGGGGTAGAAGTTATTCTGAAGGAACAGTATGTCAATAATGTTTTGGAGGTGAAAAGAGTGTCAGGCAGAATAATGATTATGAAGCTGGAAACTGGAGGTGTGATGATGAATGTTGTTAGTGCATATGCACCGCAGGTTGGGTGTGTAATGGGTGAGAAAGAAGATTTTTGGAGTGAGTTAAATGAAGTGATGAACAGTGTACCCAAGGGACAGAAAGTGGTGATTGGAATGGATTTCAATGAGCATGTTGGTGAAGGGAACAGTGGAGACGAGGAGGTGATGGGTAGGTATGGTGTCAAGGAGAGGAATGAAGAAGGTCAGAGGATTGTGGATTTTGCAGAAAGGATGGACATGGCTGTGGTGAATATGTATTTTAAGAAGAGGGAGGAACATAGGGTTACGTACAAGAGTGGAGAAGGTGCACACAGGTAGATTACATCCTATGCAGAAGAATTGATCTGAAGGAGATTGAAGACTGCAAAGTGGTGACAGGGGAAAGTGTAGTTAAGCAGCATAGGATGGTGGTCTCTAGGGTGATGTTGGAGATCAAGAAGAGGAAGAGAGTGAGGGCAGAGCCAAGGATCAAAAGATGGAAGTTGAAAAAGGAAGACTGCAAGGTTGAGTTTAGGGAGGAGGTGAGACAGGCACTGGGTGGCAGTGAAGAATTACCAGACAGCTGGGAAACCACAGTAGATGTAGTAAGGGTGACAGCAAGAAGGGTGCTTGGCATGACATCTGTAAAGAGGAAGGAGGAAAAAGAAACCTGGTGGTGGAATCAGGAAATACAGGAGAGTATACAGAGGAAGAGGATGGCAAAGAAGTGGGATAGTCAGAGAGATGCAGAAAGTAGACAAGAATACAAGGAGATAAGGCGCAAGGTGAAGAGAGAGGCGGCGAAGGCTAAAGAAAAGGCGTATGATGAGTTGTATGAGAGGTTGGACACTAAGGAGGGAGAAAAGGACCTGTACCGATTGGCTACACAGAGGGACCGAGCTGGGAAAGATGTCCAGCAGGTTAGGGTGATAAAGGATAAAGATGGAAATGTAGTCACAAGTGAGGAGAGTGTGTTGAGCAGATGGAAAGAGTACTTTGAGGTTGATGAATTAAGAGAACGAGAGAGAGAAGAGGTTGGATGATGTGGAGATAGTGAATCAGGAAGTGCAACGGATTAGCAAGGAGGAAGTAGGGACAGCTATGAAGAGGATGAAAAATGTAAAGGCTGTTGGTCCACAGGACATACTTATGGAAGCATGGAGGTGTTTAGAGGTGTTTAGGAGAGATGGCAGTGGAGTTTTTAACCAGATTGTTTGATGGAATCTTGGAAAGTGAGTGGAGAAGAAGTGTACTGTTGCTGATATTTAAGAATAAGGGGGATGTGCAGGACTGTAGTAACTACAGGGGGATAAAATTGATGAACCACAGAATGAAGTTATGGGAAAGAGTAGTGGAAGCTCGGTTAAGAAGTGAGGTGATGATTAGTGAGCAGCAGTATGGTTTCATGCCAAGAAAGAGCACCACAGATGCAATGTTTGCTCTGAGGTTGTTGATGGAGAAGTTTAGAGAAGGCCAGAAGGAGTTGCATTGCGTCTTTGTGGACCTGGAGAAAGCATATGACAGGGTGCCTCGAGAGGAGTTGTGGTATTGTATGAGGAAGTCAGGAGTGGCAGAGAAGTACGTAAGAGTTGTATAGGATATGTACGACAGTGACAGTGGTGAGGTCTGTAGTAGGAGCGACAGATGCATTCAAGGTGGAGGTGGGATGACATCAGGGATCGGCTCTGAGCCCTTTCTTACTTGCAATGGTGATGGACAGGTTGACGGACGAGATTAGACAGGAGTCCCCGTGGACTATGATATTTGCTGATGACATTGTGATCTGTAGTGAGAGTAGGGAGCAGGTTGAGGAGACCCTGGAGAGGTGGAGATATGTTCTAGAGAGGAGAGGAATGAAGGTCAGTAGGAACAAGACAGAATACATGTGTGTGAATGAGAGGGATGTCAGTGGAATTGGGATTCACATTCAGACCACAGGGTAGGTGTCCCCTGCTGACCTCACCAACACTTCTTCAAAGAGCAATCCAAGCTTTTTTTCTGGTTGTTCTCCCATCCAAGTACTGGCGGGGCCCAAACACACTTGGCTTCATGTCGGTGACCTCTTCTGAAGTGCAGGTGGTATGGCTGCTTGCTAAATCTGCTGGGATGTGACCCTTCAGCCACAGGGGGTCTCCAGACAGAACATGAGAAGTAGTGCATTATTTAATTGTGTAGGGGTACTCACTGAAGGGATGAGCCACCAAAAAAACAGGTCACTTTCTTGAAGGTTGGGCTGTCTGGCATTCCATTTACAATTATAGTTGTCAACTGGAGCCCAGGCAGGTTAGGAGATCCCCTTAGGGTCATATAGTGAGCCAGCACCAGTGATTGAATGGTACCCTTGGGGTGTTACGTCTAACATTTTACCACCTTGGATATGTTTTTTAGTGCCATCATGCATTGAGGGGTTCTGTTTTGGGCATATCAGGCCTGTGGTGGGTGCTGAGCACTCCTTCACCAATCGGTTTGGGATGTTTAAGTAAGAGTGAAGACACCAGTGAAGAACAATCCATTTCTGTGGTGTACCAGTGTCTCCAGCATGTGCTGCTGTTTTTCAGTTTATACAAAGGCACATCTTTAAATTTATACAAAGGCACATCTTTAAATTTATACAAAGGCACATCTTTAGGTCAACAAACTTTCTTCCGCCTACCACTCTAAGGAAAGACTCAGACGGACAGCCAGCATGTGGGTGGCCTACGAGAGGAAGTTCCTTTCCTAAGAGCTGCCTTCTGTTTGAAGATAAATAAACCCAAATTGCAGATGGAGGGCGCAGCTGAAGAAAGGGCCTTATACCTGCGTGCCTGGAATTTCCTAAGAAGTTCGTGACGGACTCAGAGACTTTGTGATTAAAGGTGTTCTGTGGAACTAAACTTAACCTCATTGGCCCGTCTGCATCACACACACACACACACACCATGGCACCCGGGCACCAAGCAAGCAGGCACGCCACTCTGCACACTCCAGAGACCACCAAGTGTCCTCACAATTGCAAGCACAGTGGATTCGGAAAGACCCCTTCACTTTCGTCACATTTTGTTATGTTGCAGCCTTGTGCTAAAATCTTAAGATTTCATTTTTTTCCCACATCAGGTAACACTCAATGCCCCAGAATGACAAAGTGAAAGCAGGAGGACCGGAATTTTTGAAAATGTATTAAAAAGTAGCTGAAATACCCGCCATTGCCCGGCGGGGAAATAAAGTGTTTTAATTTTTTTTTTAATTGTTTGAGAAAAATATAATAATAAAAAACACAACTTTAACAATAAAAATAAATGAATAAACAATGAAGACTCACTAATGTGTTTGTATTGTTTACTGAAGTGCCTTGTTATATGTTAACAATGTTTTTAGTTTTTCCATCTTTAGCCAATATCTAAAGGCTCTCAGGACTTCGTACCCTTAAACACGCCACATAAAGTTGTCCATGTGAGAAAGCGGCCGTGTCCAAACTGAGTCCAGCGATTCTCAACGACAGTCCAGACGCTCTGAGCGTCAATAACAGACTTACAAGACTGAAAGTCCAATTAGTTTCTTCCAATTAAAATTGTTTTACAATGAATTAAACGTTAAAATATTTTACCTATATAAATAAATATTATAAGTTAACTATCATAGCTATATTTGGTTTATACTTTACCTTTGATTTTGATAAGTTAATTAAATTAGTTTTTTGATTATGAACGTATTAAAAAAAAATCGTTTTTGCAAAAATTGTAACTCCAACACGTTAGCTACTCAAAATATAATTCCGGAATACATTGAAAGTAGTGTAAAAACGATGGGAACAGCAAAGCCTCTTTTAAGGTTTATTGACAGATTCATTTTTGTTTTGTGGTGTAATTAAAAGGTTTTACATGCAGAATTTTTGATGATGTAAAAAAATGATGATGTAAAAAAAGTCAATTAAATTATTATTATTATTAGGTTGATTTAATTCTATTACCACTACAACATTGTTACAATAAGAATAATGTAAGATGAAAATATAGTTAAAAACAAACATTAAACTACAAACAAATAATACTACAGATTTTTCATGATAAAACTGTCAGTTTCTTTTATGGAGCACACTAGAAACATTCTGAGCGTCAACTGGATGATAGATAGATAGATAGATAGATAGAAAAGGTGCTATATAATAGATA
>JANRMT010062814.1:30594513-30613786 GCA_026402145.1 Polypterus bichir lapradei | reverse complement strand
CACCTCTTGGACCACTGCCCGTATGTTTTATGCCTTGTTTCATGAAGCATTAGATATTTGGATATTGCACTTGAGACCCCAAGACTGAGTTTACTGTCCTAAGTTTTGGCCAGAAAGGTGCATGGTGGCACAGAGGTTAGTGCAGCTGCCTCACTGCCCTGAGACCAGGCTTCAATGTCTGTGTGAAGTTTGCAAGCTCTCCCTTTGGCTGTGTACATTTTAACTGGATCCTCCAATAATAACTCTAAGCTGGGCCACCATGGCCTATGGTGCATCCCCAACCTCCCACTGGGTGGGCTTCCATCTTGCTTACAATGTCATCTCAATGAGTACCAGTCACTGAGATCCTGCATTGGAAGAAGTGAGCTGGGAAAATGAAGGAATGAAGGGAAAGTCACTTCAGAGTGTGACCAGTAGGGGTGTTGCAGCACCCTGAACCCCAAACACAACCTCAATGGCACAAGTCCTGTTATAAATAAAAGGTGAACTAAGAACAATACATGACAAACCGCTGTGCAGTCACAAATGCTCTCTTCTCCTCTCTCTTTCTCTTTCTCTCTTTTATTCCTCCCCACCAGGTGAGTGTTATCCAGCTCCTCTCCTGACTCCGACTTGCCTGGACAAGGCAGTACGCTTCTTTTTACTGAAGACCTGGTAGTACTTCTGGCACCAGGGCATTGCCCATTAGAAGCACTTTCGGGTCATCCAGAAGTCCCATAAAGTAGAGAGCATAACTTCCTGCAGTTCCCAGCATTCCCAGTGGGTGTCTGAATGGGTAATGAAGCTCAGGGATGCTGCCATCTAGAGGGTCAGGGGAGCATGCAGCCTTCATGCAGAGCCTCCCTGATCTCTTCAGAGAATGGGGCCGATCCCGGCAGGGATGCCAGCTCAAGCGTGCCCATCCTTTACAACAGAAAGACATGGTGGTGGTCTCCAGAAGATGTTAAATCTGTGCAGGTGACTGATGGGAGTTCAGACAAGGCGTAACAAAGTGGTCCAAAGTGTGAGTCAACACCAGATGGGCAGCCATTCCGTGGCAGGGTCAATGTATGCACACATTCCTACATATCCCCACTGCTGATTACCTTCGAGAGGAAAAACATGGAAGTGCAGGAAAGCATAAGCAGGACTGGGATTTGAACCCAGAAACCTGGAGAGCTGGGGCGGTGCTGCCCTTGTTAGCTTGGATGCTCTCAAAGCCAGGTAATACACTCCTGGATCAGGGTGGTGGCTATGCCGACAGCGTCTGGGCGTAAGGGCAGGACCATCCTAGGAGGAGATGCCAGTCCATCGCTGGGCACACAGTCTCCCATTAATCTAACTTGTAATTCTTTTGGAGGAACATTGCAGTAACTGCGGAGAAAATGATGCAAATATGAGGGCAGAAAGTGGATTTGGAGCCAGGACCCTGTAGCCGTTAGGCAGCACCACTAAACAGCCTGATGTTTTTAAGCGTCAGATCTTGGAGAAATTACTACAGAAGGACATTAAATATTTATAAGCAGGAAAGCGTCCTTTGTTGAGATGTCACCGAAAGGCGTCACCCTGCTATTAAGCGACATGATATGTTAACGTTATGCCGCGTTATGACAATCCAGTAAAGCGCAGAACTGAGCACTTATCCATGCTGAAGAGATTACTTACTTAAGCATTGCTAAAATATTCAAGAGAAACTGGCATCCAGTCCAGCGTTGTTGCTGCTGCTGTCAGGGAAGAGTTTGCCACCTCATGGCCCTGGGTTGGAAATGCAGTTCTAAAAATGGGTGGACGGACATCTTGACCCATCATGGAGACGACAAGGGGTTTGGAAGACAACCAGTACTAGAATGTGAAAGAACAGGCGGCCCATTTCTCCGAAGGTGATGGTGGCATTAAGTGTGCTCCTCTTGGTAGTGGCATTGGTGGCATGTGACAAATGAGGTGACCCATTATAGAGTGGACATATGTTTTAGGTGCCCCCGTAAATGTGATACAACATCTATGTGCATTAGAAATGCAACTTCAGTGGATATGGGGGTCTCCTGCCACCTTTCCACCCATAAGGACGCATTCTGCTGCCTGAACATAAAGCTTTACAGTGATGGCTTACGCTCTTTAATTCATACTTGCAAGATGCAGCTGAGTGCTGAAGAGGGCAACGAGAAGAACATCCAAGAGAGAACAGGGGGTTAAAAAGGCCCCCAAAACAGCACCGGCCAATCCTTCACGTCGTGACCATCTAACAATCCATCCATTATCAGGCAGGGGGGTGCAGTGGAGTTCAAACCCTGAGGCCGGGGGCTCAAATCCTGCCGCTGACGCCGTGTGACCCTGAGCAAGTCACTTCACATGGACCCAAGCGCACCCCAAACGTAGTAGGTCACCTTGAATAAAGACATCCCCAAAAGAATAAGTCATGAGAATCACTGACCAATCCCCTTATTTCAATATAGGGTTGTGGGGGGGTCAGCATGAAGAAACACAAAGGAAACAAAACCAAATCAGCCGGCAAGCCACACGCACGAGTCAGCCTAAGAGCAGTGAAGGCTTAGACTGGAGGAAACCTCGCAAGTCAAAATGAGGGCCCAGCAGGCGTTCAGAGTCAGAGGGGCACCCCGGCGGGTCAAATGATGGTTACAAAAACACTGTTTAGACTACAACTTCTGACACCTCCAGCTGAGCGTCACTGGCACAAAGCTCTGAACTGTCTGAGGCACAGGAGGAGGCCCACGTGCAGGGCTTTGGATCGAGAGAGACGAGGAGGAGGAGGAGGAGGAGAGGAGGAGATAAGCAAACAGAAAAACGGCAACCGCTGCAGGGCTTTTCACATCCCTCGATCGACGATATGCTGCCTTTTCTACCTGCCAGTCATTACACATTATTGTAGTGTTCATGTACCTGTTTATTATATATCGGTCTGTCTGTCTGTCTGCAGGGCCTTCATCTCCTTGGAAGTCTCCACATACTCTTGTTGTACAATATTGATCCACACTGACTTTAAGGTGGCTTTTTTGGTGCTGATCAACAGAAAAAGACTCTTAAATGTCAAAGTGAAAACAGATCTCTGCAAAGCGGTGTAAAAAAATATAAAACACAAAATAACTGGTGTGTTGGACGGTCGGGGTCCATGCCTGGCCGGGACGCCCCTTCGCTGTATTTTCAGGGGGAGTAGCCCTGGACTGTGCAAACCTCCCCCTAGACGCTAGATGGCCGCCCCCCAGGATTGGAGCAGTGCCTCGGTTTCCCGCAAGGCTCCATGGGAATTGGAGTTGGGTGCAGCCCTGTTGGGTCCCGCAGGCACCGCCAGGGGGTGCTGCAGCTGGGACTCCTGATCTCTTATGGGCAGTGTATTCGCTACACCTGGAGCACTTCTGGGTGAACTATAAAAGGGGCCAGCAGCCACCACACAGGGGCCAGAGTCGGGAGGAGGAGGACGAAGCTTGGAGGAGAAATGGTGCTGCCAAAAAGAATGTTTTGTGTTTGTACTTGTGTGTTTACTTGTGGAACTGTGTTGTGTCTGTGGGGATCACGGGGAAGACGTGCCCCACAGGTGAAGAAAAATAAAAAGTTTGTTGTGTTTATTTGTGCCTCCGGTGTGAGTTTGTGTCGGGTCAGTCGCCTATATAGCGCCTTGTTACACTGGTCATGCAAGATTCATGTTGGCAGAATTTAGTAGCTGCACCTTTGGCAGCCATGCCAGCCTTGAGTCTGTGTAATCGGGTCTCTCTTTCTCTGTCTGCTTTGCACACCTCCACACTGCCATTTTCCCTTCCTTCTTTGTAAAGCTGCTTGGACTCTGTCAGGCTGCACGTTGGTCCTGAGTGAAGACCCTTTGCCAAGTCCAGCCACAAACTGGATTGAGATCAGGACTCTGACTCTGCCACTCCAGAACAGTAACATTGTTGTTTCTGAGCCATTCCTGTGTCGCTTTTTTTTAATTCTTGGGCTCGTTGTCTTGTTGGAACACAAATCTCCTCCCATCTTGCAGACTGCATCAGGTTTTCCTCCAGGACTTCCCTACATTTTGCTGCATTCATTTTACTCTCACAAGCCTTCCAGGAAACGTGCCCACAGCCTGATGTGGCCACCACCACATTTCATGGTGGAAATGATGTGTTTTTTATAACGTGTAGTGTTCAAACTGATGGCCAAAAAGCTCAACTTTGGTCTCATCAGACCATAGACCCTTCTTCATCTGACTTCAGAGTCTCCCATGTGCCTTCTGACAGACTCTGTCTGAGATGTTCTCTGGGGTCTTCTCTTTGCCACTTTCTTATAAAACTGATGTCTGCGCAGTCTCTCCAGTCACAACCACTGTTACTTGTAACTCCTTCAGAGTTCTCACAGGTCTCTTGGTGGTCTCCCTCACTCGTCTTCTTCTTGCACAACCACACAGCTGTGCCATACTCTTTCCAGTTCTTCATGATTGGTTTAACTGGACTCCAAGGGACATTCAGTGACTTGGATATTTTCTGGTCTTCATTCCCTGACTTGTGATTTACTGTCACTTTCTCATTAAATTGCTTGAAGTGTTCTTGTGTCTGTAATGTGTAGGTCAGGCCGCCATACTGAGAAGGTACCTTGCAGTCCCCAGACAGGAGACCTCAACTGACCTAATTCTTCTTCTTCTTTCGGCTGCTCCTGTTAGCGGTCACCACAGCAGATCATCTTCTTCCATATCTTTCTGTCCTCTACATCTTGCTCTGTCACCCCCATCACCTGCATGTCTTCTCTCACCACATCCATAAACCTCCTCTTAAACCTTCCTCTCTTCCTCTTGCTTGGCAGCTCCAACCTTAAGTGAAGGAAATCAATGTGTGCCATACTCTAATCGAGGGTTGTGTTGACCCAGGCAGAGACTGACGCAGTGTTAAACTGGTGGGCAGTGGGGGGAGGGGGTGAAGAGAGAGAGCGCGAGCAGAAGGGACGGAGCGAGTCTAGAGGATGGCGTGAGGGGGCAAACGATGGACGAGATAGACAGTCCACTGACAACGCTGTCAAGATCACTCGAGGGATGCGCAGGCTGGCTGACAAGACGCAAGACACGCGGACAGTGAGACCAACCTCCAGTTTCACCAGAGAGACGCTGGGTCTGTCGAGAGAGGGGAGACTACCGAGAAGACCGAGTGAAGCAGGCAGACAAGAAGCAAACATTCGCCAAACAGAGCGGGACAGTTGGAAGTCCAATCGTTGTGTTAACACAGCATGCAACTTGGACTTCGCAGCACCAAAGGCTGTGCCCTCCACTGTTATGTGCTAATGGACTTGTCAACTGTGGACTCTGTGCTCTCTTTTTATAGGTTTTCTCTCCTGCAATTTTTAGATTTTTACTTGCTGTCACACACAGGTTCAAATAAGTGTGTTTGTCCGCCAGACCAGGGGTTGGTGCTGTCCTCTAACTCTTTCTCCTCTCTCTCTACAGAACAACAAAGGAAGCCTCAGCCAAACCATCACTTCTGCTCCCACATATGCCACATACTCATGATGTCATTTCCTTCCCCTGACCATATATACACCCATCACCTGCATGTCCTCTCTCACCACATCCATAACCCTCCTCTTAGGCCTTCCTCTTTTCCTCTTGCCTGGCAGCTCGATCCTTAGGATCTTTCTCCCAGTTAACCCAGCATCTCTCATCTGCTCATGTCCAAACCAACACAATCTCACCTCCTGACTTTGTCTCACAACCATCAAACCTGAGCTGACCCTCTAATGTACTCATTTCTAATCCTCTCCATCCTCGTCACACCCAATGCAAATCTTAGCATCTTTAACTCTGCTACCTCCAGCTCTGTCTCCTGCTTTCTGGTCAGTGCCACCGTCTCCAACACATATAACATAGCTGGTCTCAGTACCGTTCTGTAGACCTTCCCTTTCACTCTTGCTGATACCCGTGTGTCACAAATTACTCCTGACACTCTTCTCCACCCATTCCACCCTGCTTACACTCTCTTTTTCACCTCTCTTCCACAATCCCCATTACTCTGTACTGTTGATCCAAAGTATTTAAACTCATCCACCTTCACCAGCTCTTCTCCCTGCATCCTCACCATTCTGTCTTGTTCCTACTGACCTTCATTCCTCTCCTCTCTAGAGCATATCTCCACCTCTCCAGGGTCTCCTCAACCTGCTCCCTACTATCGCTATAGATCACAATGTCATCAGCAAACATCACAGTCCACAGGGATTCCTGTCTAATCTCGTCTGTCAACCTGTCCATCACCATTGCAAATAAGAAATGGCTCAGAGCCGATTCCTGATGTAATCTCACCTCCACATTGAATGCATCCGTCACTCCTACCGCAGACCTCACCACTGTCACACTTCCCTCGTATGTATCCTGTACAACTCTTATGTACTTCTCTGGCACTCCCGATTTCCTCATACAGTACCACAGCTCCTCTCGAGGCACCCTGTCATATGCTTTCTCCAGGTCCACAAAGACGCAATGCAACTCCTTCTGGCCTTCTCTAAACTTCTCCATCAACAACCTCAGAGCAAACATTGCATCTGTGATGCTCTATCTTGTCATGAAACCATACTGCTGCTCACTAACCATCACCTCACTTCTTAACCTAGCTTCCACTACTCTTTTCCCATAACTTCATGGTGTGGCTCATCAGTTTTATTCCCCTGTAGTTACTGCAGTCCTGCACATCCCCCTTATTCTTAAATATCGGCACCAGTACACTGATTTTCCACTCACTTTCCAAGATTCCATTAAACAATCTGGTTAAAAACTCCACTGCCATCTCTCCTAAACACCTCCATGCTTCCACAGGTATGTCATCTGGACCAGCTGCTTTTCCATTCTTCATCCTCTCCAAAGCTGTCCTTACTTCCTCCTTGCTAATCCGTTGCACTTCCTGATTCACTATCTCCACATCATCCAACCTCTTCTCTCTCTCGTTCTCTTCATTCATCAGCCTCTCAAAGTACTCTTTCCATCTGCTCAACACACTCTCCTCGCTTGTGAGTACATTTCCATCTTTATCCTTTATCACCCTAACCTGCTGCACATCTTTCCCAGCTCGGTCCCTCTGTCTATTCAATCGGTACAGGTCCTTTTCTCTCTCCTTAGTGTCCAACCTCTCATACAACTCATCATACGCCTTTTCTTTAGCCTTCGCCGCCTCTCTCTTCACCTTGCGCCTTATCTCCTTGTACTCTTGTGTGTACAGTCCGGGGTTCAGATCCGGCCCTGGTCTGCTGCTTGTGTGGAGTTTGCATGTTCTCCTTGTATCTGAGCAGATGTTTTTTCTCCTGGCTTTCTGTTTTTCTCAATCGTTCCCAAATCATTTGTATTCCATGAACTGCCTACTGTCAACCTAACCAGTGTGAAATGAGCATCAATGGCGGTGTAAATGTGGCCTGGGATGCACTGGCGCTGGATTAAGCAGGTTTCAAAATGGATGGATGGGTGGATGGATGGCTGTCTATCAATCTGAATAATCAATACATTGAATGTGGATTTTTCCAGATGCGTTTGGGTAGGAGGAGAGGCCCTAAGGCCGTGTTCCTCGGCTCCTGCTGGCCACTCACAGTGCTTCTCAACAATACAAATCAATTAGAGTGGAGGAGGGGCAAAGCCAGCCCTCCCACCCCCTTCAGAATTCAAGCCCCCCAGATGCTTCTATCTGATTTATGTTAATTGTTAATTGTCAAGCCACTCACCTCCAAGGGGTCCTGACCTGCACCAAACCTTGTATCATGCCATGCTAAACTTCGAAGAATCTCGCCTCCAGTCCATGTAAAGGTTTCAGTGTTTGATAACAGCACCCTGTCATTTCCAAGCCCCCCAACTTTGCGGTTTCTGGGTTCGTTGGCTGGAGTGGAGGTTCATCTCCCAGTCTTATCTGTATTAATGAGAAAGGCACACACACGTCTGTCAAGTTAGCTTTATCTGTGTGTGGAGTGGGGGTCTTTTTGAGTTTGATCACTTGATTGGTGACATGCAGGCCTATTGAGTGTTCCAGTTCAGGCACACGGGCTGCCCTAACCTGTCCGGACAGCACTGAGCACAAGGCAGGGCACAGAAGTCCATCACAGTGGCTAATTTAGGACCGCAAGCTGTCATAACGAGAGCAGCTTTTGGGAATGTGGCAGCAAATCTCCCCTGGACACGTGCAGGATGTGCAAATACTGAGCAGATAAGAACTAAGCTCAGGATTTGAACCCAGAGTGAGGTGGCAGTGCTATCTGTGCACAAGAGGCACCAATAATAATTAAAACCTGCTTGCAGGAATGAGTAGAGCACTGGATTACGAGCAGACCCCGGCATGACATCAAAAGACCACTCACGTTATACCCGTGGCCATCATGGTCCAGAAGATGCCTGCTTGCTGTTCATCAAGATGCCGCAGGCTTCAAGAATCAGCATAATTCTGTCTAGAGAGCACATTCAGTGCCAGCAGCATATGGCAGAAATGGGCACTTCATCAAGTCCAGGGAGCCCCTGGGGTCGCCTCTGTAAGTTAGACGCCTCCTTCCGTCAGTTCTTTCTTGGCCAATACCTACTCTGTCCAATTCAGGATGAAGCTGACCCTGGCAGTGCTGAGCGCACTCAGATAAATGACCCCAGGGACGGCAGCGCTGCACACCCACCCACAATCGCTCATACTAAAGGAGCCACACAACTTAATGTGCACATCTTTGGCATGTTGGATGGAAACTCAGAGAAAAGCCACGGGGGGCAACACGAAAACTGCACACAGGCAGGAGTTGAGCTGGGCAGGAAACCCACGGGCAGCTAACCACTGAGCCGCTGTGCCATCCATTTACAGCTTCAAGTCTCTGAGTGCCGTCTGTTATATTTCTGCCAGGATGCATTTTTTTGTTATTTTTGAATGATTATTTTTGTGTTATGCAATTCACGTTAGTTTATTGTTATTGGTAACGGGTGTCTGGTCACACTTAGAGTTAACCTAACCTCAGCACAATTAACATACCTGGCTACGCCACCCAGTTTTATTAAGAGTCTGGGAATTCTTGAACTTTAAAGATAATAGCACACAGGCTTCTTTAAATTAGGCGGTCAGTAAACACACAATGAAAGACACAGCAGGAATCTGAAGAAAAACAACAGCAACTTGCAATACAGCAGACAATATAAAATTTACCATGAAGATAAAAGTGCTGTAAATTAAACACAAAGACAACAGCAAAAGTTTGGGGGATCCCAAACTAGTCAGGCAAAGATGTCAGGCAAAGGAATAACGTCTTTACAGACTGGAGTCCAAAACAAAACTGATTATCACAAAGAGGAGGCGGGGCCACCCTGATGTCACTCACACAGGCTCCGCCCCTTACCTTTGTATTGTGGGCACACTGGCCGGTCTGGCAGTAGGTGTTAGGAGGTTACTGTCAGGTTTTCTTTTCTTTTGATAGGTTTGGTTTGTATGGATAATCACTTGTGTGTGTTTGTGTGTGTGTGTGTGTGTGTGTGTGTGTGTGTGTGATATGCTACTGGCATTTCTCCTTCTTGAACCCGGACGTTGATAGTCATGTACCGAGACGAACCAGTGCAATGAGGACAGATAGTACCAAGACTATCTGGTCCAAAAACAGTGCATTTTCCTTGAATGGAAATACTGTAAGTGTCCAACAACAAAATGCAGTGCAAATTTCTTCTTTAAATGAATAAATTATCCAATCAAAACAAGTGCATCCTTATGGTTAGAATGAAAGGAATTAGTCAGTCAGTCAGTCAGTTTCAAGCCTGCTATATCCTAACACAGGGTCACAAATCCCGGGTAACCCACCGCAGTAAAGGAATTAATAATTAAACAAAAAATACTCTAAAAGAATAAAAACAGGACTAAAATCAGAAGTATAAAATCAGGGCTTCTCTCTCTCTCTCTGTCTTCTAAGCCTCGGTGCCTCTCTACACCTTGTCAGCCCAGCCCACCCAGCAGGTGGCACACTGACAGGCCCGCTCAGCCTTTTTAAACCTGACTTGTGGCCACGCCCCCTCGGCCAGACTCCATCGCCCCCCTCCACCATCACTCACTGGCGTCCGCAGGATGATCCTCTGAGCCTTTTTGTCCCTCCTGCTCCCTTGGTGCTCAGTAGGACTGACCGTACCCCATGAGTGCCGTTCCACTCGCTCACCCCGGGGGGTCAACTCCAGACCACCAAGCCCTCTGCCCACTGCACCAGCCGGCTTTCCTTACTGTCCTCACAACAAAACACTTAAATTGTCCCTTTCCTCCCGTTTAAGCTCTTGCTGCGTTTCTCGTCCTGTCGTGTCCCCTCTTGTTCTGCTCTCCCCCTCTAACAGGCTCTCTTTATACTCCCTTGACCTGCGGAGCGCCGACGTGGAACAGCTGAACTGATTGCGCCAGCACGTTAAAAAGCAAGCAGCCTGCCCCCTTACCACACGGCTCTGCGGCAGCTGCTCTGTTTCAGCCAGAGTCCCCGAAGAGTTGGGACCACCTGCCCTCAGCCCTGTAAAGATGAAGGTTTCCCACAGTCCCTGGTGGTTCATTCCAAGTGTTCTTCTGTGCTTTTGTGGTTTTTTTTTTTTCTGGATTCTGACCCTTTTTCGTTTTGTCTTCTGACCATTCTGCTAAAAACTGCTAAAAACTCATTACTTTAACATGCCTTCATTTTAGTGTAACCCTGATATTCTACATATGCATTGAATTATCATTCTCTTCATGGCTCCACAATCCTCACTAACCCTATCTTTCTCTGCTGTTCTTTTTCTGTTTTTCTGTGGTGGCCATCTGTGCCACCACCACCTGACCAGGGCACCGTGCTGTCCCTACATTGATGGATGAAAGGCCAGAGGTCCACATGACCTTCATCATCAAGTTCTTCCAAGTGGAGCCTGAAAACTGTGAGGACTGATTGAGATCATTGATGTTAGGTAGAATGCCCAGTGCAGGCTGGGTGGTCTCGTGACCTCAGGACCCTTGCAGATTTTTTTTTCTCCCACCATCTGGAGTTTTTTTGTTTTTTTTTCTGTCCTCCCATCCATCTTTGTTACTTTGTATTACCTGATCTTATTTTTTATAAACTTTTCTTTCTTCATCTTGTAGAGATACACCACTTATATGAAAATGTGCTGTAGAAATAAACGTTGTTAGTCTTTGGATTCTGCACTGGGACTCGGCTGCTTTGCCTTTTGTACTCATCAGAGCTTCACGTTGTGACAAAGCATTATGTGAAATAAATCTTTTATTTTATAAAGCTCCTGCACTTGTCCTTATATCTAACTAGGGTTTGATGGTAAATGCCTCATTATTTTGGAGTATTTTTTGGAGTGTTTCGGGACTCTTAGCTTAGAGCAGCGCCCACAGAGCCCCAGACCCCCTGATTTACCACAGTATTCTTAGAGTCTGCTGTCCGGATTGAGTTTTTTGCACTTGTTCACCTTGGATTGTATTTGAAGCAAATTTGTGTCACTTTTTTGATTTATTGAATGCATTTTCAAATTCTAAAGATATTTTGTTTTGGGTTGTCCCCACTAGTCAGAGGTTTACTGTGATCCTCTCCCTTGTAAGGTATTTCTTTTCTGATCTTTTCTAAGCTAGCTTCCCATTTTGGGCCTGGGTAGGCTGAAGCCTGCAGGTGGTACTTGGGAGTTGGCCCCCATTTCTGGGCAGGCCTGGGCCTGCTGATGGAGGTTTGTGGAGACATCACACCCTCTTTTTGTCCTGCTCTTGTGTCTAAATCACAACACTGTCACATATTCATACTGGCTTGTTGTTGACCTTAGTGAGTTCAGTTCAATTTCTTGAATTGTTCTCCTCATGAAGCACATTGCAGTACAAAAATGGGGAAGATTTGCATACCCAAATACACACATCAAGGTAAGCAAACAGTGAAACAGAAATCAGTCTAAAAGGTTAAACATAAAATCGTGCCAATTTGAAATCCTATTAATATAAGGATTGAGAAGTGGGAGGTAAATGAAAAGTCTAGAAGAAAATAAAAATGTGGGTGGCCTGCGGTTGCTTATAGTAGATAATGTCACAGGTCTGTGGATCCCGGCCAGCTGGCTGTCCTTCCACTTCTTGGTCATTCTACACTATCACAAAGTTCATGCTGGACAGGCTATCAAAAAGGGAGTTTCAATGCTCTTCTCATTGATTTGAAACGCTTCCAATATCTATGGAATAGTAGCAGCCTGGCACCAAACTCAAGGAGCCCAATACAGGAGGGTCAGGAACCGTCCATAATGATCGTCACACTGATATTTTTGCACAAATGACTATTGGACAAACATGGAACACAAACAGCTCAGCTAATTGTCCTGATTATGGATTTTTGTTTTATTTTAAAAAATCCAGTGCATTATTTTTTAGTTTTACATTTGTTCCTGTTGTGAATAAGGGGCACACATATGGTAAAATTGGGTTAAATGACCCCAGAAAGACCCACAAATCAGCCCGGCGTTATATGTCTGGCATTTCACGTTCTGTGTTTTCTGTTTAACGCTTCTGCTTATATCCATCCATCCATCCATCCATTATCCAACCCGCTATATCCTAACTACAGGGTCACGGGGGTCTGCTGGAGCCAATCCCAGCCAACACAGGGCGCAAGGCAGGAAACAAACCCCAGGTAGGGCGCCAGCCCACTGCAGGGCACACACTAGGGACAATTTAGGATCGCCAATGCACCTAACCTGCATGTCTTTGGACTGTGGGAGGAAACCCACACAGACGCGGGGAGGACCTGGGAAGCGAACCCGGGTTTCCTAACTGCGAGGCAGCAGCGCTACTCACTGCAAAACTGTGCCGGCCCCTGCTTATATCCTTTCTGTTTAATTTAAGTTGCTATTTATATGTTTATAATAGTTATTCATATTATTTTCATAATATTAAATTTTTGTGTAATTATGCAACACTCGGGTCCCAATCCAGGTGGTTCGTTGTGTGGTGGGTACAGCAACTGACCTCTGTGTGTCTATGTGGAAGGAAGTGTTCTGCTATGTTGTGTGTGCCTTGTGGGTGGATCCTCAAGAGGCGGTGCCACCTGCTTATCACCATCAGGGGCCGCCCTCACCCTATAAAGGCGGAGGAAAACCTACAGTCCCCTGCAGTTCATTTAAATGTGCTTGGTGGTTTTGGTAAGTTGCAGTCATTTATTGTGCTTTGTGTATTTTCCTGGATGTTTGACGTTTTGTAAGAGCCGGTCTTAGAAAGTTAAAGCTTTAAGTTAAAGACTGATTGCTTGATTCCTATTGACCATTTGCTATCAGATTATGGTATAGCCTTCAACCCCCTGCACGTTAACATGAGATGGAGCTGAGAAGGGTCTATCTGTAATACAGTGCGTTAATTCAGTCAGTTTGGAATTAGGCTCTCAGCTCGCATGGACTGAAAGACCCATTTGCAGTTTGTAACTGGGGTAGGCAGACAGTTTTCTGACCATTTAGAAATGGTTCGACTGCATGAGCAAACTTAAAAAAACGAAACAAGATATACAAGCTTTAAACGGAACTTTTCTTAAACAAGAACTTTTCTTTTCTTTGCTATATTAAATTTTCTCTATTTTTGTGTGAACTGTTTTACTTTAGCTGTTAAAAATGAAGATATTTTGTCTGTGGAATCATTTCAACACGTCAAGCTATTGCCGGAATCCCATGAAGCAATCTAAAGCTGCAGAACTTTGGTAATTTTGGGTAAACGCCGCTACAACCTTTATGCTCTGTTTTGACCATTCTTGTTTCCTTTGGGATTTCTGGCAACTCTCAATACGCCTTTTGCACTCCTCTGAGTTCTTGTTAAAAAGTACATTCTTATGCATGTCACACACGTGCAATTGGGAGACAGCCCTGAATGACAGTAATTCCACACCAGACCAGGGGGTGACGAGGGGCACTGACTGTCTCTCTTAATCCCTTGCAGACCATCCACAGGAAATCCTGCAGGGTTCTGGCGCCACTGATGACGTCACTTCCGGTTCTCGATGCGACTGATTCTTGGCATATAAGGGCTCCATCTTTTAGCTACCTAAATCAGTTCGGTTTTGGACTCGTATCTGTGAACATCTCTCATTCATTTAACCATTTTTGCAGCCAAGGCACAATGTACGGGTAGCTACCCCAAACCTTTCTTGATGACTTTGTGTGGTTTTTGTGACATGCAATGCATTTTTTTTTGGTTATAAAGAACTGTCATCTGCCCTTTACGTTCACAAGCCCAAGTCTGACCAATCCTTCCTCTTGTGGTGGCTGTTTGTTACAGTGTTTAGGACATTTATGCTTAGATACTCCCAAATTCATGATAATTAGGGCCTTCCCTGGCCTACTTAGAGAAATGCCTCACTCCAGGCAGCCTGACCCAAACCTCAAAAGGCAGGCTGTGGCCTTCACAGGCCCAAAATGGGGACCAGGCTTATCAAGTTTAAATACAGAACTATTCAAAATGAAAGAGCAGTTTTCAAAGTTCATTTCAAACAAACTGTATAAGGCAGAAACACATTCCACACATCAATGCATAGAGGAAAGTTCAAAGTTTAGAAGCCCGCCTAAAAGTACCAGTGAATGCCACCGAGCACTGTTTCTTGTTTATAGCAAAATGGCGACAACACCACAAGAGCAATCATTTTGCGTGCTGCAGTTTGCAAAGTGTGAGTCCATTGTTGAAATGCAACGTGAATTCTGCTGATGGTTCAACAAACAGCCGCCTCGTCAAAAGCAAATTTACGAGTGGCATAAAAAATTCGTAGAAGAAGGTTGCATATGCAAACATAAATGCACTGGTCATCCACGCACGTAAGATGAAAATGTCGAGCGTATCCGAGGTGTGTTCAAAACAGAGCCCGTGGAAATCCACATCACGGGCAAGCATTGAACTTGGAATTCCTCAAACAGTATGGCGTGTTCTTAGACAGCGTCTGCATATGAAGCCTTACAAGTGGCCATTAGTGCAGGAATTGCGTCCTGACAACCACGAGGAAAGGTTTGAATTGTACACTGCAATTCTGGAGGATATGGAAGAGGACAATTTTCCCGAACAACTCATTTTTTCAGATGAATCAACTTTCCGTCTTTCTGGTAAGGTTAATCGCCACAATGTTAGAATGTGGGGGTATGAAAATCCCTGCATAGTCGTCGAACGTGAAAGAGACTCACCGAAGGCAAATGTGCTTTGTGCCATTTCTGCAAGCAAAGTTTATGGACCTTTCTTTCTTGCAGAGCAAACTGTGACTGGATTTTCCTACCTGGACATGCTACAAAACTGTTTGTTTCCCCAACTTCAAGAAGACTCGAATGACTTCATTTTCATGTAAGATGGTGACCCACCTCATCGCCACTTGGAGGTCCGGCGTTACCTGAACGACACCATTCCAGGACGATGGGTTGGAAGAGGTGGACAACAAGATCTTGCTCATCGTTATCGGCCTCCCAGGACTCCAGACCTTACCCCCTGCGATTTTTATCGATGGAGGTACATTAAAAGAGTGTTTGTTCCACCTATGCCCGCTAATCTTCAAGATTTGCAACATCGAATTGAGGAAGCTGTGAATTGAGTAACTAGGGACCAGTTGACTCGTGTGTGGCAAGAAATGGTCTACCGTTTTGATGTTTGAAGGACCACAGGAGCAAACTTTGAACTTTCCTCTATCCAGTGACGTGCGGAATGTGTTTCTGTCTTATGCAGTTTGTTTGAAATGAATTTTGAAATCTGCTCTTTCATTTTGAATAGCTCTGTATATTCTTTACATGTTCCAAATACACAGAATGGCCTCCAAGGGAGAGGATAAAAGATTAAACCTCTGGCATGAGAGACAAGTTCAATAGATAATCTTTATAAAGTAAATAATTTACTGAAATAATTCAGTAAAAGAGGCCTGAGGTGGGTTGGCACCCTGCCCGGGATTGGTTCCTGCCTTGTGCCCTGTGTTGGCTGCGACTGGCTCCAGCAGACCCCCGTGACCCTGTGTTCGGAATAAGCGGGTTGGAGGATGGATGGATGGATGGATGGATTAAAAGAGGCACAAAGAATATAGCAAAACAGAAAAAAGGCAAAAAGGGTTTGCTGAAAAAGTCCAAATCAAATCCAAAGAAAAGAAAAAAAAATCTACAAAGGTAGAAAATCAAAAGAATACTTACAGGAAATGCTTCCAACGCCTGAGTCAACAGAAAACGAAAAAGGGAGAAGGATCAAGAAGATAAAGCGTACAAGCAAGGGTCATAAATGGAGGGCCACAATACGAGCATCAAAACTTTTAAACAACAATAAACAATGTTCAGTAATATGAAGACCACTTGTTTCCTTTAGAAGTAAAAGCTCCCTTGTTGGAAAAAGTTCTTTTAAATTGCGGCATTTTAAGTAACCGAAAATATAGAGATATGATATTAAAAGGCGATATCCCTCCCATAGTGATTACGGCGGTACAAACAAAGAATCACATGAGAGAATTATCCTTAGCTTTCTTTAATGAAGATTTTACGTGGTATAACAGATGAAAGGAAGCCATAGCAAGACAATATCAAGGTATGATCGTGATATTTAGAGTCTGCCATTTTCGTCACTGCGCTGAAAGGTTTTTCCGGACGGATGACATCATCCATCCATAGGCTTCAAAGGGTTTGGCAGCAGTTCATGCCTTACTGTATATACTGGTTTCTCCAAGTGCTGGTCTTCTCTGGTCTCCAAACAAGGACAGTAAACTCAAACCTCACCTCCAACAAGAATAGCGCAATGCTCACACTGTAGTTTGCCTCATTCTCCAAACTGCTAGGCAATGGTTTCTAAGTGCAGCCTAGCCCCTTGTCTACCATACTTGGTCTGCCTGTATGAATGAATCCATAAGAGACAGTGACATTAAACTTAATATTATAACAAACTGATTATAACACCAATCTAAAGAATCACTAGAGAGATGTAACTGTCTTGTGTGACCGAGTAAACAGACCCAGGATGCCAGAGAAATGTTGGGGTGCCACCTTATTTAATGACTGCTGAAGAAAATAACCAAAAGGCGCCAGTCACCTTCGACTAGTGAGGCCTTGCAGCCTATAGTATGGTAGATGACCTGTAGCTCCTCCTCCATTGAGACCCTGGTCCAGAAGGGGCATTGTGGGAGGGGCTAGGCACTGTCCTGGGACGTCCTCCTGGAACAGTGGGGGATAGAGGAGAAGTGGTTAGCGGCAGAGCCCCCTCTCGTCTCACATTCGTACTGCTTACCTGCTCAGAGACTGGAAGGCTCTTCATAGGGCAAGCAGGCATGACACCCGCCATGTTGTAGTCAGCTCGTGTTTAAACTCATGATTAATTCTTTGCTGCTCATTCATTATTCTGTAATTACTGTTGCTTATATTAATATTCATACATCCATCCATTATCCAACCCGCTATATCCGAACTACAGGGTCACAGGGGTCTGCTGGAGCCAATCCCAGCCAACACAGGGCGCAAGGCAGGAAACAAACCCTGGGCAGGGCGCCAGCCCACCGCAGTATATTAATATTGTTAGTTCTTTTTTGTCTAATTATATAAGCTATGTGAGTTTCATTATTTAGTATTAGTTCAATGTGTATAATCTTGTTCTTCTATATTTTCCTGTATTTTATGGGTGGACCGCACCAGTAAATCGCTGCTAGGGGCTACCGCCTGCCACAGAAAAAGAATCCTGGGAAATGAAGTGCCTTGCAGTTACCTGAAAACTCAACCTTTTTTGAGCTTTTGATTCCTTTTTTTTTTCTTGTTAAATTAATATTTTTTTCATTTGGAAAGATTCCTGCAGACTGTTTTGCAAAGAAGGATTTCGCTCTAAACGTACCTGGAAGCCAGTGTAAAGCCTTGAGGACAGGCGTTATCAGATCGCACGTCCAAGTTCTAGGAAGAATTCTGAATAATTCTGAAGTGATGACTTGAAGAGCTTCATTTAAGGAACAGCATGGGCTCCATCCTGGGACAGGTGCCCTCTAGTGGCTGGGAGGTGTTGCCATCTCTGATCTTCCCCCCTTTGGTTGACTCTGCTCTCTGGAATTCTGGGGTTGCAGTTCTTCCTCTTTAAAGATGGTGTTCTTGCATGTTGTCCCAGTGGGGATTTGCTGTCGCAAAAGGAGCCCAAGCTGCTGGGATGTCAGGAAATTGGCACCTTGGCAGCATTGGGCAGATGCTTGAACCAACCCTAGAGAAGCATAATAAAGATGGCCGAAGTCATGCTAAAGAATTACACAAAGCTGAAGTACGGGTGATATTGACTGGAGACCACACAAATCATCTATTTTTTCTTTTTTATAGTATTTTTATTGAATCAAAAAATATAAAATTGTAACAAAATCAGAAGTACTGGTGTTGCGCCATGTTAGCCAATATGGATGTAATGACCAGTCAAGTTTATTGGCTAACTGAGCAGATTACAATATGTGAGCTTCTTCAGGCAAGATGGGGCCTGAGTTGCCTCAAAAGCTTGAAAAAAAGCCAAAAAAAGGTGTCATTTTGCTTGACTTCTCATTACAACAAAATCAGAACAAACTGAAATCAATAATCATGTATTAAGTGAGAAAAAAAAATCACCTTAAAAGTTAGAACAATAAAATACACAAGTCACCAATGCAGGTCACCGTGATGGAACCTCACGATCAGACGGCAGCAGAGAGAGACAGAGAGAGAGAGAGAGCCCTGGAGAGCCAGTGAGAGCTCTGGAATCAGGTGGGCACTGCCATGCTGTGTTGCTGACGTGCCCGCCACATTACACTTGTCTAGAGTGTTGTGTCGCAGCTCCTTTTGAAATCTGTCACCCACCCCTCCAAGCCCCTCATTGAGTCAGTCAGCAATTTGATTTCTGAAGCTCCTTTTGATACTCGCTGTCACCCTGTCTGTCACCATTGTGACAGGCCACTCTGTGTAGTTTCATGCCGTAAGTTGGACTCGATTTGCTGAGCTCCTTCGGGCTGCCTGAAGTGTGACGTGGTGGCTGAGCTCTGCTGGTTCAGTTCCTGCGTGTTGTGTGACCCTCGGCAAGTCACTTAACTTTATAAATATGAATATGAAAACGCTGCAGCACAGATATGTGCCTATAAAGTAATTTGGGATGGTGTTGCCAGCAGGTAGGCACTATGCAAGGTAAAGGCTGCTGGGTGCTTGTGTGTGCTCTGCCTTCTGACATATTTACTGTGACTTTATCTCGAGACTTTATGCTTCTTCTGTAAAATGCCTCATGAAGCTGCCTGCTGTGAAAGACGTTATATAAAGTAATGATTTAATAGCTGAGAGCTGCACCTATGACGATGACAGCAGCCCATGTGGATGACATGATGCACTTGTTGCGTTGGGTTCGAGTCAGGATTTTGAGCGTCTTGATGTTATGGTGTAGCTAAGGTTATT
>JANRMT010062814.1:30559708-30579892 GCA_026402145.1 Polypterus bichir lapradei | reverse complement strand
AATGACAAACACAATGCATGTGTCTCTGATATAGGCCATTTGGTATGAGATTTGTAAAACCAGTGCTAATGTTTGTGATGTGCCATCTGTTTGAATGACAAACACAATGCACGTGTCTGTGTTATAAGCCAGGGGTGGGCAAAGTCATTCCTGGAGGGCCGCAGTGGCTGCAGGTTTTTGTTCCAACCCAATTGTTTAATAAGAAGCACTTATTGTTCTAGAAACACTTCTGCTTCATTTTAGTTATCTCCCTCATTAAGATTTTGAACCCTTATTGCTTATTTAAGTCTTAAACAGCTGCATTCTTGTTTTTTAATTGCTCCTTATTAGCAATAAGATGCAAATGACAAAAGAAACCAGCAGTTATCCATCTTGCTTGTTCCCCTTTACACCTGTGTGTATTTATTGTGCACTATTTGGTTTAATTAAATACTTGGAAGGAAAGAGAAGAGAAAAAAGTGAAGGGTTGAAAATTACCCATCCGTTTTACACTTCAAAGTATTTGGATGATATCCTTAGAATGGAAAAAAAATCTAGGATATGAGAATGACTTGATATAGCAGAGTTAAAGCACTAACAAGCCATGAAATGTAATTATTGGCAAGGATTGTTTTCTAATTAAGCAACTGGGTTGGAACAAAAATCCACAGCCATTGCAGCCCTCCAGGAATGACTTTGCCCACCCCTGTTATAAGCCATTTGGTATGGGATTTGTAAAAGCAGTACTAATGTTTGTGATGAGCCATCTGTTTAAATGACACATGCAATGCATTTTATTACCAGAAATATTTGTGAGGCGCCATCTGTTGGAATTTGACAAACACAATGAATGTGTCTCTGTTATAGGCCATTTGGTATGGGATTTGTAAAAACAGTGCTAATGTTTGTGGTGCACCATCTGTTGGAATGACAGAGACACAGCATGCGGACAGACACACAGATAAACAGACACACCGACACTTATCCTTATATGAAGGTGGATAGTCTAAAATCCTTTTGCAATGACAGGATGTTTCTTTGGAATTCTAAAAACATATCAGTTTCTGTCTCTATCTTTTTTTAGTGTCTATGATGACTTTCATAGCAATCAGACAGGCACACAGACGCTTATCCTTTTATTAAGGTGGATATTTTAGTAAAAATATGTGTTTGTTACATTGTGATCAAATTAATTGGAAGACTTTGCACGTGGATTATGTGATACGAGTGCTGTGAGATTTCTTCGTGGTTGTTTTGATATTGTTTGCTCTTGTCTTGTGATGGTCACCTACTGCTTCCATTAAATCATAAACTTTCTTACCTCTTTTCTGCATAAAAACACAAGATTAAGAATTTGTCTCGTCTGGGTAAGTAACATTTAAGCAATATACTGCTTTTGGGTGGAGTCTGCCTTTAATGAGGTCTGGGCTCTGCCACTGGCCGCTCCACTTCAGTGCAGTTTATATGAGGATGATGTCTGAGCTCTGCCCTGGCACTGCCCTGGCACTAGTGCTGCCTCCCGTCTGCAGTTTATGAAGATTTGGCTCCAATTCTGATTCTCCTTGTTTGTTTCAGTTTATGTCATGATGAAGCTTGGATCCCCCCATTGGCCTTTCTTTAAAATTGCAGTTGATAGGAGGATAATGTGAGAGATGCCCACCTGCCACTGCCACCACATCCTTTTGTGTGCAGTTGTATAGGAGACATTTCAGCCTTTCCGACTGACAGATTGCAAGTGATAAGTCTTGCGGAAGCCAGCATTATAATATGTACAGTACTGTATGTCTGGAGACAACCATGAGGGCATTTTGCTTAAAACTGGGTGGGAACAATCAGACGGCTCACTGAGTGACACATTTGTAAACCAATCCGACGCTTGGCCTTATGAAGGCGGTGCTCAGAGTTGGGGTGGAGACTCTGAACTGCAGAGTGATGGTGTGCCTGTTAAAGTGATCAGGCAGAGCGCAGGCTTCTGTTTATGATGAACCGTCTTCTGTCGAAAAGTCTCTAAAAGAATCCCTGGTAGACATGTAAATGGGTGTCACGTGCGTGGAGAGCACATTAGAAAATGAACATAACCTGATGCAAGGGAGGGAAATGCCTTTTTGGAACATCAGATTATCCACTGGTATTTGACGACATCGATGGATGAGTGGTAAACGTGATGGCTACATTGTCGCAGACGCTGAGCGTGCTCTCTGTTGGTCAATTGCAACAATAGTGTGGGAATCAATGTAAGGATTAAAGAATTGGCAGTTACATTCGTGAAATTATGAATAGCAAAATAAACGATGTGTTACACTCCGTCTGCCATTAAGAGAGCTGATACCGAAGAGCCACAGGGGATGCCGATTTCAGGACACAAAACACCTGAATCAATAAATATGGCTAACTACCCCAGCAGAAGAATGAGAAGAGGTGACACTAGAGGGAACTATTGCTCCTCTAACCCAACAGACAGACGTCCAGGACACCAGGTGAAGTACTAAAAGGTATTTTAATTCCTTGTTCTCTCTTATAAATAGTTCCTCTAAGCACCACAGCCACCATACGCAGGCAAGCAAACAAGCACTATAACAATACAATAAGCACACACAATTCTCTCCTCCACACCTCCCAGCAAGCTCCATCTTCTCCCTTCCCTCGCTGGGTTCACAGCAGTCCTTCCTATAGTCCTCCTTGACCCCGAAGTGCTTCTGTTCTTTCGTTCCCGTGACTTGCCTGCACTTCTGGGTCAGATGGAGAACCTGCATTTTCCTCAGCCCAGAAGTACTTCGGGACTTCCGTCCCCATGACTTTGGAGTACTTCTGAGCTATGCAGAATGTAGAAACACCCAGGGCACCCACGGTACCCAGCAGGGCTGTGAGGCCGAACTCCAGATCCCATGGTGCCCCGTGGGAATCCAGGGCACCACTACACTGCAGGGAATCCGTCATCTAGCATCTTGGGGGAACCAATGTCCCAAAGTAGCTCCCTTCCCCCATCCTTCCATTCTATGGGCGTCCCGGACGGGTTGAGCAGCCGGCCATCCATCACAAAGGTTTCACAGCATCCACCTTCTGACTGCACGTCTAAATGAATAACTAAATAAAGTTAACATGACTGTCTAATAGGAAATGCAAACATACCATGAGAGAATAGCCATGGCGTTTTAACACGTAGGAAATCCGCAAACCACAAGGCTTCTCTGAACTCCGTCTGCTGTTCTTAGGCCACATAGTGATGGGCCAATAGGACAGGAAGACATCGTAGCAGACAGGAGCACAAAACAAACGTCTAGCCCAGTAGCTGCAGTGGTCTCTGTGTTTGTGTCTTTCTGTCTGTCTGTCAACTACCAAACTGACCCAGACGGCCAACCATCCACATCCTTCCATTATCATGGCTGTGTAAGGAACAATTGACCCTGTCCAGGACATCAGGCAGTCCATAGTCTCTGTGACAAAACAAAGTGCCTACCGGAGTGCGAAAGCAGAGCAAAACCAACACCGACTGGATTCAAAAACTAACTGGCACTAGGCAGGGGACTTCTCTTCTCCAGTGGACCAGATTGTACCATTTTCTACTAGAAGACCCAGTGACTACAAGCTCCATAAGCACATGCAGTAATGGCCTGATCACTGCCACAGCCCACCTGTGAATCTGTGCCCCCCATTTAGTAGCTGGTGCTTCATATTCCATATTTCCTTCCATTTTCTGAACCTGTTTGGCTTAAGCTGTAGTAAGGGTAAGACAGGTGGCCATCATGGATGGCATGTCATTCCATATCAAGAGAGCTTGACAAAAGCTTGACACGTGGACAAAATTGTTGGTACCCTTCAGTCAATGAAAGAAAAACTCAAAATGGTCACAGAAATAACTTTAATCTGACAAAAGTAATAATAAATAAAAATTCTATGAAATTTAACTAATAAAAGTCAGACATTGCTTTTCAACCATGCTTCAACAGAATTAATTAAAAAAAAAACTCATGAAACAGGCCTGGACAAAAATGATGGTACCCCTAGAAAAGACTGAAAATAATGTGACCAAAGGGACATGTTAATCCAAGGTGTGTCCACTAATTAGCATCACAGGTGTCTACAATCTTGTAATCAGTCAGTGGACCTATATATAGGACTCCAGGTAGTCACTGTGTTGTTTGGTGACATGGTGTGTACCACACTCAACATGGACCAGAGGAAGCCAAGGAAAGAGTTGTCTCAGGAGATTAGAAAGAAAATTATAGACAAGCATGTCAAAGGTAAAGGCTATAAGACCATCTCGAAGCAGCTTGATGTTCCTGTGACTACAGTTGCACATATTATTCAGAAATTTAAGATCCATGGGACTGTAGCCAACCTCCCTGGACGTGGCCGCAGGAGGAAAATTGATGACAAATCAAAGAGACGGATAATACGAATGGTAACAAAAGAGCCCAGAAAAACTTCTAAAGAGATCCAAGGTGAACTTCAAGCTCAAGGAACATCAGTGTCAGATCGCACCATCCGTCGTTGTTTGAGCCAAAGTGGACTTCATGGGAGACGACCAAGGAGGACACCATTGTTGAAAACAAATCATAAAAAAGCCAGACTGGAATTTGCCAAACTACATTTGGACAAGCCACAAAGATTCTGGGAGAATGTCCTATGGACAGATGAGACAAAAATTGAACTTTTTGCCAAGGCACATCAGCTCTATGTTCACAGACGGAAAAATGAAGCATATCAAGAAAAGAACACTGTCCCTTCTGTGAAACATGGAGGAGGCTCTGTTATGTTCTGGGGCTGCTTTGCTGTATCTGGCACAGGGTGTCTTGAATCTGTGCAGGGTACAATGAAATCTCAAGACTATCAAGGGATTCTAGAGAGAAATGTGCTGGCCAGTGTCAGAAAGCTTGGTCTCAGTCGCAGGTCATGGGTCTTGCAACAGGACAATGACCCAAAACACACAGCTAAAAACACCCAAGAATGGCTAAGAGGAAAACATTGGACTATTCTAAAGTGGCCTTCTATGAGCCCTGACCTCAATCCTATTGAGCATCTTTGGAAAGAGCTGAAACATGCCGTCTGGAAAAGGCACCCTTCAAACCTGAGACAACTGGAGCAGTTTGCTCATGAGGAGTGGGCCAAAATACCTGCTGAGAAGTGCAGAAGTCTCATTGACAGTTACAGGAATCGTTTGATTGCAGTGATTGCCTCAAAAGGTTGTGCAACAAAATATTAAGTTAGGGGTACCATCATTTTTGTCCAGGCCTGTTTCATGAGTTTATTTTTTTAAATAATTCTGTTGAAGCATGGTTGAAAATCAATGTCTGACTTTCATTGGTTAAATTTCATAGAATTTGTATTTATTATTACTTTTGTCAGATTAAAGTTATTTCTGTGACCATTGTGAGTTTTTCTTTCATTGACTGAAGGGTACCAACAATTTTGTCCACGTGTGGACATACTCCTGCCCGGGTACTCTGGAGATGCCAATCAACAAGGCTGTGGACTTGTGATGGCGGTAAGGAATTCACACAGATATGTTGAACTCTGTGTCAGCAGGTCACACCTTATTTTACTTTGATGATGACTGGTGTCCTGCCCAGGGTTGCTTCCTGTTGGGTTGGTCACAGACACCCGGCAATCTTGATTATATTAAATTAGTAGACATAATAAACAACTGGGTTTATTTTCAATGGCATACATAACTTTCCGTATTTGAACTCCCATCCATCTGTTTTCTAATCTGCCCGGTCCATTTCGGGGTTGAGATGATGGTAGCACCCATCACAGTGCACATTCATGCACACATCCAAACCAACACTGGGCCAGCATAACAGAAATCAGAAAAGTGACAGAAATGGCCGCTCACCCCAGGAAAATCTACAGCTCTAGAAGCCAAGACACAGTCAGTGACCAAAAGCTGGCATTTCATTCCACTGGGCGTCACCGCCCAACTTTTAGGTTACGCTGATCTTTAATCCCCCAAGCGACTCGAGCCAAAAGTGCATCATGTTCTGTTTCAGTTCCCAGTTTTCCATGGCAGTGTTCTTCCAGTTCCATGAAATGTGATCTCCAAATTTTTCTCGATGCATTCCAAAGCCACCCCCCCAGTATTCCCATGTGCCTCCACGCTGATCCATCAACACTTCAGACCTACAGCAGTTTGTTTATTTTGCTAGCAGCTGGGAGAGGGAGGTGGGTGGGGAGGTGGGACAGGGGGGTTGTTGGGCAGGGGGCGCCATAAAATATAATACGATTTACTGACATACTGGGCCTAAAACCAAAAGAACAGCAAAGTCTTGGTGAGAAGAAGGACAACGGTTCAATGGTTTCTGAGTGCAGCACATAACACTGGTTAAGGCTGCGGACTGCTCACCTTCAAGGGCCACACGATGGCGGAGACGCCTACATGGCAGACTACAAAGAACATCGGCCAAGGGTCCTCATTTTAAAAATGTTAGAACGCTTAAAACAACCCACCCTGGCTACTCAGACAGAAAAAGCAGCCCTGCCACCAGAACTCTGCTTGGCATGCAGAACAACATCTCCTGCCAGCCATGTCGTCATTCCGTCTGGCCGCTGCCTTCCACATGCCGGCCAGAGCAGAGAAGAAAAGCAAACTCTGCACATGAGGAACTGACTATTATATAGTGCCTTACCTATCTATCTATCTATTATATAGTGCCTTACCTATCTATCTGTTATATAGTGCCTTACCTATCTATCTATTATATAGTGCCTTACCTATCTATCTATCTGTTATATAGTGCCTTACCTATCTATCTATTTATTATATAGTGCATTACCTATCTATCTATCTATTATATAGTGCCTTACCTATCTATCTATCTGTTATATAGTGCCTTACCTATATATCTATCTATTATATAGTGCCTTACCTATCTATCTATTTATTATATAGTGCATTACCTATCTATCTATCTATTATATAGTGCCTTACCTATCTATCTATCTGTTATATAGTGCCTTACCTATATATCTATTTATTATATAGTGCCTTACCTATCTATCTATCTATTATATAGTGCCTTACCTATCTATTTATTATATAGTGCATTACCTATATATTTATCTATTATATAGTGCCTTACCTATCTATCTATTTATTATATAGTGCCTTACCTATCTATCTATCTATCATATAGTGCCTTTCTATCTATCTATCATTTTCATTTATTTGCTTAGCAGACACTTTTATCCAAAGTGACTTACAAAAGAGGTCTCCATCATCAAGTTATGACAGGTTTGGGGTCTGTTTGGGTACAAGTGCTACAGGGCAACTGAACAAAATTGATAAACACAAGTGAAGAGCTCAGAACAAAATACAAGAGAGTTAACAATTCCGAGGTCATAAAACCTAACAGCTAATATCAGTTAGACAGGCAGTCGCCAAATGCTTCTTAAACACATTGAGGGACTCAGAAGTTCAAATGGAGGAGGGCAGCGCGTTGCACGATCCAGCAGTTCCACATGAAGAGTCTGGGCTGAGATCTGATGCCATGCAGAAGTGGCATCACCAGACACCATAGACTAGCAGACCTGAGTGGGTGAGAAGAAGCGGAGGACCTCACAAGTGTCTCCATATAGATAGGTGCTGATCATTGAATACTCTGAAGGCAAGCAGCAAGGATTTGAACTTAATACTGTATGTGCCGCCACAGAATGCTAGTATAGTGGTCTGAAAAGAGGAGTGACCTGTGCCCTCCCCTTTCCTCGTTGAACACCAGATGCGCCATTGCATTTTGAATAGTCTGCAGCAGCTTGGTGACAACATGAAGATGTTCCAACCAGCAGAGAACTGCAGTAGTCCAGAAGGGACAGGGCCGAAGCCTGGAGCAGGAGTTGTGGTTCACACTCTGACAGATGTGGCTGTGTATATTGTACAGAGTGAATCTTCAAAACTGAGGGACACTTGAAACATGGTCAGTGAGGGAGAGCTGGTCATTGATCCAAGGTTGTGTACGAACTGTGTCTGTTCATTTCTTTGTAAGTGAGCAAACTTACAAACTCAGCAGGGGATCAGGGAACAGTAATTTCTTCTGAGCTCTTGACTTGTGATGGCCATGTTGTAACCTTGTCCTGTAACGCAAACAAGTCCCCCAACCTAATGTTTATATGATTATGCTGACCTCTTTTTAGGATAAAAGCATCTGATAAGCAAATAAATGTAAAATGTAAATTGTACACTTTGCTTTCTTCTCATTGAGTCGCTCAGTGAAGCAAGGATACTTAATTTTTTTGCTGTCCGATAAGTTCTATTTTCTATTAGCAGAAGCCATATTATTCAAAGGGTCATAAAATGAATAGCAAAAACAAATCACAGATGCTGCTTGTGGTTACCGAAAATAAAATCATCGTTCTGACCACAGATACACTGTAACTATACTCAGATCAAAGAATAGAAGTGCTTGGAATATATAGCTGAAATAAATAAGCATACTATTTACAGACCACATGCATGTGGGACTGTGTAAAGCCAACAGTTATATTACAAACAGTCAAAAAATAACCAATATTATAAACATGCAATAGCCAGATATAAGTTTTTAGATTTGCCTGCTGGAATGCTGGACATGACATCTGGCAGGCCTACCCAAGTGAATGCTGCACTTTGGTGGTAGTTTAAGACGGGTCCCCACCATCTAAGTCACAGGTGTCGAACTCCGGGTCTGGTGGGCCAAAGTGGTTGCAGGGTTTCATTCCCACCCTTTTCCTAACCAGTGACCAGTTTTCACTGCTAATTAACTCCTTTTCCCTTCATTTTAATAGCCCTGTTTTTAAGGATTCAGTCCTCTCAATTGATTCTTTTCTTAATTAAATGGCAGCCAAACAGAAATGGCATGTGAAACGAGCCAACAGATGCCAGCTAAACTGGGGCTTCAAACTCCAACCACTTCCTTAATGAGAAGCCGATTCTTGCTGTTAATTAAACCCGTCATTTAATTCCATGCCTTGCTGCTGCTCTCATTCTGCTACAGCAGACATTTCAAAAAACTGTTGATTTTCTATTTCTGATTATTGACCTGAAAGATCAATCTTACTGAGACCATCACCTTTCTTTATGTTCAGATAATGTGGTTAGCTGGTCACCTATTTGCTTGGTTTGTGTCTCATTATTGTTTGGCTGCTAATTAAAGAAAAAGAAAGAACTAAGGGGTCCGAGTTGAGTTCATTAAAACGAAGGCAAAATAAGTTAATCACCAGCAAAAACAGGTCACTAATTAAGAAGGTGGTTAGAATGAAAACCTGCAGCCATTGCGGCCCTCCAGGACCGGAGTTCGACACCCCTGGTCTATGTAAAGGGCTTTTACGAGGGGCAGTCAAGCTAAAGTTAGAAAATGGGATTTAATAGAAAATGGAACGAACCTTAACAAAAATGATGCTGTCATTTCTCAATGTCATCTCCACCCTTTTCAGTGCACTTGCACCACCTGCCTGGCAGTGCCTGGATTCCAGCAGAATAAAAGGGTTTGTCTTGTCCTCGCCACCACTCGTGCTCCGCTTTCTTCATGTCGTCATCTGTCTAGAATCAACGACACCCAGATGTTTTTTTAGTGGTCCAAAAAGGTGGAAAACTCACAGTGCCAAATCTGGTGAATGAGGAGGACGTGACAATACCTCAAACTTCAGTTTCTTCAGACAAGCCTTGCCGTCCTTATTCTTGTGTGGGCGGGCGGGCGGACATTGTCTTGCAGCAAAAGGACTCCTTGAGACAGCCGTCCCTGACGCTTGGATCGAATAGCATGCTTCACATTGGTCTCCAGCAAGTCACAGTAACTTCCACTAGTGACTGCAGTACCCCTTGGCATGTAGTGTTCGACAATAACTTGGGGGCACAAGTGGCTGCGATGACAAGAGAAAAACTTGTATCCTACTGGAATCCAGCCAGGTGGTGCAAGTGCATTTAAAAGGGTGGAGACTAGACCGAGAAATGACTTGATCAGTTTTGTTAAGGTTTGTTCCATTTTCTAACTTTAGCTTGGCTCCCCCCTTGTAGCAGCTCGAAAAGTGCGGTGTAAATGCAGTTAACTATCATGTAAGTGCGGATGGCTCACCTTCTGTGAGAAACTCGTGGGCAAAATGAGGCAAAGAGCCAGAGGTTTGTCCACTTTGAGCCCAGCCAAAGCATTTCTGCGGAGGCCGTATGGATAAGGGCTAAGATGCACTTGCCATATGGCTGATTTTTATTTAATGAGCGGAGCTTCGATGTGTGTGTCTGCGTGAGAGCTAAATCAGAAGGCCGCGCGGAGGCCTCGCAGGCAGTTCAAAGGTGCCGCCTAGCAGCCCTGCCCCCCTGCAGCTCGGCTTATTAACATTCCAGCAGCCTGCTGATAATAAAGTCCTTCCAAAGTGTTGGAATGAAGGAGGCCCGCGATAATACACTTCGAAGAGATGGGGGGGTGAATGAAGTGGACGAGCAAGATGCGACCCTGCACGAAGCAGCTGATCTCTGACCTCTGTGGACTCCGCGCGGGCACTGACTCCGCCCACTTCACCAACGCAAGGTCATCGGCGAGGTGCGCAAAGCGACTGGCACGCGTGCACTGCGCATGTCCAAAAAGTGACCAAAAAAAAGTTTCAGTCGGCCGCCAGCGTTACAAGCGGAGCAGAGCGGGGTTGGGGGGACCACACCTTCAGACGCATGCAGCCAGAGCGGTGGTCGGGGGACCACACCTTCACGGTGTTTATTAAAGCGGCTAAAACTACAAAGCGTCGGCATATTATGTTGTAGTTGTGTTTCTTTTAAAGCGTATAAAGTAAGGAATTCACAACCATTCCCTCCTTTGTCGTTTTCACGGTTGTTGAATTAAATCAAATAATTACATCGTTTAATTATGTAAGTTTAAAAAAATTCAAACTTTTGTAAAAACAAAATTCTCAAGGGCTTGGTTTACAGTATAAATTAATCAGTTATTTGACCTTTTTCAAGTTAAATAACGGTTAAATTGCATTTTAAAAAGACATTTACAAAACATTGATAAAAAATAATTTGTTACCTTCTGCCCATTTTTGTATTTTTATGCATCTTAAGAATTTAACTAATTAGCAAGCAAACGCATACACAAGGCACCTTTGCTAGGTTTTGGCCTGGAATTTTTAATTTTATTTAGTTAAAAAAATCAATAATTTATAACTCAATTGTATGTTACCTTCTGCCTAATTTTGTATTTTTATGCATCTTAAGAATTTAACTAATTAGTAAGCAAACGCATATACACAAGGCACCTTTATCAGGTTTTGGCTTGGAATGTTTCATTTTATTTAGTTAAAAAAAGCATGGCGGGGGGTTGATTTGTTTTGAACCAAGTCTTGTAAAACTTGACTTATTTGTATGGAATGTTATTTGTTATTAAAATCAACAAGACCCCCCCCCCCAAAAAATCAAGAGTGTACCCATTATAAAAGTGAACAAACCCCTTCATACAGGTTCAGTGCGTAAGCTGCAAATAAAGTGTTGGGGAGGCCATCCATGGGTGGGTGTTTGGCCTGGGATACTGCCTTCTGGTGGGCTCCCATATGGCCTGAAACTTCTGAGGCTGAACTTTAGAGTAACGGAATCGATCGTCAGTCATATATGAGGAAATCAAATGGTGATTAATTTTAGATAGTTAATGTAGGCACCATATAAATTGGTAGATACAGACATACAGTAGATAGGTGCTATATAATAGATAATAAAGGCACTATATAATTCATAGCTTGAAAAGATTGCATTGTATCTTCTTATATAATACGCTACCATGGCTGTCCGTTTGTCTGTCCAGGATTTTAAATCACCTGTAGCTCACAAACCGTTTGAATTAGTGACCTGACATTTGGTACACGTATACTGCGTGACGTCTGCAATCCGCTTTCGGGGTGATGATTGACCTCCAAGGTTATTCCTCTTTTTATTTTTATTTTATTTTATTGTGGAATCAACTCTCTGCAGTGGCTGAGCGGCGCATGCATATGGGCGCCGTTCTCATTCCCTGCCACCTTTGCCGTCACTTCCCCTACCTCTTCATATCTTAAACCATTCTTGAGGCAGATTGAAGACACGTGCCAGCTTAAGTGAAAAATTAAGAAAAACGTACTAAGTAATTGCAACACAAACTCTGACTTAATCAGTTTTAACGTGAAAGATGCCGACGAAAGAAGAGAAGAAGCGGGCCGCTAGGGTGGAGAAAAGAAGAGCTGCTCAGGAAGCAGCAAGCACATCAACCTCTCAGCAAACAAATGCTAAACGTACAGAGAAAGAGGATGAAAACTATGAGTGCTCAAGTCAAGTGTATTCACTGCCTTAATGGTAATTCATATTGCCTTGTAGTAGATAATTTAAGCACTATATAACAGATACTGGTGATAGATAGGTGTAATATAATAGATAACTGATAAAGGCACTAGATAATATATAGACAGAAATAAAAGTTACTATATAATAGATACAGTAGATAGATGGGTACTATATAATAGATAATAAAGGCACTATATGGTAGATAGAGAGAGTCTTCTTGAAGGGGTCTGTCCTGTGGTTTTACCAATTGACTTTGAAGTTACTTTCAACAACAACAACAACAATAACAACATTTATTTATATAGCACATTTTCATACAAACAGTAGCTCAAAGTGCTTTACATAATAAAGAATATAAAAATAAAAGACACAATAAGAAAACAAAATAAATCAGCATTAATTAACATCGAATAAGAGTAAGGTCCAATGGCCAGGGGGGACAGAAAAAACAAAAAAACTCCAGACGGCTGGCGAAAAAAAATAAAATCTGCAGGGATTCCAGACCATGAGACCGCCCAGTCCCCTCTGGGCATTCTACCTAACATAGATGAAACAGTCCTCTTTGGATTTAGGGTTCTCACGGAAAGGCTTGATGATGATGGTCACGTAGAATTCTGCCTTTTAATCCATCCATCATTGTTGGAGCATCATGAAGCTTTGAGTAGGTGGAGGTGGCACAGGCCACCACCACAAAGAAACCGGAAAAAGAAACAGAAAAGAGAGTAGGGGTCAGTACGGATTTTAGAGCCACCCTGAATAGTTATTATGAGGAAATTGAGCATACAGAGTATCAGGATTAAGTTAAATTAAGTTAAATTGAAGTTATAGAAAGGCCATGTTAAAGTAATATGTTTTCAGCAGTGTTTTAAAGTGCTCCACTGTATTAGCCTGACGAATTCCTATTGGCAGGCTATTCCAGATTTTAGGTGCATAGCAGCAGAAGGCCGCCTCAATACAATCCTAAATTTAGGCTCTGGCCACTCGGTCAGCCTATAGGCATATGTACATTTCCAGATCACCTGTTTTCAGTTATTACCTAATATAAGTGGAACTGTATCTGCCTGTTGCCGTCAAAACCTTAATACGGTTCACTATACGTGGCCATAGTGAACAAGAACACTCCAGATCATGGTACAGCCCATACCTTGCCTCACATGGGAATGGTCACATCACCTTTGTGTCAGGTTGGTCTTGTAGACACAATGATGGAAGCTGCTCTTGAGAGTGTGCCAAGCTCTTGAGACTTTGTTGTTGATGCAGCCTCAAGTGCAGTCTGTACTACACATTCCTTTCCGGTGAGCTTTATGTACTTTGCGCTTGTTGTATTTAAATTCGTTATCCTCTCTAAAGCCCTGCTTCCCCAAATGGACCACCCACTGAGTTCAGGTGTTTCAACACCTCCTCATACAGGTAAGGCCTGAATTCCTTCATTTAGTCCCACTCAGATGTTCACCGAGAATGGAGAAGAGGACCGGCATAAATAAAAAAAAAAAATCATAAGGCTACAGAACTAACATGAGTGGCAGAACTTTTGTTTTCATAAAGGACTTCGTAGTGTTATTATTATTCCACGTACATTGTATTCTGTGTTTGTATTTTCTGTGATGACGAGAGCCTTGTTGCAATCTGCTGCTCTTTCTCCATTGCAGCCAAGACAGGCTTCATCCCTCAGAACCCTCTCCTCCAGAAAGAGCAGCTACGTAAATGAGATGAGTGGATGGTCTGTTATACATCATGTTCGTGTTCGCCCTTTGCCCATTATCAAGTGCCATAATCGCAGGTTTTTAATGAATATTGTTAGGAACCCGGATTGGATCAAACAGTTTAAAAAAAAATAATAGATGGATGGATGGACAGATTTAATTTTTTTTTAAATCTGTTTCTCCATTTGGTTATTAACTTATGGGTTGTTTAGGTTTTTTAAGTAAAATGTGGCAGTTATGTTACACCACAAGAAATCTCATTACATCTGTGGTGCATGAGTTCTACCCATAACTCGTATGGTTCACATTTTCATCAAACAGTCAGTCAGTCAGTCATTATCCAACCTGCTATATCCTAACACAGGGTCACGGGGGGTCTGCTGGAGCCAATCCCAGCCAACACAGGGCACAAGGCAGGAAACAAACCCAGGGCAGGACGCCAGCCCACCACAGTTCATCAAAAAACAGTCCATCATTAATTCTGTAGAAAAAAACAAAAATAAATAAAAGGGTTACAAAGCATGAAGAACTGGGGTGTTGACCGGGCAAACCTTGTTTAATGATGACAAAAGAGATAAAAAATAAAGAAAAGATGCAAAACAGTGGTCTGTGCCATTCAGAAGTGTAGTTGCGTTTACCCAAAATTGCCAAAGTCTGCAGCTTCAGTATGCTCCATGGGATTCTGGCAAAAGCTTGATATGTTGAAATTATTCCATTGACAAAATATCTTTGTTTTTAAAACCTTTAGGAAACATTCAAAGTAAAACAGTTCACACAAAAGTAGAGAAAAAAATTGGTATTGCAAAGTAAAGTTCTGATTAAAAAAAAAAAAAAAGTTTTGTTTAAGGTTTATATGTCCTGTTTGTTTCTTTAAGTTCTCTCATACAGTTGAACTATTTCGAAATGGTCAGAAAACTGTATGCTTATCCCATTGTCATACTGTAAATGGGTCTGTCAGTCCCTGCTAGCACTGGGACCTGTTCCAAACAACAACAGACTCCATTAACACACTGCATCTCAGATACAGCAAGAAAGTTCAATCTCATATTAACTTACAGGGGGTAAAAGACTATAGCATTATCTATGGCAATGAAAGAAAATGATGATATTCTGTTCAAATTAAGCAAACACTAATATGAGTTTAACTTAAAGCATGAACTTTCTAAGATTGGCTCCTACAAGAAGAATAAATCATACAATGAAGCACTTTTTGTAATGGTCACAGGTCTGAACTGAACACACACTCCTGGTGGCTGGCTGGGTTTTATAGGAGGCTTCTGGAATGGACTGGCTGCCTTTTCCAGGAGAGAAAATGACTGAATTTGCTTTTCAGGTTTCATCCCTCTTGTCTTGGAGTGGTATTGCCCCATATATATACAGTATATAGCAGAGGAGGACTAAGATTTGCTGGAATCCTGACTGGGATGGATAATGTACCCTTAGCTGGCCAGGAGGTTGCAGTAATGGATGGACAATATGGAAGGGCAGGTATCCTGACCAGGTTGTCTGCTCTTCCCACACCAGCTAAGGATTCCAGTATGTTATAAAGGTTGAGGGAGACTCCTTCCTGGGGCTTTGGCTTCCACCCAGTGCACTAGGAGGCGACATCCCTCTGACATGGCTCCTCTTTGGTACATTCCACAGGGTTACACTGGATATGTAGTTCTGGAGGACAGGACTGTTGGGGTCCATGGATGCTGTTATGGGTGCTACTGGAAGAAGGCTCCCCTGTTAGCCGGAGGATCCTCCTGACCAGGAAACATACAACGCTGATGTGCTGGAAGTACTCCTAGGTCCTGCTTAAAAGCATGTCAGCTACCTCAGCCAGGGTAGTCAGATTTGATAGTGGAGAAGGATGAAGCTTTGCATGAGGTGGAGGAAAAAGAAAAAGAAAGAAAGAAAGGTAAATACAGCGTGTTAGGAAAATTGCATTAGTGCTGGTGATGCCAACAGACTCAATAAACTGATTTTCAGGGGTAGTTCAATCTTGGGAAGCTGCTTACTATTCTGGAAAATGACTCTCACCACCTCTGTGAGATTTTAGCTAAACAAAAACTACCTTCAGTAACAGACTTTTAGACAACTGCACTGCTCCAAGAAGCACTATGAGGTGGCTTCTACCCTCAGCCATCGGCCTGTATAATGAGTCATCTCTCCACCAAGGTGGCCTTATTCCCTGAGTGCTGAATGGTTCTGAGTTGGCCTAGCAGGCATGTTAACAACAATGATACTATGTTCGATACACTATGCCAACATACTGTGCCAGTGACTGACCTCATGCACTGTCAAACTGTAACTCATATGCATATGTAATCCTAATCACTTGGTACGCTTTGTTAAAACACTGTGTCGAGTTGTACAATGGCATTGTTTTTATTTCATGTTGGTGTAACTATTTATGGACATTTCTTTTTTGAAATAGTTACACAGAGGGTGCTTACCTTGAAGTGTTTGCTCTTGTGAAGGAAACGGCAGTGCACCTGTGGAGATGTGTGTGTGTGTCCAAGGCGGAGATGAGGGGAGCTGTGGAGTGCTTCACCAATCGTCAGATCCTCTGGATGGAGAAGGCATCCTGATGTGAGGTTCCAAGATGCTAGGAAGAGAATTAAAGGTAGTTGAGCCCTTTAGGAACTAGTTAAAGAGCCTAAAGGAGTAAAGAGACATTTCTTACTGGAAAATGGTTGTCGCTGTACACATGTGCACAAGCATGGGGCACAAATTTAAAGCGGTACTTCTAGAGTATGGCACCTAAATCATAAAGCACGCTAGGTAATTGGTGGGAGCTGGAGAAAGGGAACCCGTGGACATATAAAACAGGAAGGTAGACATCAGAGGTGGTCTTTCATCTTCGTTTGTTGGCATTGAGTCTGATGTTAGTGGAGTGTGCATTAGGAAAGATTAGGAAAGGGTGCACATTACTCTTAATTATCCCCTAGAGCTTGAGAACTGCAGATAGCGTGGTGAGCCTGGACTTTAGATTAACTTGATTAATTTTTATTTTTGGAGACGTCATTGGTTTCCTTGAAGTAGCCTGAAAAAGAGAGAACGGGAAAAGACTGGAATCATTCTGTTGTTTTGTCTGATTTGGTCTTTTGTTTACTTATTTCATCATGTTTATTCAAGTACATAGGGGAACAGTGATCTGATGGATTTTTGATATTCTTGATATTTGTCACATCACTTGTTTTTAGTAAAGAACTGTCGTTTTGTACCATTTTGACTGTGTCTCTCTCACACTCACAGTTTATCCTTGGTAGGACTAATAGATGCCCCCAGGATAGACCACTCTGAAGTATGTGTTGGGTATGGGGCATCACAAATACTGTATATCTGACAAATATATTATCAGAGAACACACAGTGCCAAAAGGGTGGACCACCAACTTTAATTCTAAAGTAAGAGCTGCTGTTGACATAATTGCACCTGAAAAGACAGTTAAAAAATCTTCTAGTATTGTTATTCCATGGAAGACCCAAAGAGTGTCTGATTTAAAAAGAACATGTGGTAGAGCTGAGCGTAAATGGAGGCAAACTAAACTAACTATCCATTATGAGATATTAAAGGTTAAAATAACAGAATACAATAACACAGTCCGTCTTGCTATTTCTCTGAGATTATAAATAACAATGCTAGTAATCCCAGAGTCTTATTTTCTACAATTGATCGTCTGTTAAACCCAGGTAACACAAAGGAATGCCCCCAGAATACTTCCAGTGAAACCTGTGAGAACATTGCTGTATTTTTCAATCAAAAAATTAATGATATTAGAAATAACATAGTACGTCTCCCCAACACTGCAGATCCTCCTAAGCCCCAGTACTCCTTTATAAACAAATTAAATTCTTTCACCAGGATAGATTTACCTGAATTACATAGTATAATCTCTCAACTGAAACCCTCCACCTGCGTCCTTGACCCAATACCAACAAGGTTTTTCAAGGAAGTATCAGGCGTGCTAATTGATAATATTCTTGACATAGTAAACTCGTCATTAGATACGGGGGTTTTCCCAGACTGTCTTAAGACTGCTGTAGTTAAACCCCTGCTCAAGAAAAATAATCTTGACCCCTCTGCTTTTGAAAATTTTAGACCCATCTCTAACCTGCCCTTCTTAAGTAAAATTCTAGAGAAGGCAGTCATTTTGCAATTAAATGACCACCTCAATAAACATGCTATTCTTGATAAATTTCAGTCAGGCTTCAGAATAAATCACAGCACAGAAACTGCACTCGTTAAAGTAGTAAATGACTTGCGGGTAAATGCAGACAGAGGCCATATATCTGTTCTCATCCTCCTTGATCTGAGTGCTGCATTTGACACCATTGATCACAATATTCTTAGAAATCGCCTTAGTCAATGGGTGGGCCTCTCTGGCAGTGTCTTAAATTGGTTTGAATCCTACCTGGCAGGGAGAAAATTCTTTGTTAGTTGTGGTAATCACATCTCAAAGCCACATGATATTCTATATGGTGTTCCACAAGGCTCTATCCTCGGTCCGCTGCTCTTTTCAATCTACATGCTTCCGTTAGGTCAGATTATCTCAGGTTACAACGTGAGCTACCACAGCTATGCTGATGACACACAGCTGTACTTATCAATAGCACCTGATGACATCGACTCTCTCGATTCAATAACACAATGTCTTACTGGTATTTCTCAATGGATGAATAGTAATTTTCTCAAGTTAAATAAAGAGAAAACTGAAATTTTAGTGATTGGCAATAATGGATTCAATGAGGTTATCAGAAATAAACTTGATGCATTAGGATTAAAAGCTAAGACGGAAGTAAAAAACTTAGGGGTAACTGTTGACTGTAACCTGAACTTTAAATCGCATATTCATCAGACCACTAGGACAGCATTTTTTCATTTAAGAAACATAGCAAAAGTTAGACCTCTTATATCACTGAAAGATGCTGAGAAATTAATTCACGCTTTTGTTTTCAATCGACTAGATTACTGTAACGCACTCCTCTCAGGACTACCCAAAAAAGACATAAATCATTCGTAACTAGTGCAGAATGCAGCTGCTAGAATCCTAACTAGGAAAAGAAAATCTGAACACATTTCTCCAGTTTTGATGTCACTACACTGGTTGCCTGTGTCTTTCAGAATTGACTTTAAAATTCTGCTTATGGTTTATAAAGCCTTAAATAATCTCGCTCCATCTTATATATCGGAATGTCTGACACCCTATATTCCAAATCGTAATCTTAGATCATCAAATGAGTGTCTCCTTACAATTCCAAAAGCTAAACTTAAAAAAAGTGGTGAGGCGGCCTTCTGCTGCTATGCACCTAAAATCTGGAATAGCCTGCCAATAGGAATTCGTCAGGCTAATACAGTAGAGCACTTTAAAACACTGCTGAAAACACATTACTTTAACATGGCCTTCTCCTAACTTCATTTTAACTTAATCCGGATACTCTGCATGTTTAATTCATCATAATAACTATTCATAGTGGCTCTAAAAACCGTACTGACCCCTACTCTCTCTTCTGTTTCTTTTTCCGGTTTCTTTGTGGTGGCGGCCTGCGCCACCACCACCTACTCAAAGCGTCATGATGCTCCAACATTGATGGACTGAAGGCCGGAAGTCTACGTGACAATCATCATCAAATCCTTCCGTGAGAACCCTAAATACAAAGAGGACTGTTTCATTTATGTTAGGTAGATTGCACAGAGGGGACTGGGCAGTCTAATGGTCTGGAATCCCTACAGATTTTATTTTTTTTTCTCCAGCCGTCTGGAGTTTTTTTTTTGTTTTTTCTGTCCACCCTGGCCATCGGACCTTACTTATTCTATGTTAATTAATGTTGACTTATTTTTTATTGTGTCTTTTATTTTTCTATTCTTCATTTGTAAAGCACTTTGAGCTACATTTTTTTGTATGAAAATGTGCTATATAAATAAATGTTGTTGTTGTTGTTGTTGTTGGTAACCCTCCTTAACAATGGTTTCAAAAACAATTAGTTGAAAATAAATAACAGAAAAGGAAGGAGTGCAGGTCCTGAGGCACTCTGGAGCTTCTCAGAGCTACACTAGTGAGGCTGTCTCCACAGGAGATCCATTCTCTTTGGGAACTGGGCCCACAATGAACGCAGACTTGTAGTTATCTTTCATCTTAAATATGAGAAGGACCAGAGCCAATGGCGCATAGCCCAGGACTTGAGCGCATGCAATGTATAAATCTTTCTTTCTTTCTTTCTTTCTTTCTTTCTTTCTTTCTTTCTTTCT
>JANRMT010062814.1:30516644-30536205 GCA_026402145.1 Polypterus bichir lapradei | reverse complement strand
TATATATATATATAGCAAAATAAGCGCGCTTGGCAGCGGAGAAGTAGTGTGTTAAAGAAGGAAAGAGAAACAAGGAAACATTTTGAAAATAATGTAACATGATTGTCAATGTAATTGTTTTGTCACTGTTATGAGTGTCGCTGTGATATATATATATATATATAGCAAAATAACTGCACTTCGCAGCGATGTCGTGTGTTAAAGAAGTTATGAAAAAGAAAAGGAAACATTTGAAAAATAATGTAACATGATTGTGAAAGTAATTGTTTTGTGTATTTGGCGGCAGCGTCACGAAGTTGTTTTCGTCTAGCTGCATTAGAAAATGTACCACGACATCTGACACGCCTCCTTTTTACTGTTTTCTCACAGCTTGGATTGCTGCTGTCATAATGGTTTTGAGTCTATATATATATATATATATATATATATATATATATATATATATATATCTTCATCTTCTTCATGGCCCCCCTCACTGTCTTGTTTCACTACTACGCAGGTGGAGCTGTGGGGGATGGCTAGTTTCTCAATAAATGTGACTTTGTGTATGTATTTCTTTATATTAATGTATTACAGTAATTATGTATTTCTTGATTCTTTGTCTCATGTTTCTTTTATGTATGTTGAGCTGAGATGGGGAGCTCCCTAATGCTGAGGCATTGATATTTGCAAATATTTTTTCAGCTCTCCTTTGAATTTTGATTTTGCTGGATTACCTTGTAAGCCCTCTTTTCTCTGGCTTTTGGACGTTGTTAAAGTTTGGGCTTTGATAATTTTTAAACCTTTTTTAAATTTGTCTACCTTTTCTTTGCAATCATTTCTGCACTTGTTAATAAACTCATATTATTAAGATGCTCTGTTTATTTGTGGGCCAGGAGTTTCACAGTTCCCTTCTCTGAATTTGCAGCCTGGTGTAAGCCATGTTGCCTGCTTCTTACTTTTTGGTGGTGCTCTAGCTCAACACAACACAAACAGGCACCAGCAAGCATTTCCCACCTCCACAGCCACAATTATATGCAATACACACTGTACAGCAGAATAAACACACCCTTTGTCTTCCTTCTCTTGCAAGCTTTGTTCACTTTCCACCCGACTCAGGCTTGATGATGCGAGGTAGGCAGATCTTTTTATTTTAGCCATTCCGATAGTACTCCTGATCTTCCGCACACGTGGTCTATAAGTACTTCTGGGTTAAATGGAAACCCCATGACGTAGGGACTCCCCAGTTCTGCAGCTCCCCCTGGACTACACTACCCGGCATGTCCTGTAGGCACCTATGTGAGCATGGGCTTGGTGCCATCTAGTGTCCTGGGGGAGACAAAGCCCTGTGTAATCTGTCTGCCCCTGTTATTCCATCCTAAGGGTGCTCTGACCGGGTAAAGTCTCCTGCCGTCCCTTACAATATATACCGTATATACTCAGTATAAGTTGGGTCTTGAAACCTGAAAAATCGATCATTAAATCAGACCCCAACTTATATGCATGTTCAAAAATGCGACACTTAATTTTTTTTTTTTTTACATTTACTTGCCACCTCCAGTCTCACATCAGTTTCTCAGATGCATCGAATTTTGTTGCAGCAGCGCAGTTACCAATTTCTTTCACTACTTCAACGACATTTAATTTAAAACCAGCTTCATATTTTCTTCTGATTCAACACTCCCTCGTAGATAAGTGATGCTCTTACGATAAATCAGTGCAAACGTTGCTTTGGAATAGTTTGGGTTTTACTGTGTGGTCACTGTGGCACAACAGAGAGACAGAGAGGTTAGGAGCACACGCCGATACAGCGCATTGCCGCACACACATAGAAAAAAAAGTCAGTGTGCTCTGTGGCTACTCTCTCAGGTTGGCGTTAGCATATCATAATCTTTTGGACCAATAGCGTGAGTTTTCTGCTTTCGACTTATATGACCGACATTATAAAATACCAGAAATTATACTGCAAAATCAAGTCCGGACTTATCCGTGGGAGAACAAATCCCCAAGTATATATAGTATATATATATATATATATATATATATATATATATATATATTTGAATTCTTATGATCAGCAGCCTCTCCCATGACCTCTGGGTAGACCTGGCTGTGCATTTAGAGTTGCATCATATTGCATGAGAGGTGAGTTACCATTTTGTCTTGGAACCAATTAACATTTTATCTTTAAACTGGTTGTGGTTTGATGCACAAAAGGGGTCTTTGGTAGATTTGCAAACCTCCTGTGTATCGGTTTCATTCTGCTTTTGTGTGACCCCCTACCCTAGAGACACTCACAAGGCAACTGCCTGCATTTCCTATACTCTGACTACAGCACAGGTCATCAGCCATGACTTTAACAATAACTGTCTTTTCTCGCTGCATTAGGTGAAATGCTTATATGTATCCATTCCCTCCTTCAGTTACAGCTACTTACAAAAAACCCCATTTCTTTAAATAGCCTGTGTTAAAATTGGCAGAGAGGCTGTGTGTTATAAGGCTACAGTGACTGGCCTTCCCATTTAGGATGCCATTCCTTTATATTTGATATCTTAGAAGGAAGAAAAAATGACTTGCCAATGCTGTCCTCTGCAATGTGTGGCTGCTTATCCCAGAGGTCTTGCACTTTTCTTTAATATAAATGGGGGCTGAAGTGACCCACCAGCTCTATCGGTCATTGCTATATGCTAAAAGCTTTGAGGATGTTAACATGGAAGTCTGCCTCCAAGAAGGCGGCTGTTCAGTTGCCATGTTCTGGGTACATTTAATTTTCTTGGGGGTCAGTGGGTCAGGAATGGAATGCAGTGTTCTGCTGTGAATGTGGCTCTGAAGGAGCAGCGTGATGTTTAAAGGTTAATCTGAGCCATTATTAGAGGGCTCTGTTTAAGGAAGTAACTTTTTGCTCAGTAAGACGCAAACTCATCCGAAAAGTATTATTTATTTTTTCCCCCTTTGGCAAGTTTAAAGCCGGGAGGAGATGAAGTTGGATGACTGACAGAAATGAAGTGCTGAGTTGCAGTGGCTTTCTGCCAAAATGATGTGTTTATTAGCACAGACATTTCTGTTGTTGAGAGGCAACGTTTACATGAGGAGCAAGAAGCCAGTGGGTGGACGTCTCGTGAAACTCAGAAGACCTGAGGTCAGAGACCTCCAGTAAGTGACCAGAATCTGGAAAGGTGGAAAGGATGTGTCCTTCTGTGGCTCAGAATGCTACCACAAGGGGGCAGTAGTCAACGAAATGTTAGGGACATCCCAGGAGGACAAGGCTCCTCTTCTGGGATCTCTACATTCTATAGTACTTTTTCTGTACTTTTTCATGACTGTTTCATTTTATGAACTGTAGGGAGTGCTTTCCTGACCCAGAATAAGGTCAAATAGCCCAGTAAGTTAAAACTTAATGATTTTATTAAGACACCAGTAACAGCGTACTGCACGATAACGTTCAGTGAATACACTTGACTTGCGGAGTCCTAGTTTTCCTTTCTTTCTCTGTCTCTGTTTAGCATTCGTTTGCTCAGAGGTTGATGCGCTTACTGATTCCTGAGCAGCTCTTCTTCTCTCCACCCTAGCGGCCCGCTGCTTCTCTTCATTCGTCTGCATCTTTTTGCATTAAAACTGATTAAGTTAGTTTTTGTGTTGCAATTACTTAGTACATTTTCTTTAATTTTTCACTTAAGCTGGCACTTAAGTCTTCAATCTGCCTCAAGAATGATTAGCGAAGGTGGTAGGGAATGAGAACGGCGCCCATACGCATGTGCCGCACGGCTACCCTGCTGCGCGCTGCAGAGAGTTGATTCTACAATAAAATAAAAATAAAAAGAGTAATAAAAATCATCACCCCGACGCCACTTAGTATATGTGTACCAAATTTCAAGTCAATGGGTGAAACGGCTTGCGAGCTACAGTTGATTTAAAATCCTGGACAGACAAATGAACTGCCACGTTAGCGTATTATATAAGAAGATAAATGCCTGTCAAGTAGAGAATTACCATGGCACAGTCTCAAGAACACAATTTTGTAGCCTTCCCTGGGATTCCTCTCTAACTCTTTCCCTAAATAGATCAGTGGGCCACTTGACTCCCACCTCAGGACTCACTGTTCTGGCCTGTCAAAGCTTGAACCACCGCCTGTCACTTGACTACATGTCCGCTCTTTTGCCATCTCTACACTCAAGTGCTGTCTATTTTAAAGGCCTTGAGTCAGGAGAACTATATGATGGTAGCCACTAGACTAGAGTGCCCTCCGGTGGCCTCCAGGACCCTTTCACGCCCAGGCTAATGAAGGCCCGTTGACCCTGTGGACTGTCTATGGGCCTATCCAACATTACAGGGGGTACTTTTAGCTTAATATTAGTAATGAGCCAGCAGTTCCAGAGAAATCATGAAACTATACCATTAAGAGGCCAGTTATTCTGTACCATTAAGCCATTGTGATGGACAGCTGGGTCCCATGCCCAGCAGGGACGCCCCTGCTGCATATGTTCCGGGGGAGCCACCATGGACAGCTCAATACCTCCCCCGGGACGCTAGGTGGCAGCCTCCCTGGCCAATGTTCATTTCCCACTCTCCCGCGTGGCTCCATGGGACATGGAGTCCTCCGCAGCCTGGTTGGGAGATGGGGTGGCCGCTAGGAGGCTCTGCCAAGACTCAAGAACCCGGCTGGATGAGTCATCAGCCCCACCCGGAGGTGCAATTGGGACCAGGTGGTCGAGCACCTGGAACACTTCCGGGTGGGGTATAAAAAGGGCCAGACTCCACCACTAAGGGGCCAGAATCGGGAGGAAGAGGACGAGGTTGCCTGAAGAGGAGTGGTGGTACAGGGTGGAGAGTTGTTGTGCGGGACTAAAGTGCTTTTGGGACTGTGTATTGCCTGTGGGTCACGGGGAAGGCATGCGCCCACGGGTGAAGAAAAAATAAAAAGCCTGTGTGTTTTGTACACGTGCCTCTGCGTAGTCTGTGCCGGGTCGGGCGCTATATAGTGTCGTTCACACCATAAAGAATGGTAATTAATTCAAATATGAAAACGTTTTCCCTTACTATATTTTCACCTCATTTGTAACCTTGTAGCTGTGCCGCCGAGGTAACGGCACTTCCCATCAGGCAGCAGGAGTGCTGCCTAATGAGTGGATTTAGTGTTGCCAGGTCCACAGTTTTCCCACCCAATTTAGATTGGTATCCGTAGGGACACATGAGTTTTTGCGGGTTGTGTTTTTTTGGGCTGCTTTTAAAAGTAAAAATAACATTGCTATGGTTGTACTAATCTCAGTTCTCATAATGTTATTATACATGTCAGGACTGAAGTTGCAAAAGAAAAAAAAATAGTTGCTGACCTGGCTTAAGTTTATTGTTTATTGATTTAATTGTTTTGTTCAGTATATCATGTTATGAATTCTGTTGTTAGTTTTATTTTGGCTTTGTTGTTTTATGCACTGTTAGGATTTTCAGTTACTCTCTGTTTTTTAGTTATTGTTTTTCATTTATGTATTAAATTGCAAGATGTTTGCGTTCTGTGTTGTCTGCCCTGACTCCTCTGTGTCGAGCCACCTGATTATGCAGATGGTTTAGTGGGCCTGGCCAGCTTTTAAGCGGATGCTCCCTTCACTCTAGAGCTTTGGCATTTTGCACTTGTTAGCTCATTTTTGTGCTTTCTCTGTGGATTTTCTGGCTTCAGACCACTGTTTCGTCTTCAGGTACAGTTCATTTGGGATTTTGGACTGGATTTGTTTGCTTTAAAGTGTTTACCCTTTGGGTAAAACCTATTTTTCTGCTGTTTTGAATTCTTTAATCTATTCCGTGCTTTTGTTGTCCTATTGAGTTATGTTCTAGCCAGAGTGTGTTCCCTGACTTAAAGGATATGTTTGGTATTTTTCAAGTCAAAGTTTTTTCTCCAAAATCATGGCATGCATGCATTTGCTATGCAAAATTGTGTTTTATAGTTAAGTGCTTTCTATAAGTTAAAAAAAAAATACCTTCGCCACTCTGGCGCTTTATAATGAAGGGAATAAAGCACAGAGGAAAAGCGTAAAAACTTCCTAAATGCATCAATTTTTCAAGCCTAGACAGCTGTCAAGTATTGATTCCTGGTGCTATTTTTCTCATGGTAAGCATACATTTTCCACTCGCTTGTGCAAATTCTAATGTAAATACAGAAGAAAATCAAAACAAAACCAACAACATGGCACAAACAAGTTTACTGTGATATGGTCTGCCGGGAGGAAATCACCCTCTGGGGGTGAAAGGTTGCTGCTCAGGAAGGCTAGGTGCTGAGCTATCACGCATGGCTGGTCTTTTCTTAAAATGTCAGAATCTCAATAATTTGTCATTTTTTGTTCAAAATGACACGTATAAACTGTTTTACTATTTGTTTGTAAGACCCTGACCAATATTCGATAACCATTTTGGCTTGAAAAATGGATGTATTTGGTAAGCTTTTATGCTTTTCTTCCATGCCCCAATGTCAAGCACCAGTGCAGGTAGGATATTTATTTCAAATTTATAGAAAGCAATTCACTTTATAACACAATTTTTCATGGCAGATGCATATAGCGCATGTTTATAAAGAAATAACTTCAACTTGAAAATTACCAAGCATACCCTTTAATTATTTGTTCCTTTTAATTCAATATAATTTAATTACAGAAAGTCTACAAACACTTAGATTAAGTCTGTTTTCAGTGTTAGTGTGCAGGCGGGCATATCTGATGTGATGGGTGGCCGCGGCCACTAACTGGGAGATGACATTGGTGAGGCAATACCTCCTCTGGGACACTAGAGGGTAGCCCTCCTGGGCAGCTGTGGCACCACGGATTCCCTCAGGGCATGTTGGGAGCTGGAGTTTGGTGAAGCCCTGTTGGGTTCTGTGGGGGCCGCCAGGGGGAGCTGCAGAGCCCTATAGGGGACCTCCAGTACACCTGGGAGCGATTCCAGGTAATACTGATGAGCCACCTGGAGCACTCCTGGGACCTGAATAAGAGGAGCCGCCTCGCTTCATTGAGTGGCCAGAGTCGGGAGGAAGGTAAGGGCGGAGTGGTGGCTCTGAGGCTAAGGATCTATGTTGTTATCCCGAAGGTTGCTGGTTCGAATCTCCATCACTGCCAAAAGAGGTCCTACTCTGCTGGGCTCTTGAGCAAGGCTCTTAACCTTCAATTGTGCCAGAGGCGCTGTACAATGACCCCAAGGGGTATGCGAAAACTAACCAATTCCTAATACAAGAAATTGTATAAGGCGAAATAAAGAACAAAAACAACAAAAAAAAAGCCTGAGGAGGAGTGGAGGTGGATGGACTGAGGGCAAGAAGGGTGTGAACGATAGGGGGCGCTCTCGCTACCTTTAACCCCTGTCCACGACTCCAGACACCAGGTAAAAGTCCAATTGTTGACTTTATTTTCTTGCCACAATGTACAAAGCACACTCTCCACCACAATACTCATATAATAATCACAATACTCAATAATAAACACAATAAACAATCCTCCAGCTCCCAGACGCGTTGCCACCCTTCCACCCACCTCAGCTCGCCGTCTGGGAGTTCCCACAGTCCTTTTATAATCCCTGACCCGGAAGTGTTCTCAATCCCCAGTCCATGTGATCCTCAACCACCTCCGGGTCAGGTAAAAGTTCTTTTCTTCAACCCGGAAGTCCGTCGCTCTTCCTATGACAAACCTCCGGGTCACAGGGCACGAAGAAGCCCTCGGTCCTCCCTGCAGCTCCCTCCTGTGGCCCCCACGGCATCCAGCAGGGTTTTGCATAAAAACTCCATTGTCCATGATGCCCTGCTGGTCTTCTGGGGACCTCCATGCTGCAAGGAGGGCTCCACCTGGCGGCTTGGGGGTATTGGCCGGGATAAATAGCCGGCCATCCTTCACAAGGGACTGTGCATTGGTGTGTTGCGGTGTTGGTGTTTTGTGCACTTTAAAAAGTGTAAATAAACCCGGGTGTTGTATTGAACCTGTGTCCTGCCTGTGTGTGCCCGGATTAGGGTGGCTGTATGCCCCCTGGTGGCTTCACACTGAATATACAGTAATTGAGATTTTGAGGGTTGGCTATAAAAAAATTAGGTCATGCCAGGTTCCATTCCTATCAACAATGCTACATGGATTTCATGTTCACAAAAGCTGTATGATGGATAATTGGGAACATGTTGCCTGCTTACACAAAATTTTGAATTCTGCCATAACATGCAGATGGTGTATAAACAGCATGAACCCATGCTTCCATTTTGCCTTGTGTCAATAGTCCATGGTGTACAGTATGTAATGTTTTCTTAGCAGACATTAGGAGTCGTAATACCTGAAGAATATAATTTGAGTGCCCCAGCGTACTGAAGTATTGTTAACTGTGTGCATCCCTTTATGGCCATAGCCTACCCTTTAAATGGATACTTCCAGCAGGAGAATGCACTGTGTCACAAAATAGGCATTATCTCAAGCTGGTTCCATAAACATGGCAGTGGCATCAGTTTACTCCAATGGCCTGCATATCTCCCATATCTCCACTGAATAGAAAACCTTTGGAATGAGGTGGAAAAGGACATTTATGCATGAATTCTTGGTTTGTAAGTTGTCCTTTAAGCCAGAGGTTTTTATAGCATCCTCACCCTTGGAGGACAATTGTGTACATTTGTGACATTTAAAGTGTTTCTGAACTCGTAAAGCCAATGCTGAGGTGCTGGTCAGGATTTGCTTATTTGTGAGTCCTGTTCACCCTTTTTTTCCCAGGCTTTGTATCACAACATTTGGTTTCACGGCTTACCCACTGGTCTTTTAAAAGCATTTTGATATTTAGAAGTCTTAACTCCATTTTCAGGATTGGGCAGGCAGGAAGCCTGCCTTTTGAGTTTTGGTTGTTTTGTGTGGTTTTGGGAGGCCTGCTCCCCTTTTTGTGCTTTGGAGTGACCTCAACACAATACTTCTCTTCAATCTCCAGGCCCTTCTAAAAACAGTTTTCCAGTGCCATTTCCCTTTGTACAGCAGAACAGTCATGATCATCGCCGGTAGTAGCTCCAGATTTTGCTCAATATTGTTCCCATGGTAAAGTGGCAGCTTGTGATTCTGACCCACCTCTTGCCCTTACTGTTCACTCCAAAATAGAACGTTTGGTCACATAATGCAAGCTTTACTGGAAAGAAACAAAATAAAAAAGTAGGTAAGATGTCATCATCTTGCACAATAATGGGAGAACACGCGACCCATTTGCAAACAAGAGACACCATTGTAAAAACTTTGTCAGCCTTCCCTTATGCCACCCAGGTTGTGCCCATTTCATTGGCAGGATGCCAGTCATCCCTGAGAGAAAGCTGTTCAGGAGGTTAAGAGTAGAACCAGCAAACTTTTAATAATAAAGAATGAAGGCCCTTGTATCTTAATGCAGGAAGAGTGGAAAATCAAAGGGACATGAATCAAATGCAAAAGTGGCACTGCCATACAGAAAGAGTGGTGACACTGTGGGCCTTGTAAGTGAAGCGCCGCATTCATCTGGTGGTTACTTCAGGCCAAAGAAAAGATAAAATGCGCGCTGTCATGTCCTTGATCCCGTCCGTTGTAAGCAGCTGATGGAGTGCTGCTGGAGTTATGTGAAGCAGAAACCAAAGGAACGCGTCTGATCTGACGGATTACAAGGGGGCGGCCGTGACCAGCAGATCGGGCGTCTCTTGGGGAGGACTTGAAAGACAAGTCAAAGCTTTTTTTGAAAATTCTCAGTGTCTCCGCTCCCACAGTATGCCTAAGCAGGCAAATTCCATAGCTTAGAAATCCCCTTCCCCTCCCCCACTTTATCCCATCATTCCTGGCATGGTTCCTGAATTCTTGTTAGGTTCAAACAATTCACTGTCACCTGCAACCTTTTCTGATTTATGCTTACTGGTTACTCCCATCCAAAGTGCCTTCCACCTGGATCTGCTGCCCCTTAAATCTTGAAGTAGGTCTAAAAACTGAATTTTACCAAAACCCCGTCTTGCTAGAGGTGCTGGGGATCAATCCATTTCATAAGGATGCAGTGATTTGAGAACCGGACATTTACATTTCTTTGCTTAGCACACGCTTTTACCTAAAGCGACTTACAAAGCTGGTCAATATGATCGAGTACACATCAGTCTGGGGGATGGTTTGAGACAAATGTTACAAGACAAAGGTACAAAAGTCATCATCACAAGTGAAGATCTCTGAACAAAATACAAGAGAGTTACAGTTCCTGGGTTACAAACCTATCAGCTAATATCAATTAGACAAAAATTCACCAAATAAGAGGGTCGTCAAACACATTGAGGGACTCAGAGGTTCGAATAGACGTGGACAGCTTATTCCATCAGCTAGGAGGTACACACGAAAAGAGTCAGGACTGAGATTTGAGCCCACGCAGAGGAGGGAACACCAGATACCACTCATTACTAGCCCAGAGTGGGTCAGAAGGATTATAGGAACTCACAAGGTGCTGAACCCTTGGCTAATCTGCAGGCAAGTATCAATGTTTTGAACTTAATACATGCCGCTACAGACAGCCATGATAGCGATCTGAAAAGAGGAGTGACGTGCCCGCCTTGATTGGACCTGAAGTGTTGCTGCATTTCGAATCATCTGCAGTCGCCTGGTGACACATGCCAGTCCTCCTGCCAGCAGAGAGTTGCAGTAATCCAGATGTGACAAGACCAAAACCTGCACCTCACACCACAAGGCGGCATATTCAGTGTGTGCTCTAAAATGAGTCGCCTATAAAACATTCAAGGACATTCGAAGTAGAGATATAAGACAATGAATTGTGTAACATGTAGAATTGAATTACAATTTGGGCACTGATGGACCCTAACCCTAACCCTTTATGGAAGAGGATAGCACGTCAAGTCTGTCCTGGGCTCATTCTGATGGTTGTGTGGCTGACGCCTTTTTAGTGTTTCAGAAAGCAGGTCTTTGACTCTTCGTGGCACACTTTAGACATACTGTACAGAAAAACTTTGTTCAGAGTCTTAGGTTCAGATCTTGGTTTGGGCACTCCCTGTCTGGCGCTTGTGTGTTCTTGACGTGTCTGTGTCGATTTTCATCCCACATCCCACGTGCATCAGTCCTTGTGACTCTAAACAATCCCTATATGATGTACGTACTAGTGTTCTTCCCAGGGTAGGTTCCTGTCTTGATCCCCTCAGCACTAATAGTGCATAGATCATATAATCAGAATGGCCACAAACACTCCTGACAGGCTGCATAATGGCCACTTCAATGGCCGTGCATTTAGAGGATCTCACTAGGCTCTTATGCTGTTTACCACTCTCCTGATTAGAAGGCGTAGAGTGACGTCTGCCCACCTCTCTGTGCCAGTTTCTGTTGAGTGTTCTGTGCTTTTCATATATCCTTTGCAGCATCATCACATATTATGCTTGATTATCTTTCTTCATTTTTTTTTTTGTGAGAATTGTTCACTGTGTTGTGAGCTTCTGCTAGAGTCAGTCAAGTGCTCTGATAACGTGTGCGAGTGTGCTGATAGCCTGCTGTCCCATCCAGCGTGTCTTCTGACAATATCAGCTACCTCTTAAATTATGAAGCAGGTTCATTAAATAGATTTGTACGGGAATCCCATCTTGTAAGAACTGCTAAGGTTCATTTCGTCAATTGGTTTAAACCTTGATTGTCTTACAGTTCAGTCAAGGGAGCAGTGCAGACACAAGGCCAGACGTAAAGAGAGTTTTGTTTTACTTCTTCAGCCTTTTATCACTGGATGTCATCAGCTTGACCAATAGAGTGGTTCTTGTCTGACCCCGTCCTTGACCACATCCTCATGTCAGCCATAGATAGGTTTGTCTCATAGGCAGGCGCTCGCTCGTCAGTCATCTTCATTCACTCTCGACTGTTTCTCTACTTTGGTATTGTTTTGGCCTTTCTCCTCCTCAACATCTCCTTCCTCTTTTTTTTCTTGTTTCTCTCTTGTGTGGTCCTTACAGACCTTTTTGCCTTTTGACTTCATCTACAGTACCTGCTCCTACTACATGATATTCTAAATCTACATTTCAAGAATGCCTCACGTGACCTGTGTGCTTTCATGCTGGCACCAGACCCCTAGGCTGAGTTAAGTCTGGATGCCCACCAGCAGTGCAGTTCAATTCATTTTGTTTTTGTGTGGCACTCTTCACTGAGTGCAGCCTCAGAATGCTGTAACAAGTTCACAAATAAAATGCAATTACAGATTTACAAATTGCATAATACATACATATAAACATACAGATTTGTTTAAACAGAGTAGTAAACAAAGTACTTTGAAACTGATTAACATAAATGGAACCCAGAGATAATAAACCTCTGGAGGGTCCACAGTCAGTTATAACAGCCAAAGTGGAGTTCCCGAGATGTTGGCCAACTGGCTGTTCACCGACTCCTAAGCATTCAGCAGTAGAGTCAATGCTGGGAATCTTAGTAATAGAAGGTTCAAAGGCTCCCAGCATCTCAGGTGTCTCTTCATGGTCAGGACAACAGCTTGGCAGTAGAGCATTGGCACCAAGTGCCGAAGCAGATCATAGACATCACAGATAGCACACTAACCAGTTGTATTACTGCCTGATGTGGGAACTGCAATGTCTCTGATCTCAAGTCCACACAACGGATAGCGCTCACTGGGGAGATCATCATTGGGACTTTTCTCAGATCCATCCTGGAAACGTTTACGAAGCACTGCATCTGTAAAGACTACAGCGTTGTGAGGGATCAATGGCACACCCGTCCTACAATCTCTTTTCCATGCTTCTGTCTGGTAGAAGGTATCAGAGTCGGTGGACCAGCACTGCCAGACTGAACAACAGCTTCTTCCCACAAGTAGTCAGGCTTCTAAACACAATGTCACCCTCTGTCTGTTTCTACCCTCAGCATAGGCTCTTATCTGTTTACTGTTTTGTTCTGCATTTCTTTGTATTCTTTGTCCATTGTACATCTCCTATCATCACTGATGGCAGTTTCAATATGATGTCAATTTGTACAGATGTTGCCCATCCCTCTGTATTGTTATATTATCATATTTATTGTCTAAATATTACACAGTGGCCCTGGGAAACATTCTTTTCACCACTGTATAATGTGCCAAGGTATGCGTATAGATAGTTTGACAACAACTTGAAGAAAGAGGATTTTTTTTTTATTTGTATGTTTATTTTGACGTATGTGTGCCTGGGGATAATCTTCACGACTCTGAAGAGGAAAGCTGTTCCACCCCAGAACGAGAAGGGGGGTGCTGATAGTAACAGTGTCTTCTCTTTTCCCCACAGCACCCAAAAGCCACTCAATGATGCCTAGCCTCGCCCACGGTGCTTTGAGAAGGCTCTGTCCCTTCCAGTACCAACTCCATTAATCGAGCCGTCCCTGAAAGGTGTCTGACCTTTGGGTTGAGAAGGACAGAGCTCTAATGCACCCTTATTCTTATAGATCAGTGACTGAAGCCGTTTTGTTTTGTTTAGAACATAAGAAATTTGACAAATGAGAGGAGACCATTCCATCCATCAAGCCTGTTTGTTTAGCTAATAGCCAAGCTATCCCAGTATCTCATCGGTGCGAAGGTTGTTGAGGTTTCTGCTTCAACTCCATATCTCGGTAGTCTGTTCCCAGATTCCCACAACTCTTTGCATAAAGAAGTATCTTAAATATTCTTCCCCTTAATTCCACTGCTGTGCTAGAGTATCTGTCTCACCAAATTCTTGGGTGTCCATCTGGCAGAGAACCTCACCTGGTCCTACAACACCAGCTCTTTAGCCAAGAAAGCCCAGCAGCGGCTCTACTTCCTGCGTAGGCCGAGAAAAGCCCATCTTCCGCCAGCTATTCTAACAGCATTCTACAGAGGAACAATAGAGAGCATCGTGAGCAACTGCATCACTGTCTGGTCTGGAAATTGCACGGTCAGGGATCGTAAAGCCCTACAACAGATAGTGAAGACAGCTGAAAAGATCATCGGTGTCTCTCTTCCTTCCATCATGGACATTTACACCATACGCTACATCCGCAAAGCCACCAACATTGTGAATGACCCAACACACCCTTCACATTTACTGTTTACACTCCTGCCATTGGGAAAAAGATACCAAAGCATTCGGGCCCTTACCACCAGAATGTGTAACAGTTTTTTCCCCCAGAAGTCAGATTCCCGAGCACTCATGGACCGGCCCGACATCTGATATATGTGTTCTGCCCTCCAATGTTGCACGTGGTTGCACATTTGACTCCCAGGCACCTTGTTATATATTATGTGTCTTTATGTTATGTGTCGTGGATTCTTCGTTGTCCTGTGCTCTTTGTAGCACCATGGTCCTGGAGGAACGTTGTTTCGTTTCGCTGTATGCTGTACTACTGTATATGGATGAAATGACAATAAATACTCTTGAATCATTTTAGAAATTAAAGGTATGGCTTCCCATCCTGTTACCAAATTAAAATGACTAAAATGGTGTGTGCGAGGCGAGGCACAGTTTGCCATTATAAAATTTAATTTGTGAGGTGATGCTGAAATCTGGGATCTTATTTTGTCAGTTTTATCATTAAAGACATTCATAAAGTCTGCATTGCTGGTGTCCATCGAGGTTTTTTATTGAAGTTCAGATCTTTCAGTTGGGAGATTAGCCATAAGGATTAGGCAGGGGTGAAATTATGGTTTATGGCTTATCCAATGAGCACTAGGCACTCTTCTGAGGACCTACTGAGCGTCAGAGCCTAGGAAATTTTAAAAGAGAAAAAATATCCACCCATTTTCAGTAACCGCTTAGGCTAATGCAGGGTTATGGAGGCCCAGTAGCCTCAGGTATAAGGCGCACCAGTCCACTGTAGTGCCCACACATGCACACACTCATACAACGCAACTGGGAGTCGCCAATCCACCTAACCTACTGGGATTTATGATCTGGGAGGATAAACCTGAGAAACAATCATATGAACACAGGGAGACGGTCCTAAACTCCAGTTAGACAGGCACTGCCTGGGATTTGAACCCAGGCTTATGGAATTTACCAGCAGTAGACACAGCACCTCCATGCCTCCACAATTTAAATTTAAATAGAATTTGACATACCGTCTAAATCAGGCAGTGCCTAATCCCACCATCAATCAACTTAGAAATGCTTGTTGTTTATTCTGGCCTTCTTTATATAATCCTGATAATACGGTCACTACAAAAGCGCCCCCTTTTTGTTACAAAGTAAACACTGGTATAAGCACATTGTAATGCAATTAAAAAATGAAACTCAATATTGTCAAACAAACAGGCTTGTGGAGACCAGAACGAGTAAATATGATGCCATCTGTACTACATATGGTGAGGGCAAAGACGGGCTAAGGGGAGCAGAGTCTGAATGAGCAGAAAACCGGACATCCCTGTACAAGGAGAGCAAAAGTGCAATTTGTAAGGGAAAGGCAAATCAAAAAGGGAGTCCCGAATCGAGAGGGACAGAGAAAATTTGTGACTGCCAGAGTAAATAAAACAGCAGGCGTCCTGAGCTGCAACACAAATTCTGGCACAAATGACTTCCTCATTCCACATTCCTCTGGTGTTGGGTTCCTCACGTCTTGGCCATTTGACCCGGCCTAACAGAAACAAACTTAACCTGTGGTAACTGACATAAACGGGGGAGTGGGCTGTGTGGTGCTAAGGGCCGTGCTGAATGAGAGGTGTTAATGTTACCGTTGGGTCAGAGGTGACAAAGTAAGCCATTGAACGGTTGTGCTGAGGTTTGGGGACATGACTTTGTCAAAAAAAAGACCCTGCCAGTTGTCTGAAATGCTGTTCAATAAGACCTTCTACTTGATTGGGAATAGCAAACAAACCAAAACTAGAATGCACTTTCAGGAATGGAGTGGTGAAGAAGGATGATTTGACATTGATGATCCCCTTGTTTGGTAAGAACATCAGTGCTACTGATTTGGGAGATGTGTGCCACCCGGGTTAGTAGTAGTAGTAGTAGCAGTGTCACATGTATAGAAGAGTGTTACGTGTAGCATGTTGTTCAGACATGCAAGTAAAAACTTCATTGTACCCAGTACACTTGGCAATGCTGCAATACCATCACTACTACTGTCACCATGACAGACAGTGGCGTACTGTCCAGGACTGGTCCCTGCCTTGTGTGGGGTGCTGCTGGGATAGGCACCAGCCCTCCAAAGATGACCTAGCTAAGCAGGCAAGAAAACAGATGGATGATAGGCAGGCTCTATATGTGGAATAGACAGACTTCAGTTATTGTTACATAGATAGATAGAGAAAAGGCACTATATCATAGATAGATAGATAGATAGATAGATAGATAAGAAAGGCACTATATCATAGATAGATAGATAGATAGATAGATAGGAAAGGCACTATATAAGATAGATAGATAGATAGATAGGAAAGGCACTATTTTGCTTTCTATATGCTAATATACACAGCTCAAAAAACTGAAGGGAACACTCAGCCATCACAGTCTAACACCAAGTCGGTGAAGCCTCAGGGATATCAGTCTGTCCATTGAGGCAGCATAAGTGATTGTGAATTAACTTCACCTGCTTTGCTGCAAATAAAATTGACAACAGGGTGCACTTGAGAGGCAACAGCAAGACAACCCCCAAAAAGGGAATGGTTTTGCAGGTGTTGGCCATAGACAATTGCTCTCTCCTTATCCTTCCTGACTGATACTTCTCTAGTTTGACGTTTTGCTAGTGTCCTTGTCACTATTGGTAGCGAGATGGTGGCACCTACAAGAAGGTTTGCTGTGTCTTTCAGTACAGTCTCAAGAGCTTGGAGGAGATACCAGGAGACAGGCCATCATACGAGGAGAGTTGGGCAGGGCTGTAGAGGGAAGGGAATCAACCCAGCAGCGGGACGGGTATCTTCTCCTTTGTGCAAGGAGGAATAGCAGCGGCACTGCCAGTACCCTACAAAATGACCTACAGCTGGCTACTGGGGTGCATGTTTCTGACCAAACTGTCAGAGACCGATTCCGTGAGGGTGGGATGAGGGCCCAACATCCTCTAGTGGGATCTGTGCTCACAGCCCATCACCATCCAGCTTGATTGGCATTTGTCAGAGAATACATAATTGGCAGCTCTGCCATTGGCACCCTGTTCTCTTCACAGATGAGAGAAGGTTCACACTGAGCACATGTGACAGACGTGAAAGAGTCTGGAGGTGCCATGGTGAACATTGTGCAGCCTACAACATTATCCAGCATGACTGGTTTGCCGGTGGGTCAGTGATGGTCTGGGAAGGCATATCCTTGGACCTCCACATGCCACCCTAATTTCTGTTAGATACCGGGATGAAATCCTCAGATCCATTGTCAGACCTAACACTGGTGTAGTGGGCCCTGGGTTCCTCCTGGTGCAGGACAATGCCCAGCCTCATGTGGCCAGATTGTATTGGCAGTTCCTAGATGACGAAGGCATTGTTTCCATTGACTTTCCCGCATGTTCCCCAGACCTGAATCCAAATGAGAACTTCTGGGATGTTATGTATTTGTGCATCTGATGCCAGCAAGTAGCGCCTCAGACTGTCTAGGAGCTCACTGACGCCCTGATCCAGGTCTTGGAGGAGATCCTCTATCAGGAGCATGCCCAGATGCTGTTGGGAGTACGTACAGGCACGTGAGGGCCCCACACACTACTGAGTCATATTATGAGGTATGTGCTGAAATTCAACAAGTTGGATCAGCCTGTGATTTCAATTTTTGACTTAGCGGTATGATGTTGAACCCAGCTCTTAATGGGTTGGTGATTGTGGTTTCCATTGACTGTTACTTCAATGTGTGATTTAAGTGTTCACTTAATTTTTTTGAGCAGTATATACTGTATAAACAGTTCTTATCTTCATTCACACTAGTGTTTTCACATCATTTACGAAAATATCTCCACTGGCACTAAAATGGCCGAAAATGCATATGACATACATGTTCACCTGGCATGTAGTGCTAGAAACAGGAGAGTAAGTGTCCTCCCTGAAGGGGGCCACATAATTTACCACCAAGTCGTACTAATCTGTAAATTATTTGCTGTTTACGCGTGTACGCTGCATTCAGAGTTTATAAAATAAAATCTAGACCCATGCAGGTAAGCTGCACAACAAACATCATGGAAATCAACTCCTTTATGTCTACTATGTTGTTATATGGTGTTCTTCTGTGAAGGGTGACCAGTTAGCAAAAGAGACGATGCAATAAGCAGGATCCATTTAGGGAAGGGCCACATAATAAGCATGAACCAGTCAGTGCGTGATTAGAGTTTACATTTTCAAAACTGTTCGGTTTCACCCATCCACGCTGCAACACTTTCAGAAGTATATGGCTTTGGAGAGTGTTATCAAAAGTCTTCGTGTTTTATTGGTTGAAACCACTGAAGTAACGGGAACAAAAGGTGAAAATGGAGAGTAATGTCTGTGTTTTTAAACAAATAATGTAGTAGTGTGAATGTAGCCTAACTTTCCCAGTATCTTTCCAAAAGCTGTAGGATGATTTGTTACTCTCTAGCTGCCGAACCCTTTGCAGAGTGACTTTGTAACATCTCTCTATTATATGCAAAAATCCTAGGATGAGATGATGAAAAGATTTTTTCAGGTCCTGTGAGATGAGAATTTGGCCATTCGATTTGTTCAAGTTACGCCCTCCTCTCAACCATGTTCAACCACGCACATGATACTGTTATCAACAGAAAAAATGAGTACATGGGCGATTGTAGCATTGAGAAACTATGAAGTCAAATGAATTAACGCCAAAAATGTCAATTGGTTACATGGCAAATTGGTTAAATACATATCAATAGACTCTGCTGAAACAGTTGGTAGTGATGGTGCGGAAGATGAAAACATCAACTCACAATATCCTGAAGAATATCTACAACCTTTAACACTGCACGGTCTTCCACCGCATGAATTACTGTAGAAAGAAGGATGTGTCCAAGAAAGGTAATGCAGTACATTTTCAGGAGATAACATTAGACAATAAAGGAGATCTTGATATGCCATTCGTATTAAAACGTTAACAGTTTCCCGTTAGAATAACTTTTGCAAAGACAATTAACAAATCTCAGAGCCAAACATATGAAAAAGTCGTTTTATTTAAAATCGAGAAAGAAACAAAATTTAATAATGGGCAGTTATATGTTGTCTCGATGAAAGTCCAAACACAGAATCAAAATTCAATGTGATATTGACGAAAATTTAATTTGAAAAATTGTTTTAACTGAAGTTTTACAGTAGAAGTGTCAGTTTAAAAATTATTTGCGTGTTGATTTCAAAGCCAAACTGAATGAAATCGTATTACGCAACTAATAACTGTAATGCAATATGAAACATAATTTACTTTCAAATTATTAAGTTTTACTCTTTTTTAATATGGTTAATTACTCGCTGTAATGTAAAATAGTTAGTTCTGTTATGCATATGTAACAATTCCAATGAAAATAACAATCTGTTTAAATTGTACAACCGCATCCCCGTATGTGAGTGACAGAACCACAAAGAGGCTGGCGTATAGCGCAGGCATGGGAGTTAGCGAGTGAAGCGAGAAGGGGGCAAAGCCCCCTAGTTTATTTAAAAAAAAAGTATGGCAAATAGACAGATAGATAGATAGATAGATTGGAAAGGCACTATATAATTGATAGAT
>JANRMT010062814.1:30492684-30513507 GCA_026402145.1 Polypterus bichir lapradei | reverse complement strand
AGATAGATAGATAGATAGATAGATAGATAGATAGATAGATAGATAGATAGATAGATAGACAGATAGACAGATAGAAAGGCACTCTATAATAGATAGATAGATAGACAGATACATAATGTCATGCACACACACTTGGGAGACAGCTCAAGTGGTACTGATGGTGGTAATTTTCCCACCGACCCAGGGGTTGGCGCTGTTGCGCTGTTGTTTGGTACCTTTTTCTCTTTGTCCCTCTGCAGAACAGATGATTCACAGCCTCTCCACCACTGAGGTCACGTCCAGTGTTCACCCTCCTGGATCCTCCTCTTCCTGCCTTGATGCCATATGATCTCAGACCTTACCGTTGCTGTCAGTTCTTTTCTGGACTTGTGAGTGTAAAGATGTTGCTTTGTCTTTGCGAAAAGACTATTTATTTTCTGTATTTCCTTTACATTATAGGGGGTTACGGAGATGCTGACAACTGCCTGACTGGGATAATGGGAGACTTGAGATTTCTCCTCCTCTTGACCCTTCTCCTGCCTCTATAACCAATGATAATCCCTTCATTCAGTCTTTGTTTAAATACAGTTTTAATATAGTATAGTACAGTACTTCTCAAAGCACACATAAAAGCCAGGCTCTTCAACGGACTGTTATCCTATCTACAGTTGGTTCCTAGCTTGTTTCCACCATCTTCCCTCAGTCTAGATACTGATTGGTGGGTTACATGTTGTATGGATCGTGGATTCATGGACAAAAATAGTGTACAGGTACATGTTTACACCTGCTAAGTCAGCAAAAAAGCCTTAAGATCTTGAATTAAGTTAGGGGGACAGAAGACAAGGCCCATGAGTCATGGGTGATGACTACATCAAGTGCAGCAGGAGGATCAAACCTCATCTTCCATTTATGTTCTGACTCAAAATTTTTCTAGTACAGCATCAGGCGGAAGGCAGTGATAAACACAGGACGGGCCAACAGTCCATCATAGGATACCCTAGTCTGGGCCTCGGTTGAGTTGAAGTTATGTCAGAGAAAACCCAAGATAGAGAACAACTCCAAATGGATAGCATGCAGGGATCAATCGCATGTCCTTTATGTGCTAATCACTGTGCCATAGGGCCACCCAAAACAAGATTCTGTACTGGCAAATTGTCAAGAACTTGACTGCTCTAATTTAGAGTGTTGTGTCTTTTCATTGATTTATTATTTTAGAGAGGTTAGCACTGCACCTCCTAATTAAAATGTAATATTAACTCATAAGTAAATAAATGAAAACACATGAGCTCAGGAATTTAAGAAGATGGCATAATTAACTAATAACACAGCAAATAATGAGCTCCCCCACCTGGCACGATGGCTGCCGGCCAGGTTTATTCTCTTGGGATCACATTAGCTCATACATTCATGTGTTTTCTGAACCCACTTGATCCCTTGAAAAATCACAGGCCACAAGAGCCGGCACTGAGAGCATGAAGTGCGAGGCAGACCCCAGCACCTTGGTGGGTTACCACATCTACTTACACCAGGGCTTCTCAGCAATGTCAGGTAACCTGATGTGCATGTGAAAGGAAACAGGAAAACCCAGAGAATTCTGTTATGGACCAGGAAATGAACCTAGCCAGGACCACGGAGGTGAGAGGCTATGGAGTTAGTGGCTATGCCACCATGCCACCCAGAGGGAAAATGCATCCTTCTGCTGCTCTGAACCTGCCAATCAAACAAAGCTGTGGAGGATGTGCTGCCAGTCCACCGTGGGTAGTGCAGGGAGTGTAGACGGCCAGCTGTATTACTGGGCTGACACAGGACTCACTGGAGGAAGCAGTAGAAAAGAGGATGAGGACAAAATCAGAGGCCATCATGGTTAATGCTGCCATCTTGTCCATGTCACATTGTCCTAATGTGCCTTTAATCAGTGGCTCATCCCACCACACTGTGCTACTGGGGCCTCTCCAGCCATAAGACGGCCTAATACATCCTCCCATCACGCGTGCATTTACCCTCAACAGTTTGAATAGACACATTGGCATAAAGGCAACATTTCTTCCTATTGTTATATCATAAATTTAGATAGATAGCAGTTTTTTGGTCCCAACAAGGACATTTTTTCACTACTGCTGAATAATTTGTTGGCTGAAAGTCCTCAGTGTTAGTGTGTAAGAGAAAGGATCTGCAGCATTGTTCATAATGGCACTCAGTTTTCTCTTTATCCTCTACTCCACTGCTACTTTGAGCAGGTGTTAAGCGTATCCCTAACTGAGTCTGCCTTCTTGGTCAGCTTGTTAATTTGGTGGGCATCTGTTGAAGTGATGGTACTGGTTCAGCACACCACTCTGGTCATCCCAGAGGGAGGATGTGCAGCATTGGTCATAATGGCCATCAGTTTTGTTTTCATCCTTTCCTCCATTGCTACCTACAGGGGGTCGAGAGTGCATCTTTAACTGAGCCTGCCTTCATAATTAGCTTGTTAATGTGGTGGGCATCTCTTGATGTGATGGTACTGGTCCAACACACCTCACTGGCCATCACAGAGTTAGGTTCAGTTAGGTTAGGTTAGGTAGACTTTATCATCCCAGAGGGATATTTGTTTGCAGCAGTAAAGTAAAAAAACAAAAGATGTTGTTACAGAGATCCAATAGATAAACAAAGACACAGCATTTGGCAACCAATGTTATTGCATAAACACACACTCAAGTTCAATACAAAGAAGAATAATTACTTTCAACAGTGAACAAAATAATAATACTAGCGCTGGGCAAGTTAATGCATTATTATCATGTTAATGCATTAATTAATTAATGCTGACAATTATTTTATCGCGTGTTAACGCAGTTTTTGTTATTATTATTTTGACAGCCTCAGTCCCGCTAGCGATCGATAGACTTCTTGTTACATCGCTTTTCAATACATGCTTGCTAGAAGGAAAGTTAGCTTTGTTGATTTGACCTCAATTCCCTGCGCATGCATGAGTAGCGAAGAGCAAACAGCTTCTGAAGTGACATATGAAGAGATACCAAAGTGAATGCTCGAAGCAAAATAATCCGCGGATGACTTTTTTCATATTATCGCTGGATCGGACTCTTGATTTGTCACACTCCGATTTTGGTGCAAGTGATCTGGAGATGAAGATCGAAAACGAAAGTGAGGTACCGGCATAAGCTGTTCGGTCCCGACTCCCCAGCCGATCTTGGTGCTGAACATGTCCGTGTAGCTGATGCACCTCTGGTAACATTCGCCTGGGAGGACAGACACTTACGATGACAGGAGGAACAAACCATATTGCGTCTCACTGCAACTGCCACCCGGACGCACCTGTCTCACAAAAACAGCCGGGCAGCCAGCCCTCCGTGCATTCCTGCTGGCCGTCGAGCCGCTGCTGCTGCAAACAGGCACCGACAGCAGGCACAGCAGGCAGCAACAGACGTTTTAGGTTGATAATTTTGTGTGAAACCATTGCTTTGTGCACTTTTCAGAAAACAGTTTTTTGGAAAATATATTAGCCCTCAAAGAGTTGCCACTGAACATACGACTGTTTATGCTGCTCCCTGATAAAAGAAAATGTTTCTGCTGGTATCTGTTCAGATAAAAAAGAAAACAGATTTAGAAATGTTAACTTGCTGTTGCTCGGAAGATGCCTGTTATAATGTTATGATCGTGGCTCTGGACTCTGAGCGTAACTTGTTTTTCTATAACAAACTAGATAAAAAATTAATGCCTTGGCAGTGGCAAATAGCTTTGGTTTTATATTTGATTTGCTTTCTACATTAATGTATAAGTTGAGATTTACAAGAAACTGCTACTATGTAAAGGGAATACTGCTGTTAAAAAGCACCTTATTTGTTTAAAGTGTCTGCAAATCAAATTCACGCAATACACTACTTTTAAGTTCATTATTGAATTTTGCACATAACAATGTGATTGTTCTGACTGACAATCATGTGATTAATCGCGATTAAAAATTTGAATCACTGCCCAGCACTGAATAATACAGAATTTAACATTTAGCAGCATCTCTACAAGTATGGGCGGCAGGGTGGCGCAGTGGTAGTGCTGCTGCCTCGCAGTTAGGAGACCCGGGTTCGCTTCCTGGGTCCTCCCTGTGTGGAGTTTGCATGTTCTCCCCGTGTCTGTGTGGGTTTCCCCCAGCACTCCAAAGACATGCAGGTTAGGTGCATTGGCAATCCTAAATTGTGCTTGGTGTGTAGGTATGTGCCCTGTGGTGAGCTGGTGCCCTACCCGGGGTTTGTTCCTGCCTTGCACCCTGTGTTGGCTGGGATTGGCTCCAGCAGACCCCCGTGACCCTGTGTTAGGACATGGTGGGTTGGACAATGACTGACTGACTGACTCTACAAGTATCAGAATTTAAATTGCTTATAGCTCTAGGAATAAAAGAATTAAACCTGATGCTCTTTACCTTTGGAAACTTAAATCTGCAGCCTGACCGCAACAGCTGGCATTTAGAGCAGAGAGGATGGCTACTGCCTGACAGCATTGGGTTGGCTTTCTTTCTAACCTGTTTGCAATACATTTCAGTGATAGAGGTCTGCTGTGAACCAGTAATTTTACTGCATGTTTTTATAATGTTGTTAAGCTGATTTATATTCTTATTTCCGAGGTTGCCACACCAACAGATAAATGCCAATGTAACAATAAATTCAATAAAGGACTAATAAAAAGGTGTCCTTGCGGTCTTGTCTACTTTAAAACAATTGAGTTTCCTCAGATAGAAAGCTGTGACTGCTCTTTTTACAGATTTGCTCTGTGTTAAGATCAAAGTTTAATTTGCTATCCGTGATTGTCCCCAGATATTTGTATTGCTCTACCATCGCCAATGTCAAAGTTGTGAATTGGAGCAATCACTCCATTATATAAGCTCATTGACAATTGGTCCATGGCTGTCTTTCTTATCTTGTAAAAGACTCACAATGACAGAGTCTTCTGCAAATTTCAGGATATATGTCCTTGTGTGAACTTCTGCAGTCATTTTTGTTGACACTCTTTGTGTTCCGTTTGTTAAAAGGTCCAGAATCCACCCCACCAAGTTATAAAACATAACTTCTACAGTCCCTCAGTGTTACAAGACCAGACCCTAAGTACTTGTATCTGTTCACCACATCCATACCCTCTCCTTGAATAGTGACCAGGGGCCTCATGTTTAAACGTTGCGTACGCACAAAAATATTGCGTACACCCATTTCCACGCTCACATCACGATGTATAAAAACTAAACTTGCCACACACATTTTCATGCTAGCTCAATCCCTGGTGTACGCAAGTTCTCCGCTCAGTTTTGCAGACTGGCGGCACCCAGCGTCAAAGCAGTGTTTTTGTTCCAGTGTGGTTTGCCTTTCTTTTTTAGATCCATATACCTGACGCGGCTTTATAAATACACTGAAATTAACCACATATTGTTTACTAGTTTAAGACATCTGATTGTAATTAACCCGTAACAATATAATGGTCCACAGAAAACACAAACTATTCCAAATACCATCCCTGTTTTAGCGTTGTTACTCTCACTGCACCACTCAGACTATTTATCTCACTGTATCTGAGTGTGGAATCACAGCTCTACAGCAGAGTATTATTGGTATACAGCATCAAGCACACGCTGCCTCAGCCATGCTGCCTATTTGAACTACTCTCATAAAGCAAACGCTTCAGAGCCTTTCCTGTACGGACCTCGCAGTTCAGAAACAGTTTCATCCCAAGAACTCTAAACGCACTCAATCAGTCAATCAAGTGCTCCTGGGAGAACTGTTTGTACTTATAAGTAGAATTACCTCACTGGAAACTTGCAATACAGTTATAATATTGCACAACCTGAGCCACTTTATAAAGCGCATATTTACATACAGTTATGTCCATAGATATTTGGACAGAGACAACTTTTTTTCTAATTTTGGTTCTGTACATTACCACAATGAATTTTAAATGAAACAACTCCGATGCAGTTGAAGTGCAGACTTTCAGCTTTAATTCAGTGGGTTGAACAAAAAGATTGCATAAAAACGTGAGGCAACTAAAGTATTTTTTAACACAATCCCTTCATTTCAGGGGCTCAAAAGTAATTGAACAAATTAAATAACTGGAAATAAAATGTTCATTTCTAATACTTGGTTGAAAACCCTTTGCTGGCAATGACAGCCTGAAGTCTTGAACTCATGGACATCACCAGATGATGGGTTTCCTCCTTTTTAATGCTCTGCCAGGCCTTTACTGCAGCGACTTTCAGTTGCTGTTTGCTTGTGGGCCTTTCTGTCTGAAGTTTAGTCTTCAACAAGTGAAATGCATGCTCAGTTGGGTTAAGATCAGGTAATAAGAGATTTCCATTTCTTTGCTTTAATAAACTCCTGGGTTGCTTTGGCTGTATGTTTTGGGTCACTGTCCATCTGTATCATGAAACGCCGCCCAATCAATTTGACTGCATTTACCTGGATTTGAGCGGACAGTATGTCTCTGAACACCTCAGAATTCATTCGGCTGCTTCTGTCCTGTGTCACATCATCAATAAACACTAGTGTCCCAGTGCCACTGGCAGCCATGCACGCCCAAGCCATCACACTGCCTGACTCCACCATGTTTTACAGATGATGTGGTATGCTTTGGATAATGAGCTGTTTCACGCCTTCTGCATACTTTCTTCTTGCCATCATTCTGGTAGAGGTTGATCTTGGTTTCATCTGTCCAAAGAATGTTTTTCCAGAACTGTGCTGGCTTTTTTAGATGTTCTTTAGCAAAGTCCAATCTAGCCTTTCTGTTCTTGAGGCTTATGAGTGGCTTGCACCTTGCAGTGCACCCTCTGTATTTACTTTCATGCAGTCTTCTCTTTATGGTAGACTTGGATATCGATACGCCGACCCCCTGGAGAGTGGTGTTCACTTGGTTGGCTGTTGTGAAGGGGTTTCTCTTCACCATGAAAATGATTCTGCTATCATCCACCACTGTTGTCTTCCGTGGACGTCCAGGTCTTTTTGCGTTGCCGAGTTCACCAGTGCTTGTTTTCTTTCTCAGGATGTACCAAACTGTAGATTTTGCCACTCGTAATATTGTAGCAATTTCTCGGATGGGCCTTTTCTGTTTTCGCAGCTTAAGGATGGCTTCTTTCACCTGCATGGAGAGCTCCTTTGACCACATGTTGTCTGTACACAGCAAAATCTCCCACATGCAAGCACCACACCTCAAATCAACTCCAGGTCTTTTATCTGCTTAATTGATAATGACATAACGACGGAGTTGCCCACACCTGCTCATGAAATAGCCTTTGAGTCAATTGTCCAATTACTTTTGGACAATTGACTCAAAGGCTGAAATGAAGGGATTGTGTTAAAAAAATACTTTAGTTGCCTCACATTTTTATGCAATCGTTTTGTTCAACCCACTGAATTAAAGCTGAAAGTCTGCACTTCAACTGCATCTGAGTTGTTTCATTTAAAATTCATTGTGGTAATGTACAGAACCAAAATTAGAAAAAAGTTGTCTCTGTCCAAATATTTATGGACCTAACTGTATGATGACGATATCATTTTTAAGATGAAATGCAGCAAAACATTTTTATTACATTATACAGATAAAATGTTAACATCATTTAAGTAATCCATATTGTTAATAATTAAACATGTGAGGACGCGGTGGACAGTGGTAGCGACAAGCTCGCTGCCTCGCACTGTAGTTTTGCTGTGGCTGAAGCGACACTGGAATGATAGATGGATAGAATAATTAAACACGTACTATGAAGATATTTCAATGTTCCTTAAAAATTTTGAAGAATCAGCGTTCTAAGCTTATAGATGGCTTAACGTCTATTACTGAGCTGATTGTGTGGCGATTGGGTATTTGAAGAAAGAAAAGTAAGGACAGGAATTGGGGGTTAGTACTTTTGAAAGAGACAGCACTGCTGCAATAAATTATTTCATTGAAGGTCGCGCACAGCGCAGCAAGCATCTTGTGTGAGGCAGGAACAATCTGTGGACGAGGCGCTAGCTTGTCACTATCACTGCGCCACCGTGTTCCCATGTTTAATAACATGCTTTAGCTCCTATCATCATGAAAATGATATCACGTATACATCTCGGTATTTTAATTATTCAGAGAGCTGTAATATCATGAATGTAATGGATTCTGTGTCCTGTCAGAGGAAGAGAGAGCCCGTTTAAGAAGCACATACTGATTCACACACATAAAGCACGTAGATGATCAAATACAAAACAAAGCATTTCACGTGCTACTTTAGTTACGATGGAATTTGAGAAACTAGTAAATTAAATGATTTTAAGATGAAGTTTATGATGTTCTGCTTTAATGACAAAATAAACTACGTGACTAAAGTGGAAATTTCGAGATTAAAGTTGATATTTTGAGCTTTTTTCTCAATGTATCCCTATTTTTTTTTCTTTTCTCTGTACCCTAATAAGCTTTCATATGACACTCAGACAGTGGGCTACGACTCGCCTTTTCACGGCGACTTTAATATCTGACAACTTCTTATTTATTTCAGGCACTTTGTGACTTTCTGAACTTGAACTTTCGAGTTTCTCTGACAATCTATGTCATTCAACCAACTTCCTTTTGTTGTTGTACCACTGTTTAAACCAACAAATAGTACATTTTTCTTTGCTTCCACTTGGTATTCTCTGAAATTCTTCTATTTTTCCCCCGTGCTTTTGCCATTGTCTTTTCACAGAACGCTGAACTTAAGGGCTATTTATATTGATTTGCATATTCAAAGAGGCATAATTCTGGGAGGAGTTGGGGTGGGGCAGCAGGTGCGTGCACATGCGTTACTTTTCACACTGACTGGGATTTATGGAGCAGAAGATCGTGGAAGTTGGCGTACGCACAGATTTATGCCTCTGGATTTTTTGTACGTACGCACATTTCCACTTTTGTCCGTACACCATGTATTAGTGTGAATTCTACACACGCCGTTATGCATGAGTCCCCAGGTGTAAAGGCTCTTTGGTGTAGTAAACATCCATCACCAGTTCCTTGGTTTTGCTGATGTTAAGATGCAGACCACTCACTTTGCACCAAGAAACAAACTTCTCCACCTGACTCCTCTCCTCTGTTTCATCCTCCTGGTGTTATTTTTATAGTCTGAGGTAGAAATAGGGTGAAGAGAAAAGGAGACAGGACTGTTCCTTGTGGTGCTCCAGTGTTGTCATCTTCTGGAGAGACAGTCCACTAATCAGGACACCAAAGGTTCATCCATCCGCATATCTCTGAGCAGCACACTAGGACTTGAAAGGGGTGGGTGGTCACAAGAGTGTAGAAGGTAAGTCTGGAAGGAGGCAGAAGGTCATAAAAATAGGCTTTGGTTACACAAACAGCCAATGAGGAAGTAGGAAGCGGTGGAGAATTAAATGGAGCAGTAAGATGAGCAAGATTGGGAGGGAGAAGGGACTGGAAAATGAGGAGTGTTGAGTGCTGTTCGTATCATGAAAGAGGGAGGCAGCAAGTTATACAAGATGAAAAGTCTATCTTTTTCACAGGGTGAAGAATCTGACTGATCATCTTGAATAAAATAGAAGGGTTGTCCTGCTCTTTTTTTATCCAGGGGGAATTCTGGAAATATTATATGGTGTATGTGGTGGATGTAAAAAGTATTTACCCCACGGGACTTTTAACATTTTATTATTACACAACATTCAATCACAGTTGAATTAATTTGGCTTGTGTGACTCAGAATGATGCTGTGTTCCATTTACCTTGGCAGTCAGATATTGGAACTGGGAATGACATCACTTCCAAGTAGACCATGTGCCAGTAAAACATTCAGCAAACTAATAGGGACACCTCCAGGAAACCTTTTACTGTACTCGATCATTAGGAATACAGGCAACTACTGGACAACGCATAACGTGGTATTTTACCCATCGAAACATCGTAGTCATATGTCCACAGATAGACGTTGGACGGTTCTGTGTGTGGAACTGATTTCGTGAGACTCAAATAGAAGTGTTCATAAACAGTATACTATCTACAGCTTTCACTTCTGTTGTTGTGTGGTGAAGCCATCTTGAACTTTGAGGTCAGGGTTGGTGAGGCTTCACCGACTTTCCGAGTGGGAAATTCAACATATGTGGCTGTTCCAGCTAAAGCCTACTACTAGGAACTCGGAAATTCTGACTTTCCAGTTCAAAATGCAACATGACACTTCTTAAAACAGATCTCTGCAAAGTCATCTAAATATTAAACACAAAAGAGTTGATCCCATAAGTGTTCATCCTCTTCAGGTCAGTATTTAGTTGATGTGCCTTTTGCAGCCATGACAGCCTTGAGTCTGTGTCTCTATCAGCTATGCAGCTCTGGCTGTTTTTCCTTATTCTTCTTTGCTAAATTGCTTAGGCTCTGCCAAGTTGTGTGTAGATCTTGAGTGAAGAGCCCCAAAGTCTCAGGTGGATTCTGACTCGGTCTCTCCAGGACATTCACGTTGTTGTTTTGAAGCCATTCATGTGTAGCTTTGGCTTTATGCTTGGGGTTCTTGTCTTGCTGGAACACAAATCTTCTCCCAAGCTGCAGGTTTCTTGCAAACTCAACAGGTTCTCTTCCAGGTTTTCTCCATATTTTTCATTTTACTATCACAAGCCTTCCAGGGCCTGCTGCAGAGAAGTATCTACAGAGTCTGCTGCTGCCACCACCATGCTTCACCGAGGAGATGGTCTGATTTGATAATGTAATGTGTTTGGCTTGTGCTAAACGTGGTATTTAGTCTGATGGCCAAAGTGCTCAGTTTTTCTCTCTTTCGACCATGAAACCTTCTTCTAGCTGACATCACAATCCATCATGTCCCTTCTGGCAAACTCGAACCGAGATGTCATATGCATTTTTTCTCTTTGCCACTGTCCCATAAAGCTGTGACAGGTGAAGAATTCAGGTGACAGCTGTTGTGTGCACAGTCTCAGTGCTCGTCACTACTTCTAAGTTCTCATAGGTTTTTTTGGTGACACTAGTCTTCTCCCTGCATGATAACTCAGTTTATGTGGCAGATCTACAGCAGTGCCATCCTCTTTCCAGGTCTTAATGATTGATTTAACTGGCTATCAGTGACATGGATATTTACTGGTCTCTAACCCGTGACTTGTGCTTTTCATTGAGTTACTTGTAGTGTTCTTTTGTCTCCATACTGACTCACCATAAGATGGACATTCAGGTGCATTTAGACAACAATTTGTTTAAATCCCAAAGGGGTGACAACCATTGAGCTAATTCTATGACTTCTAAAGCCAATCGGCCGCACCAGTGAGGGTTTAGGGGCATCATATAAAAGGGAGTGAATAATTACAAGATCAGTTGTTTTGTGTTTTATGCTTATAATTAATTTAGACCACTTTGTAGACATCTGTTTTCACTTTGACATTAGAAAGTTTGCTATTGATCAGTATCAAGAAAGCCAGATTAAATCCACTGCGATTCATTGCTGAGTGACAATAAAATGTGAAAAGTAGGTGAGTATTTTAACAGGCACTTTAGCTCTGAGTCTGGCACCGTCACTGTGCCCAAAGAGAAAACATGTTTCTTTTCTGAAACTGCAAATCCAATTTAGGGTTGTGGCGGGAGGCCAGGTCCCATGCCCAGCCAGGATGCCCCTTCTACATGTGTTCTGGGGGAGCAACCATGAGCCTCCCTGGCTGACGCTGGTGCCACAGTTTCCTGTAGAGCTTCATGGGAGATGGAGTTCTCCACAGCCTTGTTGGGACCTGGGGTGGCCGGCAGGGGGTGCTGCATGGGTCCCTAAGCCAGCATGGACAACTCTACAGCCCTGCCCCGAAGTGCAATCAGAGGCAGGGTGGGCTATAAAAAGGGCCAGCAACCAACACTCAATGGCCAGAATAGGGAGGAAGAGGGCGAGGTTGCCAAGGTGGTGCCAAACGGGAGTATTGTGTTGTTTGGAGAAAGTGCTTTTGGGACTGTGTTGTGGCTGGGGGGGTTCAAGGGGAAGACGTGCCCTCCAGCTGAAGAAAATAAAAAGTCTCTGTGTTTTTACACGTGCCTCTGTGTGAGTCTATGCCACAGGGTGTTACAAGAAAATCCAAAACACAGCAACTAGCTCTGTGTGAGATGCCAGCTAATCATCATAGGGCCCACGCACCCACACTAAGCCTCTTTAGAGTAGAAAGTCTGCCTAACCGAAAAAAATAATGCATATGGAGCTGGGGGTCTAGAGAACCAGAAGAAAACCAACAGGGAACTATATGGAGAACATGCAAAGTCCACACTGAGTTGGGGTTTGATCCCAGGCATTGTAAGGCAGTAGCACTATTCACTAAGCCAAGCAGAACCCTCAATGTGGTTTGATAAGATTAAAAGAGGATAAATCACCAGAGAAGATGGCAGAGCCTTAGCATGTTTGAGATCACTGATCTCTTTGAGGTAACAGAAAATCACAAGACTGAATCTCTGGAAATGTCCAGTCTCCCAACTCCATAAAGCATCTTGGTTTCAAATTCCCTCGCTGAAGAACTTTTGCCATCTACTCTTTCTCTCTGTAGGTCTGTCTAGGAGGCACTAGCCATGGTACCAGTCACAGCCATCTCTAAGGATCTCAGCATTCAGTCCAACTTATTGTTTCCCACCATACTGATGCTGACTGGATGAACTTGTACTGCCAGTTTTTCTTCCTTATATGTTGTCATGGTGCCCTCCTGTCATTTTTCTCATCTTGTACCCCAATGTATTACCTTGGATTGTATTCCCTGGAGCGTTTGATGAGTTTCTCATTAGAAAATTGCCTGGCTGATATTTTAGATTCACTTTCAATTATCTCATAACATGTCATCCTAATTAATTGTGTGTTTGTTGTTTTTCTAAACTACTTTGGTTAAGGAATAAATAAAAAACATAATAAGGAGATAAGAAAAAGTTGATGAGAAGTGGCCACTCACTTATGTTTTGTGAAATCTAATCAAGTTTTGATGCTCTGCAAAGGACTCCAAAGTGCTTTACTTTCCACCCTACTGCCTGGTAACTTATTCCTCATTTCTAGCATTTAGGTGACATTTATTCTTAAGTAGGTTTCACCTGTGCCCCCATGTTCTTGTTGAAGATATTATAAAATAACATCTGGGATCTACTGCACTAATTCCTTTCATAATTTTAAACACTTCATTCATGTCACCTCTTAATCTCCGGTTCCTTAAACTAAAAAGATCGAGTGTCATCCATCTCCCCCGATAACTCACATCCTGCACTCCCGGAATCAGCCTAGTTGCTCTCCTCTGGACTTTCTCTAGCACTGCTACACCGTGTTTGTAGTCTGGAGACCAAAACTGAACACAATACTCCATATGAAGTCTGACTGGCGCTGTTGTGAAAAGTCAGGACCATAGTGAATAAAAGGCATGAAGCATCCAGAGTAGGCCAGGACCTCCACTGGTCTGTCCACACAAGCCTCACCCCAATCCAGCCAGCTCCCACAATACCACCTGAGGCTGCAGCCCACCAAAGGCCCAGAAATGGGGAAACTGGCTTTTAAAGTTCAAAATTCCTCAAACAGTTGTGAGTTGTCTTTGATGTCTCCCAAAGGAAAGGAAACTGTAAAAAACATTTGGCTGGAGGAGACAAATTGAACAAAGGAATCTTTATAAATGAGGGTATATTATAAAAATAGAAGAATAACAAGAAATGCTCAAAAGAGCAAAAAAGGAGTTACCTAAAAAGGCAATCCACAGCACACAAGTCCCAATACACAATCCGTCAACAGAATCCAGAAACTAGAGCAGAATTAATTAACAAAACAAATACAGTAATCTAACAAGAAAGCAATGCCTACATTGCCTATAGTGAACTCCATCACAACTACAATGCACCACCCCTGAGCTTCCACTGTGCCCACACAAACAATCACTGGGATGATCAGGAGTGGCCCCGCCTCCTAGGGCTCCACCCACAAGGAACAAGAAAAACAGGAGAAGATCACTTTATACAACAAACCATTATATTTATAAATAAAATAATAATGCAAAAAGCACAATCAAACAAATATATTATTTTACACAAAAGAAAACTAAAACAAAAATAATGAAACATGGAAATAAGAAGAAAAACATTAAATACACCAAAAATAAACTTGAGCCAGGGCAGTAACCCTACTGAATCATACCACTTGTGTTATAAAGCTTAAGTATAACCTCCTCGGACTTGTACTCTACGAATCCCGGAAAGGAGCGCACCGGAAATATCAGCACAGAAAAAAGCACACAGTCATATAAGTGCACGGGAAATAACCGCACACAGAAAAAAACGCACACTGGAAAAACCGCACGTGGAAGAATATGCATATGGTAAAGTGCGCATGTGGAAAAAAGCACACGGCAGCGACATATAACTATTACAAATATAAAATATACTCCACCTATACTGCTAGACATTTTTTATTATAATAAAAGAATGACTGGTTTACTCTTGTACAATGTCTCCGTTCTTTGTTTTCATTAAGGAATGGCACTTTGTTGATCGATTCTCACGGCACCTCCAAGTATCTATTCCATTTGTTGTGCGAAAACACAGATATTCAAATCTCTTGTAACTGAGAATTTGCTTGCCTTTCTGACTGGTCGAAAACTCCATCTCGCTTATTCAAAAAAAAAAATGTCGACTTGCCTTGCTCGAAGGTTGGGGACGATTAAAGAAAACTCTGTGTGGCCATTTTATAATTTACTTAACTTGCCGTAATCAAAACTATAAAACCCTAATTTGCCTACCTGTGGAATAAGGAGGTATAATATAAATTCTGAAAACTATTGTAAAGAAAAATAATTTTTCTAGAAATGGTAATTTAGGCACAACAATGACAGTAATAAAATGATTAATGACTATTTTATTTTATGGACAATCCAACAGCCCACTACCCCAATTAGCACAAATTAAAACATACAAGCTTATAAATAAGTTTAGTGAACAATTATATAATTTTGTTTATTGCGATGTATAATATAACATTGTTTTCTTCTTTGCATATGCCTTTGCCGTATGCTCATTTTTCCATGTCCGCATTTTTCCCTGTGCGCTTTTTTCCTGTGCGCTTCTTTCCGGTCACCGTACTCTACACATCGTGTGAACTTGACATTCTATTAGCCTTCCTGATACTTTCTGTACTCTGTCTTTGAACATACTGTAAGAAATTTGACAAAGGATTGGAGGCCACTCAGTCCACCAGGCTTGTTTGTTAAGCTAATAGCTCAGCTGTCCCAATTGCTCATCCAGACACTTCTTAAAGGTTGTCAAGGTTTCTGCTTCAACTCCACATCTCTGATGTTTTCCCAGATTCCTCCAACTCTTAGTTTAAAGAAGTGCTTCCTGGCTTCAGTCCTAAATGCATTTCTTCTTAATTCCCACTGGTGTCCTCAAGTGCATGATTCACTGTTAAGCTGAAAGAATTCTGCCAGATCTACTTTACCAATGCCTTAGAGGATTTTGAAAACCTTGATTAGGTCCCCACGTAGTCTCCTTTTCTCAAGACTAAAACAGTTGAATTCTCTGAGCCTGTCAGAGTACAAGTCCTTACGTCCTGAGATGCACTTGGTTGCTCTCCTCTTTATAGCTTCAAGTGCTGTTATTTCCTTCTGGATGTACTGTAGAAAGTGATGAGTCCACTATGACTCTCAAGTCCTTCTCAGATGTGCCTTCTAGTTTCAGACCCCCCATTTTGTATGCAAATCTAAGATTTTTACTTGCTAAATGTAACTCCTTAGAATTAAATGCAGTAGATTTTCCTTATCTATGGGATTTGTTTGTGAAAAACCCCAGAACTGCAAATAACATAGCATTGATCCTTCGGGGAATATGGGGTGATGTTCTGGTAGACCTAAGTCACAATACATTTTTGCTACCCATTTCCATAAACACGTAATTTCATTTACTGAAATCATCTAAACTCATCACAACACATCTCATCCTGGATCCCGTACCATGTACCCCACTGGCTTACTCCCCAAAGAGAGAAGGTGTGCGAATTCAGGAGTGGCAGGTGGAGATGGGGTCAGGCAGATGTGCAGCCTTCCTCTCTTGTACCCTTGAGGCTTGGTAGTACATTAGAACATTAGAACACTCTAGACGAGAACAGGCCATTCAGCCCAACAAAGCTCGCCAGTCGTATCCAGTTAATTCTTCCAACATAACATCAAGTCCTTAACATCTTACTGTCTACCACACTACTTGGTCTCTTATTCCAAGTGTCTATGGTTCTCTGTGTAAAGAAAACCTTCCTAATGTTTGTGTGAAATTTCCCCTTAACAAGTTTCCAACTGTGTCCCCGTGTTCTTGATGAACTCATTTTTAGTCACAGTCTCAATCCTCTGTACTAATTTCCTTTATAATTTTAAACACTTCAGTCATGTCTCCTCTTAATCTTCTTTTGCTTAAACTGTAAAGGCTCAGCTCTTTTAATCTTTCTTCATAATTCATCCCCTGCAGCCCTGGAATCAGCCTAGTCGCTCTTCTCTGGACTTTTTTTAGCACTGCTATGTCCTTTTTGTACCCTGGAGATGAAAACTGCACACAGGACTCCAAATGAGGCTTCACCAGTGTGTTATAAAGCTTGAGCAGAACCTCCTTGGACTTGTACTGCACACGTCAGGGCGCTATATAACCTGACATTCTGTTAGCCTTCAGAACACTGTCAGGAAGTTGATAGCGTAGAGTCCACTATGACTCCTAAATCCTTCTCATAAGGTGTACTCTCGATTTTCCGACTGCCCATTGTGTATTCAAACCTAATATTTTTACTTCCTATGTGTAATACTTTACATTTACTGACATTAAATGTCATCTGTCACAAATCTGCCCAAGCCTGTATGCTATCCAAGTCCTTCTGTAATGATATAACAGATTCCAAATTATCTGCCAATCCACCTGTCTTGGTATCCTCTGCAAACTTAACCAGCTTGTTGCTTATATTTCTATCTAAATCATGCTTCCATACTTTAATGCTTCCATAAGTTCACCTACAGAAACTTTGTTACTTCCTTTCTGTAGATATTTTCATTTGTCTTCTTGGTACTCCATCAGAGGTCATGAGCAAGTGGGACAGGGCTGATTCAAGGTCCTCACTAAACCATTCAATCAGCAGTAGCAACGTGCATTGTGTACAAAGGACACGGACTTAACCAGTGAGAGGTTATGACCTGCATTTTCTTGGAATTCATAGTTCATGGAGAACAATCACAAGCTTTGGTCCCCATTATGAATTGGGTTCACCCACCAGTGTAACAGAAAGAGAATTCAACGATAATGATTTGGGGTGCCAAGACGGCCACCCTATATATTTGGAGGCAGAGAGATTAAAAAAAAAATCACGCAAAATATTGTGGTGCTGTCTCTACAGATGTGAGTTCAAAACAGAACCGTTCCAAGATGGCGGCGCTTCCGGTTTTGGACCCCTCTGACAGGAAGAGGCTTCTTGTGCTACCTTATGAAGATCTTTCTGAAAACCAACACAAATAACAACAACCTGAGAGCCTCTTGGGTCAGATGCTTCTGTTGTTTCCTCATGGGCTTTGAACTCAATAGTGACACGTCGTCTTGCCCTGCCTAAAGCCGTGTCGACTGTTCACTAATACGCCTGTTCCTGAGATGTGTTGCTCAGCCTTTAACTTAATAATTGCTTCCACTAATTTAGATTTATTACACGCTAAGCTTACTGGCCTGTCCTTACTGGGGCTGACACAATTACCTTTTTTATATAACGGAAGAACATTTACCAGCTTACAAACTTTAGGAATTTCCCCATGGTCCAGTGATCTATGAAAAATAGGCGCTAAGGGTTTTTTAATGTAATTACTAACTTCCTTGAGCACTCTAGGATCGATATTACACTGTTCCGGCGATTTATTTGATTTTAATCTGAGTAGCACTTCAAATCATTGAATGACTCCCTAATAGTCCCTGTAGCTACTGGGAAGTTATCAACTTCTTTATATGTAAATACTTTACAAAAAGATGAGTTTGGAGCTTTCTCGAGTTCAATTTCCATATTTATCATTTTAATACTTAGTATTCCTAAAACACCTCACCTCCCATTACTACTAAAATTCTGAGAGAATCTCAGCAGCTCAGCCTTCATCTTTTCTTCACTATTCCTCTCCAGCAGCCCCAATGTCCTTTCCACCAGCTCTGTACTTAATGCTGCAGTGAACTGTCTGTTGCAATTTATTTCTTAGCTCCTATGTCATCTATTTCAGAATTATATTAAATATAGTAACATTTTTATAGTTTGTGCTGAATTTGTCCTACAATGTTTATAATAGACTTTTAAAGTGACTGCACTACTACCACGCTTTAAAAATGCCTCCCAGTTTGTCTCCTTTAGACTTATCAGCATTAGTTTAAAATTCTCCTTATTAAAGTAAGCAGTTTTAGTTTTCGTAGACAAAAGAATCTGAATATTATTGTGTTATGATCAGTAGACTCTTAATGGTTTAATTGCCTCTAGCCTCAGAATTCGATCTCCGTATTTCCAGAATTATAAGTTGAGAGAGATGTCTCCATATCTGTTAAAGTCAAGTCAAATTTTCTTTTTTATATACAAATTATACACACAGTGCAATATGTAGTCAAATGCTTAGCTGTTAGACTCCAAAACAGCACTTAAGAGGAATATAAAGGACAATAACAATGATATGTGGGTTTATAAATAGCAGTAACATCCATCCATCCATCCATCCATCATCCAACTCGCTATATCCTAACTACAGGGTCACGGGAGTCTGCCAATCCCAGCCAACACAGGGCGCAAGGCAGGAAACAAACCCCAGGCAGGGCGGGTGCCAGCCCACTGCAGTAGCAGTAACAATCATGTTAAATGAGTGCAATAGCAAATGTTAGAACAGAATTCTAAAATATGTCAGACCGAATCAAATTAAATTTTATTTGTCTCATAAAAAATATACATGGAGTACAATGTGTAGTAAATTGTTTAATTGCTCAACACCAATGCCTGTGCCCTTAAGAATAATAAAAAGAAAACAATAACAATTATACATGACTTTATAAATATTCCAAAAAGTATGAATGAATTATAAATATGTAGTAAATAATAATTAAATAAATAACCAGGCCAGGTCATGTTGGTGCATTGCCGCACCCACCACACTACAAAACAGCTTGGGATTCTGGTTGGCAACCCTCCAGGCAGACACACGGTCCAGTCACACCCTCTGGAAATGACCCTCTATCTGCCGCAGCCAGGTGTTATGTGGGCATCCCCTTGGCCTGGTCCAGCCACTTGGGTTCTCAACAATAATTACCCTGTGAGCGGGATCACCCTTCGGAATCATGCCACTTGGCCGTAGTGCCGTACGTGAAGCTCCCTCACAATGCAGGTAATGTGCCTCATTCAAGACTCCGTGATCAACCGCTCATTCGACACAAAGTCAAACCACAGCATCGTTGGCAAAGTCAAGATCAAAGAGTTTCTCTTCACCAACAGATACCCCACAGCCGCTGCACCCTATGATAAATAAATAAATAAATAATGTGATTACTTAAATAATTTAATACAAGAGAGTTAACAATAGGGCATGATGTATTTCTAGACATTTTCCTTATTGCACACACGGATGGACTATGGATAGAAACTTCTCTTCAGTGTCTCTTAACTGGACTTTAGTCACAACGTCTTCCTGACCACAGCGCAGAAAAGAGGCCATTGTTTGGATGGCTGATATCAAAGACAGATTTCTTTGCCCTGGTTTGACATTGTTTGGTGCAGATGTCCTCAAAATTAGTGAGTGAAAACCTGGTGATACATTTCATTTGACCATACCACTCTCAGCTGATCCTTGTAGTCCTGCTCTCTGCTGGCCTCAGACCAGGTGGTGATATTTCCTGTCAGGATACTTTTAATGGTGGATGTGTAAACGTTCTTTAGTATCTGGAAGGAAAGTCTGAAATCACCGAGGTGTCTTAATTGGTAAAGATGTTGCCGTGCCTTCTTCACTGAGGTGTTGATGTGCTTGGACCAGGCCAAAATCCTCTGTGATTTGGACACCGAGGTATCTGAAACTACCCACCCTCTCCACCTGAGTGTTGTTAATCCTGAGGGGGTGGCAGTGCCTCTGCCGTTTGATCTAGAGTCCACAATCAACTCCTTTGTTTTGCTGACATTCATGGAGCAGACTGCTGTCCTGACACCAGTGTGAAAAAACTGTCCACTTCATCCAGGTAGACCTGCTCAGGCCAACCACAGCTGTGTCAGCAACAAACTTGACAATGATATAATGAGTCATGTGCAGCCGTGCAGTTATATGTGTACAGAGACTATAGCAGAGGACTCAGAGCACAGCCACGTGGAGCCCCTGTATTGAGAATGAGGGTTGATGAGGTGTGGCCACCCACTCAAACCACCTGGGGTCTGCTTATCAGGAAGTTAAAAATCCAGCTTAGAGGCAGGTCACTGAGCTTGTTGATGAGTCCAGAATGGTTTATTTAGTTTAATATGGGACTATAGCCCATAAATCGCACTTGCACATAGTTGCCCCACTTTTTGTCCAGGTGGACCAGTACTGAATAAATGATTAAGATGATGGCAGCCTCTGTGGATCTACTGGAGTGATATGACAACTGTAATGAGTCCAGTTCTTTTTAGAGAGAAGAGAAGAGCATATGTAATTTTCTCTAAATACTTCATTGCTACAGGAGTCAACGCGATGGGACAATACTCATTTGAACATGTCGGCCCCTCTATTTTAGGTACAGAGACAATGATGGATCCTTCTAAATGTGTTTCTCAACATTTTTGGTGTCAGAACTCACTTTTTCCAATATTAAGTGTTTTTGTGACCCAACAAGATTGTGGGGGGGGGGGGGGGGGTTTACCGGGTATATTTTGCGCAAAAAAAATTGCGT
>JANRMT010062814.1:30468748-30492284 GCA_026402145.1 Polypterus bichir lapradei | reverse complement strand
TATATTGAGCGCAATCAGCAGAGCGGTAATTCTCTCTGATGATCTGGCTTTTATTTTTACTTTTTTATTGTTGCTCTTTGGCCTCTAAAAATATCTGAGATATTATTTGGGGTGTTTAAGAAGTTGAGGAATATAGTCATTATATTTCTTTTTGGATTTCAAGTGTTTTCACAATATTAAAAAATTACTTTCTCCCACAGTGCCATTTCATGCTGTTTGTTGTCTCTCTTCCTAGGCAGTTGCTAGGTAAGGTCAACAGGAAGTGTGCAATGCGCGCCATCACAGGTTTGTAGGTATAAAGTTGCCATGTTTGTCCCAGTTTGTGGATACAACTTGTAAAGCTTAGCGTTATTTTCTTTAAGTCTTGGTTTGAATTCTCTTTACAGACTTTTTTTTGTACCTTTGACTGTGAGCTTTGACTCACATTTTGTCTTAGTCAGTCAAAGTCCAACCTGCTATAACCTAACACATCTTTTGGAGCCAATCCCAGCTAGCACAGGGCGCAAGGCAGGAACAAACCCCGGGCAGGGCGCCAGCCCACCGCAGGTCACACACACACACCAAGCACACACTAGGCACTTGGGCACCTAACCTGCAAGTCTTTGGACTGTGGGAGAAAACCGGAGCAACCCCACGCAGACACGGGGAGAACATGCAAACTCCACACAGGGAGGACCCGGGAAGTGAACACAGGTCTCCTAAATGTGAGGCAGCAGCACTACCACTGCACCACCGTGCCGCCCCATTTTTGTCTCAGTTTACGTGTAAATGCTAGATTTTTCACTCACATGTTCTTGGCTCTGTTATTCATTTCATTCTCTCCTGTTTAGCTAGTTTATTTCACTACAACCATCTCCTGATTCCATTTCTCTCTCCGTGCTGCTGCTGCCTAGTGCAGTCCGTACACTTCCATCCTTGCTGCTGTCTAGCTGAACCCATGTCACCTCATGTCTGTGAACCATACTTGTATTCGGATCTTCTCTTATGTAAATGCCCCCATCTTTTGATTTTGCCTGCCTTTCCTAAATTACATGCATCTATTTATATTGAACTCTTCCCCATCTCTAGGACTTTGCCAGGTTTCCATTACTGCTTTATTTTTAGTATTTCTAGTAATTGAGTGAGTAATTTTAGTCCATTAAGCCCAAGTCTCTCACTTAATTCCCAGCCCCAGGCTCATCGACACTCATCTTAGTTCCAGTTTCCGGAAGATTGGAATTCAAGAAAGCAATGGATCAGCACTTCCTGTTTATCACTTTGCAATGGACAATTCTTCACTCCGGCGTTATTGCAGCTCACCAGGATTCTTCAGTTCAGGCCAGAGTCATCTTTAAGTCAGCTTTCATAACTTCCTGAAGCAAATACAGTATAAAGTTTGGGTAAGGGCGATAAAGAGTGACAAAAGTCTTCAGTTTAATCTAGCTCACGGACCACCTTTATGGATCCTGCCCTCTGAAGTAGCGTATGGAGACTATAACTCTTTCACGTCAATTTGGATGAAAGAAATTGGAGAAATATCAGTGCTGTGAGAGAGAGTCGGCGTTAACCGAGCCTCTGAGTCAATGTCCAAGAAGTCAATGGGGTTTCAAACGTCACAGCAGATTGAAAAAGGTTAAGAGGACAGCTTTCTGACATCCTGACGTCTATACATGGAGAGGCAGCCACACGCCTTGGTTTTAAGCTCCAACCACACCTAAATATCAGAATGATGCCGAGTTCTCTTTTCCAGCTTTGTGGCAGGATTCCTTCTTTAACATTTGAAGCCATTTGCAACAATGGATCAACCTTATTGGCATTTCACCTCATTAGTTATTTGCAAATAAAACTGCATGTGTGAAGAGGCTTTCCAGACACCGATACTCACCTCCTCACGTACTGCAAATCACACGGCTCTTACAGCTGTGACAGATAGAGGGCGCTATCGTCCTCTTGAACCCTCAGATCAAACGCCAGAAACCAGGTAAAAGTCCAATAAGTTGACTTTTTATTAATTTTCAGTGCACAAAGCACCCTCCTCTCCACAATACTCATACAAATAATCAATAATCACAATAATACAATCCTCCACTACTTCCAGACGCGTTGCCACCCTTCCACCCAGCTCAGTTCGACGTCTGGGATTTCTCATCGTCCTTTTATGTTCCCTGACCCGGAAGTGTTTCCAATCCTCCAGTCCATGTGACTTCCTATCACTTCCGGGTCAGATAAAAAGTCCTCTTCTTCATCCCGGAAGTACGTCATTTCCCTTGTCGCTTTGCCTAAGACGTACTTCCGGGTTATAGGGCACATACGACTCTCTGGGCCTCCCTGCAGCATCCTCTGTTGGCCACTGTGGTATCCAGCAGGGCTGTAAAGGAAAACTCCATCATTCATGATTCCCTGCTGGTATTCGGGGCACCTCCATGCTGCAGGGAGAGCTCCACCTGGCAGCCTGGGGGTATTGGCCGGGATGACAAGCTGGCCATAGACCACACAGCATTTTCAACTTCACATGCGGTTGCTAACATTACATTCATGCAAGTCGCCTCCTTCGGCCCAACAGTTGCTGTAAAATAATCCTGACAATCCAGATAGAATGACGGAGGAATGGACACGCAGTCACACAGTGGTGGACCTGAACAAGACTTTACAGGTTGTTACTCCTCTCTCTTGAGATTACGCATCTTCTCTAAAGCCCAACCTTCACTGTCCTCTTCCACTTCCACTGCCTGCACAAATTCTGAGCTTTTTTCCTGTTCCCATGGGGTCCAAGGCAATGCCACCAGGCTAGGATCCTTCCCACAAATTTATAAGAACCATGGGTTTTAATGGAGTGCCTGTGTCTGACAAGTAAGTGCTTCCCTTTCCTCCTCCTTGCTACACGCCACAATGGCTCTTGTTAATGCCCGTCTTCTCCAGATGATTCTGACTCTGTCCAACAGTCCATGGACACCTTAGCAGGGTGTCACTCTCTCTCTCTCCGGTAGAAGGGTGCCATCAGTTATGATGACAATCTTGGTGATTGAAATCCTTGTGTCCAGTGGGGGGCACATGCTCCCTGGGAATGTGTTCTCATTGGAAATGCAGCTCATAGCTTGAACTGGTGTATATACTCCTTCAGTAACCATGATGGGAATATCAAGACAAGACAAACATGGTGCAAAAGAAAGGAAATATATATTTAACTTGTTTTAAAATGCACCATTCACTCCCGATAATCATTTAAACGTACAAAAACGGCCGAAGAGGAAATCATTAGAACAGTGCAGTGTGGCCGGGTGAAGGAATGACAATTGAGCATATAATAATTTGGGGTGTCAACCGGGTCATCTGGTTTAATTGCACAGCAAAATAAAGAAAATTAATGCCCGTTGTGCCAGCTAAATTGGCTCTGGCTTTGGGTTTGCAACAAAAGGAAAACACTCAGTCACAATCGGAGTTCCTTCTGGTGACAACTTTGTTCAATAAGTGACAAATCTTTCCAGGAATCCAGCGGCTTTATTCTCCCGGGAGCGTTCAAGCATCCAAACAGAGTGGAGTCAAGTACCCTTAGGGGGCGGATTCTCGGTGCTGAGGGGAGAGAAGGAGAAGATAGAGTTTGTGACAGTGCCCCCTCCTGGTCTAGCGAGGCATTACATACCTTAACAGAGCCTGTGAGGAGATCCCCAGACGCGCATGCCTTCTTCAGTGGGGGGATTGCAGTCCTGTTTCAGTGGTATTCTTCTTGGCACAGAGTCCATTTCACATGTGTGCTACAGGGTCCTATCTTGAGGCTCCTTGAGGAGCTCTTTGTGATCAGTACCATATATGATTAGACTCTCTAAGACCCTCATATAGCCCCTTCTTTCCTACCTGCACACAGTCCACCTCTCCTAAACACTAACCTCCATTTATAGCCCCTTACTATATTAGTTACAGCTGCCTGGAAAGATTTTTCTGCTTTCTTTATTTACAAAACGGCATACATGCTAAGATACTTAGGCTCACAAATCACAATGTTCAAATAGCAATCTTTCATTTCTGGTAAAATCCTAAACTTGTGTCGGAGACGGAAGTGAATCTCGAAGCTCCACGGTGTTTGTAGCATGGAGACTCTCGACCTCATCTACAGGAATCAAGAAACAGGCTAGGTGGTTGCTAGGTAACGCTGTGATGGGATGGTGGAGCAGCTTTCTGTTTAGTGAACTTTCCAGTGGAGAAAACAGAGTACAGTGCAGGATGGGACATTTTGGTGTGTTTTTGTGCAGATGTTTCATTTTATAAAAGTGTGGAGATGTGAGCAGGAGGCATAACTAGTAATGGCGCACTAAAGACTCACCTGACCTGACACGACTGCCAAAAAAAAATAGGGAAACACAGAAGTGTGACCACTGCTTTAGGGGGCAATGATCCTTGTTTGTTTTACACTCCAGACACACTCAAAAACCTTTAATGGGTTTAACATGTCACATTGTGAAATTACGTGAACTTTAATTTCACTAAACTGAAGCTTGCTGGTATTGCTTATTACTACTCATGATGAAGCCACACTGCTCCTTTGTTGCCATCTTAACATTGTTGTACGTATGTTGTCACATACATGAGCATTGGGATCACCTGGATAGCTCTGGCCAGTTGACAAATACCACCCAGAGGCAGGAGGGGGCGCTGTCGCTAATGGTATCTCCTGCTCTCACCATGGCTCCGAGCGTTTACTTATTCAGCTGACTGCGGCGGGCTGGTGCCCTGCCCGTTGTTTGTGTCCTGCCTTGCACCCTGTGTTGACTGGGATTGGCTCCAGCAGACCCCCATGACCCTGTAGTTAGGATATAGCGGGTTGGATAATGGATGGATGGATTATTCGGCTGAAGTTTTTTTCCAAGGCACCTTACAACATTTATGATGCAACTGGATCCATTTCTTTTGGTTTTCCCGTTGGAGCACAGGCAGGTCAAGTGACTCGCTCATGGTCACACAGTCTTAGTAGTGAGATTTGAACCCACAACCTCAGGGTCTGAAGTGCAAACCCTTAAGCACTACCCCACACTGCTGGCCTACTGCAGTTCCCAAGAGAGGAGGCATAGCCCCGCCCCCAAAGTGCACCATTGGTCCCGCCCTCCCAGGACCACCCATAAAGCCCAGGAGCTCATCTTTCAATATCTGAGCAAGCAGAGGGATGGAGTTCTCAGCAGCCAAGAGTTGTTCAGCTTGTGAAGGTGTGTTGACGCCACGGCGTGTGTTAATTTGTGTTTCTTTTTGCAGATTTTAATATCAGGGGTTACCAATTAAACAGAATAATGGTGGCTTTGTGTAATGGAGGTTAAGTAACCTTCCATTAGCAAACATCCAGTATTATTTTTTTAATTAGATTGTAAAGGGCTAGCAATCCCAGGGGATGTTTTGTTTTTAAGTAGGAAACTCTGCCACTGCAGAACTGAGAGGCACTTAACACTGACACCACCCGCCCTGAAAATGGAGCCTTCCAAAAGAGAAAAGGGCACGTGTGTGTATTTACTTTCTTGGATTTTGATTGTCGAACTTGATTCACGTACATTTATTTGAATATACTACTTTAAATATATGACTTTATTTTTTCTGCTTATATGGATTCGTTTCAGTCCTCCTCTTTAAGCCAGTCTGCTTGCAGACATCACAGTAAGACCCTGCCGGCCACATCCACTGGCTTGGTGACGCCTAACTTACCACTTAACATTCCCCCCGTTTTAAAGAGCACTTCTTTGTACATTTTTCTACAGTTTAATATTTTTTTTTGACTTGCTGAATTTTTACTGAGGTTTTAAAGCATAGAGAATTTAGTTTTACTTTAATTTTCTGCTTTCATTTCATTCTGTCATCATGTTTGGAAATTCCCACAATGCCCACTTGTTTTCCTATTGGGTGTTGTTAGGGGGTGTGGCATGTGATGTGAGGTCATCAGTATGATGATATTTAAGCTGGTGTCTGTGACTAAGTTTGTGGATAGCCGTTTTATGATTGCTTTATTCCAAAATACTAATTTTGGTTTTGCCTGGCTAGGTTCCTTTAGATTTATGCATCATTTTTGGGTTGAGTCGCTTGATCCTTTAAAACTGCTAAAACCCCATTATTTTAACATGGCTTTCTCATAGCTTCAATTTAGAGTAACCCTGATATTCTGTATATTTTTAATTCATAATTGAGGATATGTATACAGTAGGACCTTTAGATAGACTTTTGAATTGTAACAATTAGTAGGATGGGTATGGCCTTTAAAATAAAAATTTTATAAATAGAGTCAGTGTACCCATGCAATTTTTGATATGGCCTTCGGGCTAATATCCCCTACCCTAATCCTAATATTCTGTATATGCACTGAATGATCATTTTTATCACGGCTTTGCAATCCTTACTAACCCCTACTTTCTCTGCTGTTCTTTTTCTGTTTTTCTCTGTGGTTGCCATCTGTACCGCCACCACCTGATCAGGGCACCTTGAAGTCCTTACATTGATGGATGTCCACATGACCTGCATCAACTAATTCTTCTAAGTGAAGCCTGTAAACCATGAGTACTGATTGAGATCATTGATGTTAGGTAGAATACCCAGTGCGGGCTGGGTGGTCTCTTGGCTTCGGATCCCCTGCAGATTTCGTTTTTTTCTCTCTCCAGCCATCTGGAGTTTTATTTTTTGTTTTTTCTGTCCTCCTGGCCATCAGACCCTACTTTATTCATTGTTACTTAGTATTGCCTAATCTTATCTCTCTATTATAAAAAAAAATCCTGTGGAATGAATGACTAGGAGACGATACGTGATCTTCACGTTAAGATCACGAAAGACAAATAAAAGAACCACGAGACGAAAAAGTATGGGCAAAAAAAAAATCAGTAGTGTAAAGGGAAGCAGCACACACAGATACAGGTGTCTCAGTGCATATTAATCATATTAAGGACAATCTATATATATAATTCACTAAGGCAAGACACCCATGGAAAGCACGCCGGAAGGGGCGTGGATTCACTAAGCCGCCGACAAGTAAGACACCTATGGTGCATGCAGGGAGGAGCCACGGCCACCAACTCTAAGACCATTGGATACGACAACAACTCGCAGAACCACGCCCACCAACTCGGATGCGACGACACAGAAAGAACGGCGTCAAATTATATTCGTCTGTTGTAGAAGCCTCATGTACCTCCGAGCCACCTTGACTGTTCATAGAGGCATGTTTCTCATGGAGGTGAATCGCCATATGCAGCATGTAAAACGGTTTGCGAGGGGTATCCCATGGGATCCTTAAAACAATCCTTTACAACTGAGGTTAAAACACAATGAAGTAAGCAGTCTTTAGAAAAACGAGTTTTCAGTTACGACGCACGACCGCGTGCACCATAGCAAACTGTTTTACACGCTACATACAGCAATTCGCATCCGCGACAAACATGCGTCTTCTTCACTCACAGAACATTATATGTTGCTCTCTCCAGAGTTCCATCTCTTCATTCACTTTCTGTTGTATCCTCAAACCCTCCCTTTTTAGACAACTGTGTCTTTCCAGAAGTGTTCAACCATCAATAAATAATTATGCGGCGTTTGTTATGCCGCGGGTTCGCTATTGTGTTGTATTTTGCTCTCTCCAGAGTTCTATCTTTTCATTCACTGACTGTTGTATTCTCACACCAAGCCCTTTTAGACAACCGTGTCTTTCCAGAAGTGTTTAGCATTCAATAAATAATTATGCATGAGATTGAGCGTGTGTCTACCCGGCGCAGAGAGGCGTGGGTAAGCCGTTGAACCCCATTCGGGCTGCAAACCGTGGAATTCCCACTAAGTGCGACTCATAAGCTCCCACTGGTTATGTCCCTACCCTTTGTACATACCCCCCTCCCACCTCGCTACTACCGTGGTCGGGTGTCTTGGTGGATTATATATAGAAAAACAGCCAAAACCGCACAGAGCAATGAAAAGTCTACGTGAGTCACAGGTGCATCTGGACTGTGTAAAGACAACAACGACTCAAGTGACAAGTTGGAGGTGGGTACATGAGCGGGCAGTGCATACTGAACGAGAAATCAGCAGACTAGCTTGACGGAGGGAGCGGAATGGGCGTCCTTCTCCTCTCCTCCCGTTCCACCCTCCGCGCCTGAGCGCCTTGCAACCCCATCCCTCCGTCTGGCAGGAGAAGGCGCGATGGCGGTTCGCCAGTTTTCAGTCACGGACGATTGTGTGTTGGTTCGTTCCGTGCATTGCTACAGTGTTGCTTTTCTTGCTGATTTATTACATTACCGATTTTTCAAATGTTAATTTTCTCCCTGTGCTTAAAAATCATTAAAAAACCGGCCTGATTATGCGGAGTATGGTACACCAAGGGTTGGCAAGTACGTTATAAATGAAACATCAAGGAATAAAAGATCACATTAGCACAAGAAAAAGGAAATCATTAGGACCAGGTGTAATTGAAAAAATAGCAGGACAAAGCGAGGTCAGAAATAAAAGAAAAAGAGCAGGAAGAGTTTTTTTGCATTCGCAAGATTCAATGCACAAAACGTCGATTTACACAATAATGGAATATAAGGCTATGAGAATCTGTGGACCCGCAACAGTTAAAGCAACGACAAGTTTAATTTTAAAGAAAACACATTTCAGTCAGGTATATATTTATGATGACGGAGAAGCGATCACAACGCGAGCATCAGAGACACAAAGTATCAAAAAGGACAGCGGCTGTACAGGCTTTAAAAAGATTGAAGGGCAATGCGATAGCAGCACCCCCCCCCCCCACCTGCCCAACAACGCAAGCAGCGTTATACGTCCTGCAAGAAAGAATTTAACCAAGCCCAGGGCCGGAAATAAAGGACAAGTATTGTTTTTATAACGTCACGCGAGACCAGGCAGTGAGCCATCATTTAAACCAAGTCCACAGACATCTAACCTAGCAGTTGTTGGATTGCTTTTAACAGACACGCATCATGTGCTCCCAGCTCTTAAAACAACGACAAGTGACAAGCAGAAGAGGCATCGCGCAAGCAGCAAAAAGACAGCAAATGATCCAAAGGGATATCCTTAGCATGCGTTCAGCCGCCCACCCCAAAAACACCACATGAGCAGCATTATATGTCTGGCAAGAAAGAGATGTAACCACACACGGGGCCGGAAATAAAGGACAAGAATTCTTTTTACAATAATTTTTAAAGTAAAAGTGAAAATAATGCATATGTAACAATTCCCATGAAAATAACAATCTCATTAAATTGTATTTTGCCTGCCTAAGGTAAAGTTATCCCTGATGGAGGATCGCAGGAATCGTGGGAAAGAGGGGTCCTTTCATTGGATTAGCGCTATTTCAGCTGTGGAATGGCCAAATGGGGGAGGCAGCTTAATGAATGAGGTCTCCAGGACTTAAAACAAATCCAGATCATATTATGTGATATCATCTACTGTTGAATTCTACTCCGTATTTCTAAAATGTTTATTTTTATACTGTACTGAGGATTTGTTCTGTTCTGTGTATTGTATTGTATTGTATTGTATTGTATTGACCCCCTTCTTTTTGACACCCACTGCACGCCCAACATACCTGAAAAGGGGTCTCTCTCTGAACTGCCTTTCCTGAGGTTTCTTCCATTTTTTCCCTACAAGGGTTTTTTTTTGGGAGTTTTTTCTGGTCTTCTTAGAGGGTCAAGGCTGGGGGGCTGTCAAGAGCCAGGGCCTGTTAAAGCCCATTGTGTGATTTTGGGCTCTACAAAAATAAATTGTATATCCAGTAAACCAAACATGGGGGTGGATGAGCGAAGCGAGCATGGGGAGGAACCCCCTAGTTTTTATATATTTTTTTCTTCATCTTGTAGAGCACTGGTATACATCATTGGTATGAAAATGTGCTATAGAAATGAATGTTGTTGTTTTGCTTACTCAGTTTGGGCCTTTGCTACGTTTTGGTTTTGTTTTTGTCTCCTGATTTTTACTATTGCCCTAGTGATCAGCAAAACTCCTCCTTACGGCAGAAGACCCCTCTGTTATTCCCACTTTGCTCAAATAAGAACTTCAGGGGGTCTGTTTTCGTTTAGTGAGCACAGAACTGTCGATTTGTGCAGTGCCAGGACATTTGATAGTCCGGAAACACCTGAGATGAGTGGCAAGATCTACTGTACCTTGACACCCTGTACCTTAAAATCATAAAACAGCCAAGTGGAAGAGGCAATGCACCAAGACAAAGCAAATAGATGACGGTGCCTTGCTGTACAAGAGGAGCTCAGTAAAGTGACCCACACACCCGAGTACAGAAGGCCTGTGCTTGCTGCCGCTCTCCTTCATTCGGCTTGCTATTGTCACTCGACTGATTCTGATTTCCTCAGGAGTATGGCAACTTACAAATAAACAAAAAAAAAACAAAAAAAACCCACCAAGTTTCTGTCTCCAGGGCATTATTTCTTAAAATTCCATTAAAACTCTGCATGGCCTGCTGCACACAGACTGGGTACACGCCGGAAATGCATGCTGGGTAAGCAGGGCCCAGCGTAGCCGAATAGGCTGCTGTTAAGCACACTCACATACACACACCCAGTCTGTAAATAGCTTTACGCGTCAGACTGGTGATGACTAAAAGTGAAACAGGCTGCCTGCCCAGCACAACGTGGCGTGCCAGCGCAGGAAACCAACAAACTGGGCTGGAGTTTTTCTCAGGCTTTCTATCCACAAGATTTCAGATCTTGGGAGCACAGCTGAACATGAGTGAGAAGAGCATCACATGGGCTGTGTTTGTGTTTTCTATTAAATAAAATGAATTTCTGTACTGGAGTACATTCTTGTTTATTATGGCAGCAGAGAGTGCCAACATTATGCATATTGGTGTGACATGAAAGTAAGAAATCCACTGTACTCTGTGTATGTGACAATACTATGAGTACTGATGAAAGTCAGGGATGGCACTCAGATGCCAAAGTGGCTCTGCGTGTGCCAAGCAGGAAAGGGGAGCACCGGTCCAATAGAGACACGGGTACAGAGGCACAGGGTAACCACACTTGGGCAAAACAGCCTGGCATTTGGCACTGACTTCACTGTTATACAAAAAAAGTGCAGAGAGTAATAATGATCTCTGTGGACTTTTGTGGTCCACATCATTATGAAGCTACATTTAGGAGAAGCATGGTGGCACAGCAGTTAGACTCACCACCTCACAGTTTTTACTGTAAGTTCTGGGATCTAATCCTGCCCTGGTCATACACTATTGTCATGATCCGGGAGTCCCGAAAGCGCAGGTACGCAGGTACCAAAAACACTTCCAAGATTGCCCACTAGAGGGTGCAAACACGGACAAAATACCCTAACTCGTAACAACGAGACAAATCTTGATAAAACAAAAGATTTTTTTTTTTTTTTTACCCAAAGGCTGTGCAAGTCCCAAAGCTCCGAGGAGCACAAAAGAGATGCCTGAAAAGGCAAGGCAATACACAGTAAACAAAGTCCTAAAACAGAATCCAAACATCGAGATTGAGAGCAGAGCAGAGGTTCAAAAATAACAATAAACCAATCCGAAATCCAGAGGTGAGGTCAAAAACAAAGAAAGGGTTCAAAAAATCCAGAAAATCACAAAACAATAGCCAAGCACAACAAATTCTCTGTAACCTTCCACTCCTACTACGTTTAATGAGTTGCAAGGAACTATGGGAGATCCGCCCTTAAATAGGATGAAGGGCTGTTCCTGGCAGTGATTGGCAGGTGGCCCCGCCCCTTTGGGAGCCACCCACAAAACGCAAAGGGTTATGCCCGTTTCCCAACACGCATTCAGTAAAATGTACAAAAGAAGCAACAAATCAGACAAGAAACACAACTGGGAGCATACTGGCTGAAACATGACAACTGTGTGGAGTTTACATGTTGTGTTCATGTCCCTGTGAGTTTTTCTTTCCAATACTTTAAGTAAACTGGCCCCATATTGATGAGAGCGAGTGTAAAGCAGAATGGTGGCTCTGAGGCTAGGGATCTGCACTGGCAATCGGAAGGTTGCCAGTTCTAATCCTGCAAACGCCAAAAGGGGCTCTGTTGGGCCCTTGAGCAAGGCCCTTAGCCTGCAATTGGTGAGCGCTATATAGATGTAAAGAATTATTATTATTACTCTGTGTTAGGCAGCTACCTCCTGCCTGGCAAACTTAGACCAAGTGCAACCCTGCACTGGCACAAAGTATGGCAGTATACAGGGCTGACTGCAGAAGAAGCAGACAGACACCAATGTGACCGCAGTGCTCATCTCAGCTGGACAGGCAGGTCCCTTGTTCTGGGACTTTATGCTTTCTTTGCCTACCTTGCTGTATAGCTCCCTCTACTGACCTGGCAGACCCTTCAGCTGTGTCTCCTAAGTGTGAAAGATAAGAGAAGCAAATTGAAGCGACGGCTACCCTAACCATCATCATCATCAACAGAAATGGATGCAAGGCAGGATCAAAACTGGACAGGGTGTCCATGGCCTCACTTTACCAAACCTAACATTAGTAGTAGGTCAGGCCGCCATTCAGGCAGTCATGGTGACTAGAAGAAGAGCTGGTGCTAGATGTGCCAGTCAATGTGTTTGTTGGCCCTGAAAGAAAATTGAAATGAATGTAAAGAGAACATTCGGACCCCACAGAGGAAGCCCTGGTAAAGCACCAAATGAAGACCACAAGGAAATCCACACAGGAGGGAGTGTTCATGGTGACACTAGCTAGCTACACACATTAACAAATACATTTGCACGCTTGCTTAACCCAAGTCCGAGTTGTGGGGCATGGAAAGCTATCCTGGCAGTATAGGATGCAAGGAAAGAAGCAACCATGGATGGGACACTAGGTGACAGCGGGACACACACAGCTATGCATGACTTTGGGGATGTGGATGGAAGACCAGAATACGCAAAGGAAACGCCACACGAACACAAGGAGAGCATGCAGACTACACATGATCAATGAATATTGGACCCAGGACACCAGATCACACCCCAGCCATGCTAACCACTGAGCCACTAGCACTAGTTACCGCTGTTCTCAATTCCAGGTCCCTAGTAGCAGGGTGTGGTACCGTGTTAGCCATTATGGATGCAGTGAGAAGTCAAGCAAAATGACCCCTTTTATTGGCTAACTGAGCAGATTACAATATGTGAGCTTTCAAGGCAACTTGCCTCAAACTCTTGCATATTGTAATCTTTTTAGTTAGCCAATAAAAGGGGTCATTTTGCTTGACTTCTCATTAATTCCAGGTCCCCAAACTGCTGTTCTGAAGGTTGTAAGCTACTTTGTAGTGAGATAGCAAAATGCCCAAGGAAATGAACCCTCCTGAGCGGAGAAGGTGACTGCGGGGGGGGCAACTCCAAGAGAAAAAAAACGTCTTGCTCTGTCTCACAGGTGTTGACCTCCGACGAGCTGGCAAATCCAAAACCACACGTATCCCCCTCACGGAGGCAAATCCGTCCCCACGGTGACAAGTCTGCAACTCGAAACAGTAGAAAAGCAGGCGTGTGCGGCTCCTTTGGCTTGTGAATTGTCCCAGAGCTTTATCTGCCATCAAAGCAGGGATAATCTTTCCTTCACCGGATCTATAATATGACACTTATTGGGAGCCATTAGATCTTGCATGCCCACAAGCCCACCCTGCTGTCTGCAGAAATAACATTCTAGGAAGGGCGGCCCTGCATTAAAGGTTTCAAATAATATTATTTTTGTGATTCGGTTTCCTTCGCTAAAAGCCCCTTTTTATTGAACAGCATGGCGCTTTGAAGCTAAACGCGCCGTGAGGCCTGAAATTCTGTTTCACCAAGCATTTCGCTTATTGAAGTATGCTGAGCTGGCAGATCAAAGTGGCGTTTGGCCCTGGCGTTCCCTCGAGGATTTTATCTGAGCCTCGTCGGCGTCCATCTTGTGTGCCTTGTAACTTTCGCTCACGACAAACGGCTCGGCTTGTTCAGGCAGCTTGTCTGTGATTGGTGATTCTGAAGCCGAGTCTTCAGGTAATCATATTATTAATAATGGTGCACTTTCTTTATGTAGCCTCTTCCCCAGCCTCGGGCACTTCACAAATATTCACAAGGGTACAAAAAGCCCAGAAAAAGGTCAAATAACTGAGAGGGAGTAGACACTAACACACACACACACACGCCAAGCAATAGAATAATTAACACATGAAACACAGCGTTCTTAATTAGAATAAGAAAAACAAACAGGAATAAAAATACAGAAATACAGATTGTTAAACAGAAACCGTGAACAAAGAGTATAATTAGTGTAAGCAGTCCGCCACAACATTAATAGCACTGACAGGTGAAGTGGAGAGCATTGGTTATCTTGTCACAATGGCACCTGATATATTAGGCAGCAAGTGAACTGTTAGGTCTTGAAGGTGATGTGTTGGGATAAGCATAGCGATCTGAGCGACTTTGACAAGGGCCAAGTGTGATGGCTAGACAACTGGATGAGAACATCTCCAAAACGGCAAGTCTTGTGGGGTGTTCATGGTATGCAGTGGTTAGAACCTACCAAAGTTGGTCCAAGGAAGGATGACCAGTGAAGCAGTAACAGGGTCACGAGTGCCCAAGGCTAGCCCATCTGGTCCAGTCCCACAGAAGAGCTACTGTAGCACAGATTGGTGACAAATGTAATGCTGGCCATGAGAGAACCATGTCAGAACAACCTAGTGCATCACATCTTGATGTGTTTGGGGCCGCATAGCTGCAGACCAGTCAGACTGTTCATGCTGAACCCAACCGAAAGTACCTACAACGGGCACATGCCTATCAGAACTGCATCATGGAGCAATGAAAGACAGCGGCCTGGTCTGATGAATCACGTGTTCTTTTGGTCGGCCAGATGCGTGTGGGTCGTTTACCCGGGGAAGAGACGGCAGCAGGATGCACTATGGGAAGAAGGCCAGCCGGCGGAGGCAGTGATGCTCACAGTGATGCTCTGCATTGAAACCTTGGGTCCTGGCATTCATGTGGATGTTACTTTGACATGTACCTCCTTTTTATAGACCGTGTACACCCTACATAGCTACAATATTCCCTGATGGCAGCAGCCTCTGTTAGCAAGATAATGAGCTCTGCAACACTGCAGAAAGCTTTCAGGAATTGTTTGAGGAGCATGAAAAGAAGTTCAAGGTGTTGACTTGGCCTGCAGATTCCTCAGATTTCATTCTCATTGAGCGCCTTTTGGATATGCTGGAAAACTAGTCTGATCCACACAAGGCTGGATAAAGACCCCCTAACAGGCCCCTAGGTGACTTACCTCCTTACTAGACTGGAGAACAAACTGGTGGTGGGGGGGAGTGTTTTCCCGCTTGATTATTTTGGCCAGTGGATACTCTGTCATTTCATTGAGCTTTTTTGCACCCTTGTTCATTTCTGTGGCATGCAGATATTCAGCCATTTCATCAACTCTCCCCCCCAACGCCCCCAATCATTGTGGCCAGTGGACTCCTTCATTTCATTGAGCGGGATGGGGTGGGAGATTAGAAACAAGGCCCCTTACCAACATGGGTCCCAGGTCCACACCCAGAATGTCCCGATGGATCCATGGAGGCCTCACCTTGCAATGTAAAGGATTTGCTGGTAATGTCTCGGTGCCAGAAACCACAGGACACCTGCAGAGGTCTCGTGGAGTTCATGCCTCGACTGGACAGAGCGATATTGGCGAAACGAGGGGGACCTACATGATATTAGACCAGTGGGTTTAATGTTGTGGCTGTTTGATGTGTAGGAACATCAATGTACGGTGGATTCCAAAAGTATTCAGACCCCTTCACATTCTGAACACTCCATTGTATTATACAAAGCCTAATTCCAAAAAAGTGAGGAACAGAAGTTGGGAAAATGCAAATAAAACCACAATAAAACTTACTGATTTGTAAGTTCTCCTCACCCCACACTATACCGAAAATACTACAGCAACACGTGATTTGATGTTTCACCTTGAGAATTTGTTTTTTTTCTTTAAAGATACTCTCATATTAAATCAGATGACCGTGACATACCCCATAGACGTTGGTACGTCACATCACCATTTCTTTTGATGACAGCATTTGGGCACTGAAGACACACTCTGGTTAAGGTTAACAAGCGGAATTTTCCCCCCATTCATCCACAAATGACAAGTACTGCTTTCTTCTGGATTTTCTGTTTTTTAATCTGTTATTGGATTTCTCTTTTGGCTTTTGTGTTGCGACTTGCTTGCTCAGGATTGTCTTTTTGGCAACTCGTTTTTGTCCCTTATAAGCATTTCCCTTCTGTGTAATAGGGGGCTCTGCCCCCTGCTCGCTTCGCTCACCCACCCCTGGGTTTCGTTAACCGGATATACAATTTTAAGAGATTATTTTCATGGAAATTGTTACATATGCATTATTTTCACTTTTACTTTAAAACTTTTGTAAAAACAATATTTGGAATTAATTTTTTTTCAAGATCGCATTGAATTTTGATTCCGTGTTTGGACTTACATTGTGACAACGCAGCCTATAACTGCCTGTGGGTGAATATTGTTTCTTTCTTTCTAATAAATAAAACAACTTTCTCGAATGTTTGTCCATGCTCTTTCTTCTTTGCTTTGTCGTTGACATGTCACCTAGAACATATAAAATAAATAAAATATAAGAGCTGAGAGCGCAGGAAGTGTGTCTGACAAAAACATTCACACGACTGAGGTTAGATGACCGTGGTCTTGTTTGAAAATAGTTGTTAGTAGGGCGTGACTTGAAATAATCTAATGGCAAACATCACCATCTCACGGGACTTCCTTCCAAAAGTTGTAAGTATGACGTGACTTGAAAGAATCTCATGTTAAAAGTCTCCTTCTCACGGGACTTCATACCACGGCAATGTTTTTGGAATCTTTTAATTCTCACTGGCAACACGAATTAAATGATCTACAAGTCTCCGACTTAAAGTTTAAATCCTGTCAGAGATGGCTGGGGTGGCGACCCGGCCAGGACACCCAGGAGGACCCGAGGAGGGCTTGCGCCTTCCCCAGACCATGTGGGCGCGACCGCCCTGGTACCTTTGGGGGCCACAGGTACAGAGCTTTGAAGCTCCACCATTTAGGGTCCCGTGGTCACCGCCAGGGGGCGCCCCTATGCCTTTGGAGCCTTGGACCTCAGCACTTCTGCCACACCTGGAAGTGCAGGGGGGAAGAAGACTGGAGACACCCGGAGTGCTTCTGGGTACGCAGCCGCACTTCCGCCACACTGGGGCGTGTCGGTGGGAGATTGCTGGGAAGCACCTGGAGCGCATCCGGGTGGCTATAAAAGGGGCCGCCTCCCTGAAGAAGCAAGGCATTGGTGTTGTGGCCAGGACTTTGGGGACTTGTGGGGTTTGTGAGCACTACTTGTAAATATGGAGCACTTAAATAAATGTGTTGTGGGTGACATGAACGTGTCTGCCTGTCTGTGTCCGGGCCAGACTCCACAATCCGAACAATGTTTGGTGTTCCGTTATTTCACCGAGTAATAATTTCTGTTTGTTTACGCTGATGTGATCTTTCCTATCCTTTTTTTGAGACTTTCAAATTTTCATACTTCCATTATCTCTAACCTGCTCTGCATGTGTACCACACCAACGTTTTTTAATCTTTAAGACTTTCTACTTTGTCATCTACTTGTCCTTTATTCCCGGCCCTGGGTGCGGACTCCCGGGACGTGAAAGTGTCTCTCTGAGAAAATCATGTCTCGTCTCCTTCCAGGATTCTTTTTTTATAATAGAGAGATCTATTCTTTCTAATAAATTCTTTATTTTGAAAACGTGTGTTTCCCTTTGTGATGTAGAAGTGGAAGGTTTACGGTCATCCTTCTTGTTGTGCGGCTTTTTGGACAGATTCTGGGACATTTAAGTTTGTTTTGAGGCTAAAATCCCTGTTTGGGCCTGTGAAGCCTGAGACAGGCCACTGGAGTTACGACTAAGCCCCATTGGTGTGAGGCCTGCTAAAGGTGGGCAAAGTAGGCCTGGCTCATAGAGCTTTTTGTTGGGCATTTGGAGGCCTCACACTTTTGTGCCATGTCTGCAACTCCCCATCACAACATAACACTCGACTCGGTCCTCGTCAAGAAGTTCTGTTCAAACAGACTTTTATGGAATTCTTGAGATAAAGCAGATTTGTTGTTTTTTTTTAAACGTTCCTCAGCTCTGTGAGGTAATCTTCTGCCCCATATTACTGTAGATTATGTTAAAACGTATTTCTGTAAACTTTTCGAAGCATTACCCTTTGTGAAGAGCTCCTCAGACCTGGAAGAAGATGAGATTTTTTATAACAGCGAGGACTATGTTTATTCATTCTAGTTTCTTCTTGGCTCGATATAAACCGACTGTTGAGTTTTACTACAGAAAGCCTGCAGTTTCTGCCAAACCAACCAAATATTAGTCTGCTGGCTTTGCCTCCAAGTGTTGTGACGTCTCTGCTCTCTCTTTTCATCCGCCATCTCCTGTCTGTGCTGCCTCTTCCAGTATCAATTGTTGTTTTATCTCAGCTTCCTCACGCTGAGCCTCATGTTGTTTATGTCATCCATCCACCAGCATCTATTTGTGCCTCAGTGTTTTTGTCCCACTCACTCCCACCCAGATTTCTTGTGTTGTGTTTCTTCATTTGCTGTACGGACTGTCCTACTCAGACCCATTTTGGCCTTGCAGGCTGAGGCCACAGTTTTAGTTTTTACCAACCCGCCTATCTCTGAGGATGGTGTCTTTGTTGCCCTTCCTCGGCCTGCTGTTCCCACTTGCTGCCTTCTTCTTCATCAGAGTGTGCCAAGCCAATGCCAGATTGCCACCAGGAAGTCATCACTGCCACCCACTGCTGCCAGAGATCTGCTATGAGGTTGCTGCTGACACCATCTTGCTGCTGGAACGCCTTGGTCCAAAAGCGCTATACAAATAAAATGTATTGTTACTATTATTATTATTAACCCTACTAGCCAAGAGTTCTGTGGTGAACGAGGTGAGTATAAGCAAGAACCACTCACCTCTTAGCTTTGTTGCCCTCACTGGGGGGGGGGGGATGTCTTGCCTGTGTCCAGGTGGTCCCAAACAGGTCAAAGTCTTCTCAATGTGTCAGCCCCACTGGACCAAAGTCTTCATACCCGGTTGTCCTGACCAATCAGTAAACTTTTTGGTTATGGACCCTTTCTGTTTGTATGTGTTGCATTCAACATATGAAGCCATCCCTACCCAGAGGTAGGGCTATGTTATAATATATGAGTCTACATATATTTAGGAGTATTATATGTTATGTTTTGTCTGTTATGTTCATAATTGTGCATTGTCTCTTTAAATGTGTCTCCCTTCCCTGAATTTTGTGGGTGGAGCCCCAGGAGGCGGGGCTACCATGATATAATAGCTACTGGCTCCTCCCTTATGTTATTTTAGGCTACCACAGCACAAAGGCTAAGTTACTTCTACATATCCCCTGCCATGAACATTGACAGTTATAAACAGTGCCCTGCTTAGGGGGCTGACGTCTTGCTTGTCCTTGCGCTTAATCACAATCAGTTTGCCTTTTTTCCATGCAGCTTCAGTATTGTCACACCATGGTGAACTTTCACGTGACCGAAGTCACCAGGCATGTCATGGTGGTTTGGTTGTACAGGGCCTTATGTATGAGTTTCACTATCCGTGTCAACATCTAATGACCAATTCAGATCATCCTGAGTATCACTTGATTCAAGCAATGGTTCAGTTTTAATTTGTTCTAAAACTGGCTTTACAGCTTTTCTTTTGCCATTGTGCTTTGGTTGAAGGCTTCACCTCACTCTTAAACATTAATGAGTTACCATCAATTGACAGAACGCACAGAAATGTTCATGTGATTTTTACAGCATGATGCCATTTCATCCACTAGATGGCAGCAGAGTACCGCCTCAAGAGTTATTGCAGAGGATCAATGCACATCACCCCAATTCTGACTCGGGTTTTACCATACTTACATAGCCCGAGTCACAGTCAGGATTAACTCCAAGGAGGTTAACATGCATATCTGTGCAATGAATTAATTGTTGTGACAATCAGCTACTCAGTTAATATTAACAGTTTGAGCAGAAGTAAGCAGTTTCATGTTCGGTGTATAAATGAAATCACTTTGCTTAAAAATTGTACTCTTATTGGTGTTTGAGCATTGCTGTTTATATCTTTTAATAAAAAGTCTTATAATTAAACCAAATTCTTGGAGCAAGTATTTTTAAAGTTAATGTTTGTCATTAACTCATGTACTCGATTACCTGTGGTCATAGTCACAACTCGATTTTTTATTCAGCCGACTGTATGTGTCATTATTAACAATTCTGCCCACCACCACAAATGTTTTCTACCCTGATCTATAATATCAGATTGGTGAATGGTAAAATGAAGATGGATAGGACAATCCTACTGCCGAAGACATTGGAAGCTGGGGGCCCATTGCAATCACATCTTTGATACCGCAGGTTTTCACCCATAATGGGTGGTTTGAGGAAGCTGTCCGACTTAGTCCAAGGCAAACAGAACTCATACCAGGGTGCACAGAGAACATCGCTGTCCTTCATGTTATTATTGAGTGGACTGAATGGCTCTACAAGTCATTAGGAATTGTGCTTATAGGTATTGAGAAGGCCTTCAATACAGTGACCCATGAATACATGTTGGTGGTCCTTCGTACCCATTGGGTATTGGGTTCTGTCACCCATGTCCTGAATCTCATTACTGGCCTCCATAATGACTCTTCAATTATTAGAGAAAGCAAAGATGGATGTTCAGGACACTTCATCTCCCTTAGTCTTCAAACTAACAGATGACCCTCTCCTCAGGAAAGTGGGATCAGTTGGTTACAGGGTCAACATCAAAGGCGAATCATACACCTCACTGGCTTTTGCAGATGATATCACAGTGGTGAACAACTCTTGAGAAGGAATGTTTTTTTATTTGTCAATGGCGGAGAGCTTCTGTGAGACCACAGGCTTATCTGTCAGCCCTGGAAAGTGTCATAGCAGTCGGTTCGAGCACATACTGATGTAGCTCCTATATGATGGAAGACTGCCTTGGACTATTAATGGACAGCCTGCCAACAGGGTCCTGCTTGAGGCCTCCATCAAATTCCTCGGGATCCACTTAAATTCGAGACTGGACTTCCATGAGACTGATATTGATGCATGGGTGGATCACCTAATCGGGAAGATCTAAAGTCATCCCAGAGATTATATATCCATAGCAACTTCAGGGTTAAGCCACCATTAGAAGAGCAGTGACGGAGTAACTACATCTGCTGAGAAGGGAATATGTAGTAGCGTAAATAAGCCATTGTGCGAAGCATACAGAAGCAGAAGCTACACGCTATGGCACGATCCTCAGATCCAGTCACGAGATGTATTGCGGTGGCTTGTGGCTTTAGCGACCATCTTGAAAGCCAGTGGAAAATGTGTCATGTGGATAATGTAGAGGTTCCACCGTTTCCTTTGGATTTATCGAATCTGGAGACTCTCCCAGTAGGGTGTCCTATACAAAGGACTGGAGGGAGCAAGAAAATGGGCAATGGTGTCAGTCAGATAAACAAGGCACAGGAGCTGAGACCTTCAGGAATGACACCATGATCAATTACTGGCTCATCAATCACAAAGAAAAAAAGGAAAAGAGAATAATTGTTACCATTCAAGTGAAGGCCAGGGAACATCTAAGTAGGGGAAGACCCCTGATAGATGCATCATGTAGAAGATGGCACTCTTCCCAGGGGATCTTAACCCACATCCATGCTAGTGTCCCACAATACATGAGGTACATATTAGAAGGCCCAGCAAGATCTGTGAGCTAATCACAGAAAAGACAACAGTAACATATCTACAGAGCCCTGTATCTTCACGGAAGACAGCTCCTACAAAATGCTGAGGATGAGATGATATGCATTGTGAATGTCTCCTTTAAGTTGTGAATCTGACAGCCAGTAACGGTGAACAGGGTGAAGGAACTCCATTAGGAAGATCTCATGAGGCTGAGAGCTACGAAGGATGAGCATGGAAAGGTCAACACCTTTGGCTTCATATTCTGAGTAACCAACACCATCTCAAGAAACTCAGATGCTCCACAAACACTTGAAGTGTTGGTGCAAAAAAATCATGTTCGAGAGTCAAACTCCACTTGCATATTTATACACGTGAAATAAACCTTTCAATCAATCAATCCTACATGTGTTAGTGTGCTCTGTGACTGTCAGGCATCCCCTCTAGGTTTGGGTTACGTCTTGCATCCATTGCTCCGCTGGTAGGTTCTACCCGTGAGTGTGAAACTGGATTAAACTGGCAGAATAATAGACAGGTGGATGGATGTATGGATAGATCAAGGGGTTGCTTTATTTGCTGACTTTCACAGACGTCACCATTTACAAAAACATCAAAGCGTAACATAAGAAAGCTACTGTTACGACGTACCTTCACAGGTGATTTCACGTGCAGTCGCAGAGAAGGTCCACACCGTGGTGCTCAGTGTCACTCGTCAGCCACTAGGCTGCAGAGCCCCTAACACAAGCGTCTGTGGGCGTGTGACATGCAGAATAAATGAAGAACAGACACTGAGGTAAGCTGCGCATTACTCACAACCTCAAATATGAATATTCACTTCAGGCTAATTTTGGTCAAATTAAAGCTATCAAGGGAGGAAGTGTGGTTTGAGTCACGTCAGTCACACTCGGCCACTGTGACCACCCTCTCCTCTGCCTGCCAAGCTGGCTCTGTGGGTTTGACTTGTTTTTATACAAGTGTTTCCTCTGTTACTTTGCGAAAATAACTAGAATAGGGGGGACATCCGTAATGGGCAGGGAGCGCGATGCCTCTGGGGTTGCTTTATAAGTTGGCCATTGAGGACTCACCTAACCTGCGTGGCTTTAGGTTGTTGGAGGAAACCCGTGAGAAATCCACGCAGATTATTTTATACATCACAAATCGTTAAATGATGAAGAAACTACGAAACTACAATCGTTCCTCTGTGTACAGCTCATTCAGAAAGCATTCAGACCCCTTCACTTTCTGCACACTCCATTGCGTCGTACATTGAATTTGTAATGAATACATTTGTCCACACTGAGTAACCCATAATGACAAAGTGAAAATACGTCTTCAGAAAGGTTTGCAAAATTATTAAAACTCTCAGTATTCAGATCCTTCATTCAATACCTTGTAGAAGCCCCTCTGACAGCAATTCCAGCTTTGACTGGACTGGGGCAGAAAAGCATGTTCAGGGCATTATCGCCCCCTAATCTTTAGGTGGCATTCCCCCGGGTTGCTACAGCACCCTGGGACTTGGAGTTTGAAGGCTCAGCATGTTGGGTTTCCGGGGGTGCTATGAGTGGGTGCTATAGAGCCCTGCTTCATCAGGCTCCCACTTTACCCGGACGTGCTTCCAGACCAGTCCTACAGGAGACCGGAAGTACTCCTGGGTATCACATAAAGGGCACCAGCTGCCACAGCTCCAGGAGCCAGAGTCGGGAGGGAGAAGACGACGCTTTCTGTAAGACAGATAGAAAAGGAAGAGAAAGAAAGAAGACAAAGTGCTTTTAATGTACTGTGCTGTGTGCATTGTTATTGTGGAAATGCTTTGGGATAGATAGATAGATAGATAGATAGATAGATAGATAGATAGATAGAT